>OU026155.1:44380158-44947173 GCA_907269105.1 Volucella inanis | reverse complement strand
ACTTGGCTTGCCGTATTCGACAACTTGGCGTATTTTACGTTAGGATCTCTGCATAAGACCGTACAAAATTTAACTTGTGCAAGAATTGTGCGACTTGAATTTGCCTCATATTTTCAGTGGATGGGCTCTGCGAAAACTCAATGAAAATTCCGTATTTGGGCTGGTGAGCAACCGGAAGAGTACTAAGAACTACCATTACATCCATTGTAATCCATTGTGACAAAGGTATGGTGTGGTTTATTGGCTGGTGGAATTACTGGTCCATATTTCTTCAAAAATGAGGCAAATCAGAATGTTACCGTCAATGTTAACCGTTATTGCGCCATGTTAACGGTCTATGTGCTTTCTGAAATTCAAGCACATAGTCTCGGTGAACTCTGGCGCGTAAAACTATTTTGGTGAGCATTTAATTTCACGTTTTGCTGCGGTAAATTGGCCGCCTAGATAGTGCCTTATCATACCTTTTGATTATTTTGTCTAGGGATGTGTAAGGTCTTGGGTCTTCAGGAATAAGCAGCTACGATTGACGTTTTGCAAGACAACATTATTCAAAAAAGTTTTGAAATAATCTCAGAAAAATTGATATTACAAGTGCGCTAAGGTTGGACGTATTTTTATGAGCTCGGCGGTTTTTGTTTGTTAAAAGAAATGAATCAAAAAGTTTGTATCAAATTTTGTTAAAAAATGGAATCAAATGCTCTAAGACATATAATTTGTTGACAGTGGCATACGGTAAGTCTGCTCTAAGTAAAAAAAATTTCAAGTAGTACAAGCTCCTTCCAGATGGCGGAGAAGAAGCCAATGACGAACCTCGCTCTGGACGCCTCAGCACATCCACAAAAGATGATAACGTCGAAGCTGAGAAGAAAATTGTTTGCATAACGGTCGATTCGTATCATGCAATTTTTTTTGGATGTTTTGGTCATGAAACCTCTGTCAGCGAAATATTTTCCGAAACTTCTTAATTTTGGTCAGAAGAACCTTCCTATGAGCATCGCTGAATTAATGACGTCCATGATAATTCTGACTTTCTCAAAAGGATCATAACTTGTGACGAATAAATTAATATTTTTTTCAAAAATATTTTTTCTTGTTATTTTCTGAACACACTGGTAGATGCTGATATGCTTTGGACAGTGATCTGAAAATCTGCATTTGTCATTCGTGTTTAGAAATATTATAGATGAGGTAAATAAAAATTGTGTTATAAACTGTATCGCAAATATAAAATAAAATTTTATTGAGGCAAATGGGATACCGTTGAGTTTCCTTACGAGTAAGATGATTCTTGCTTGCATTATTTCTCTCTTGATCCATATTTTAAAAAAATGCATTACGAATACTACTCTTTCTTAATGCTAGAAAATCACTCGAGTTATACGTTTTGTTAAAAAATTTTCTTCGATTGGTGCTACAGATTACAGACTGATCAGCATTCTACTGTGCTTGCCAAAAGTCTTAGAAAAGCTTATAGAAAAACAGGTCTTCTACCACCTGTTACATTTTACACTAAACGGATAAATCTGGTTTTAGGACTAAGAGCAGCTGTTCCACTGCTATTGTACTGGATGATATGTACAAGACTATATTTTGATATGGGATATATGTAAAACGTTAAAATAGAATTTCTACTGGGGTTTTTATAAAGTCAACCATAAAATTCTCTGCTGAAAATTAAAAAAAAAAAATTAGTTTGGTTTTGGCAATAGTGCACTCAACTTACTAAAAAGATTTCTAACTGACAGGTTTCAAGAGCTTATCACTCCTGATTCGTTTTTGTCGCTCTTATCAAGATTGAGTTGTGGTCAAAAGCAAATGAGTTACTACTCAATCCAACAAAATATAAAGTCCATGGGATTTCGCATCAGTAACCAGTCATTCACAATTTGTCTAACTTAATTTTATTTACAAATTTTAAAAACAGTGACAAACCTTGGCTTCGTTATATGTCATAATTTGTAAGGTTGGGAACCTAAATAAAACTAATAAGGGGTGATTCTTCCTGAGGTTTGATTTTCAATAGGCTTTTTTTTTGACAGATCACGCGTGACTCCTATCAAACTGCTTTGTCAGTATCGTTTGGAAAGTCATCATAGAAAGACTCACACCACAGTGTCTCTAAATTGTTCAACTGTATTACGAAAATCAGCGTTCTGTGGGAAATGTTTTTCGTGCGATTCGAGGAACTTACGGTGCTGAAACCACTATTGCCAATACCATTCACAAATTTGAGTGAAAGTTTACATTAGTGGATGATTCTCGACCGGTTAGACCACATCCACTGCGTAGTGAAGAGACTATAGCAGCTGTAGCTGAGAGTGTACGCAAAGACCGTGACGAATCGATTCGTCGTGGTTCTCAGCAACTTGGCTTGGCGTATTCGACAACTTGGCGTATTTTACGTTAGGATCTCTGCATAAGACCGTACAAAATTTAACTTGTGCAAGAATTGTGCGACTTGAATTTGCCTCATATTTTCAGTGGATGGGCTCTGCGAAAACTCAATGAAAATTCCGTATTTGGGCTGGTGAGCAACCGGAAGAGTACTAAGAACTACCATTACATCCATTGTAATCCATTGTGACAAAGGTATGGTGTGGTTTATTGGCTGGTGGAATTACTGGTCCATATTTCTTCAAAAATGAGGCAAATCAGAATGTTACCGTCAATGTTAACCGTTATTGCGCCATGTTAACGGTCTATGTGCTTTCTGAAATTCAAGCACATAGTCTCGGTGAACTCTGGCGCTTAAAACAATTTTGGTGAGCATTTAATTTCACGTTTTGCTGTGGTAAATTGGCCGCCTAGATAGTGCCTTATCATACCTTTTGATTATTTTCTCTAGGGATGTGTAAGGTCTTGGGTCTTCAGGAATAAGCAGCTACGATTGACGTTTTGCAAGACAACATTATTCAAAAAAGTTTTGAAATAATCTCAGAAAAATTGATATTACAAGTGCGCTAAGGTTGGATGTATTTTTATGAGCTCGGCGGTTTTTGTTTGTTAAAAGAAATGAATCAAAAAGTTTGTATCAAATTTTGTTAAAAAATGGAATCAAATGCTCTAAGACATATAATTTGTTGACAGTGGCATACGGTAAGTCTGCTCTAAGTAAAAAAAATTTCAAGTAGTACAAGCTCCTTCCAGATGGCGGAGAAGAAGCCAATGACGAACCTCGCTCTGGACGCCTCAGCACATCCACAAAAGATGATAACGTCGAAGCTGAGAAGAAAATTGTTTGCATAACGGTCGATTCGTATCATGCAATTTTTTTTGGATGTTTTGGTCATGAAACCTCTGTCACCGAAATATTTTCCGAAACTTCTTAATTTTGGTCAGAAGAACCTTCCCATGAGCATCGCTGAATTAATGACGTCCATGATTATTCTGACTTTCTCAAAAGGATCATAACTTGTGACGAATAAATTAATATTTTTTTCAAAAATATTTTTTCTTGTTATTTTCTGAACACACTGGTAGATGCTGATATGCTTTGGACAGAGATCTGAAAATCTGCATTTGTCATTCGTGTTTAGAAATATTATAGTTGAGGTAAATAAAAATTGTGTTATAAACTGTATCGCAAATATAAAATAAAATTTTATTGAGGCAAATGGGATACCGTTGAGTTTCCTTACGAGTAAGATGATTCTTGCTTGCATTATTTCTCTCTTGATCCATATTTTAAAAAAATGCATTACGAATACTACTCTTTCTTAATGCTAGAAAATCACTCGAGTTATACGTTTTGTTAAAAAATTTTCTTCGATTGGTGCTACAGATTACAGACTGATCAGCATTCTACTGTGCTTGCCAAAAGTCTTAGAAAAGCTTATAGAAAAACAGGTCTTCTACCACCTGTTACATTTTACACTAAACGGATAAATCTGGTTTTAGGACTAAGAGCAGCTGTTCCACTGCTATTGTACTGGATGATATGTACAAGACTATATTTTGATATGGGATATATGTAAAACGTTAAAATAGAATTTCTGCTGGGGTTTTTATAAAGTCAACCATAAAATTCTCTGCTGAAAATTAAAAAAAAAAAATTAGTTTGGTTTGGCAATAGTGCACTCAACTTACTAAAAAGATTTCTAACTGACAGGTTTCAAGAGCTTATCACTCCTGATTCGTTTTTGTCGCTCTTATCAAGATTGAGTTGTGGTCAAAAGCAAATGAGTTACTACTCAATCCAACAAAATATAAAGTCCATGGGATTTCGCATCAGTAACCAGTCATTCACAATTTGTCTAACTTAATTTTATTTACAAATTTTAAAAACAGTGACAAACCTTGGCTTCGTTATATGTCATAATTTGTAAGGTTGGGATCCTAAATAAAACTAATAAGGGGTGATTCTTCCTGAGGTTTGATTTTCAATAGGCTTTTTTTTTGACAGATCACGCGTGACTCCTATCAAACTGCTTTGTCAGTATCGTTTGGAAAGTCATCATAGAAAGACTCACACCACAGTGTCTCTAAATTGTTCAGCTGTATTACGAAAATCAGCGTTCTGTGGGAAATGTTTTTCGTGCGATTCGAGGAACTTACGGTGCTGAAACCACTATTGCCAATACCATTCACAAATTTGAGTGAAAGTTTACATTAGTGGATGATTCTCGACCGGTTAGACCACATCCACTGCATAGTGAAGAGACTATAGCAGCTGTAGCTGAGAGTGTACGCAAAGACCGTGACGAATCGATTCGTCGTCGTTCTCAGCAACTTGGCTTGGCGTATTCGACAACTTGGCGTATTTTACGTTAGGATCTCTGCATAAGACCGTACAAAATTTAACTTGCAAGAATTGTGCGACTTGAATTTGCCTCATATTTTCAGTGGATGGGCTCTGCGAAAACTCAATGAAAATTCCGTATTTGGGCTGGTGAGCAACCGGAAGAGTACTAAGAACTACCATTACATCCATTGTAATCCATTGTGACAAAGGTATGGTGTGGTTTATTGGCTGGTGGAATTACTGGTCCATATTTCTTCAAAAATGAGGCAAATCAGAATGTTACCGTCAATGTTAACCGTTATTGCGCCATGTTAACGGTCTATGTGCTTTCTGAAATTCAAGCACATAGTCTCGGTGAACTCTGGCGCGTAAAACAATTTTGGTGAGCATTTAATTTCACGTTTTGCTGCGGTAAATTGGCCGCCTAGATAGTGCCTTATCATACCTTTTGATTATTTTCTCTAGGGATGTGTAAGGTCTTGGGTATTCAGGAATAAGCAGCTACGATTGACGTTTTGCAAGACAACATTACTCGTGTTATCCGCGAGATACCAGTCGCTATGCTCGAACGAGTCGCCCAAAATTGGACCTTCCAAATGCAATACCTGAAACAAAGTCGCTGCCAACATTTACATGATATCATATTTAAAGTATAAATGCCATGAATTGTTCCTTTAACAAATAATAAAAGTGTTAAGTTCACTGTCAAGTTTATGTGTTTTATTTTACATTATAAATCAAACCTCACGATGAATCACCCTATATATTAATGTCTCCGCAAACTATGGATAACTGCTACCATCGATACAAGATGAAAACTGGTCATAAGTGTGGTTCCAGAAACTGTTTTTTTTTTGCATAATATAATAACTGATAGACCTATCTGGTGTATCTACTAAATTTTTCAGGGTCAACCAGAATATTTGATCTCATTCCACCCCACCATAGATACAATAACTCATTATCTATTTAATTAAGTTATGAAACTCATTTCTAATGAATATAAGAAATTTTTCTAATGCCACTAGCTTTAATAAATCTGTTTGTTTTTCTACACTGCTCTCAGCTAAAGTGCACTTAATCTGTTTTTCTACACTTCTCTCAAATAAAGTGCACTTTCTTCACTGTTCTTGTCTGGTTTCCTGCCACCTAATACATAAAATTTTGTTAAATAGTTTCAAGTTTTTATGTTTTAATGAATTTAACTTTTGATTTAGTTAGTACTTAGAGCTACTATAGAAGATTTTAATCTTAATGTAGCATAATTTTTCATATGTAGCAATAAATTGAACTTGAAATTAAAATAGGATATTCAAGAATAGATATGGATTATTTTATTATAATTTTTATTTTAAAGATTATGAATTATGCTCACAGCGGCAAACTATCAAAAAATTTCAATTGGAAACATTTAAATGCGTTTAACGAGGTAAACGTTTTTTTTTCCAAAAATGCAAACAATGCTTTACCCGAACTGTTGAATTTTCAACATACTCTGTTTTATTAAAAAAAAAAAAGAGATCAAATAGCTATTGCAAGACAAATAGCTTAAGGAAAAGAAGTCTGTCTGAATTCATACAAAAATTGTGTCACTGTTACTTCATACTGAAATCAAAACAACTCGACACAGCTTGTAAATAAGTCCACATGAATACCAGACGTCGATAGACATACGGGTAACACCCTGGCTATGTTTCTAACTTTTCACACTGTTATATACACCGTTGATGTGCTCTTATCTCGAGGCTCGTCGGATCACTGTGTCATATCAGCTAATTTCTCGTACACTGATCACGCAGTTAGAAAAAAGATTCCTTAAAGAACTAAAAGACAATATGAGAAACCCAATTAGAGCAAACTTCACATCTTCTTTAGGAATTAAAACAGGTGGTTTTATATCTTCGATAATGACGTGGGCGCCGCTACACAAACACTACACTTTCTGGAAGGATATCCTTTATCCTTCATCGGATGAAGTGTATAAAGGCGAAAAAAAAGGTACCATGCCTTGAGCTGTATAGAGACGGTCAGTGTTAGGGAATAGTTTATTCTGTGCTAGAAGACCGAATCGACAGAGGAAAGGCAAAAAATTCAAAGAAGCCAGAAATGACTTCAAAGCTTTTCTTAAGCGTGTGGATACGAAGACGAGCAAAAACTGAAACACAAAACACTACAATATCCCAAAGATAGAAAATCAAGAACATTAATAATTCTGCCTCATCCTCTATCTCAATGCTCATTTATAATAACATTCCAGCTATCAGCTCTTTGGACAGTGCCGATCTGCTTGCTGCACACTTTGCGGCTAGCTCAACACTTCAAGATTGTTAATTGTGTCCGCTTACACTTGAGTGCGTCGTATCTTCAATGGGACCAATATAAGCGGCAAACCTCCGAAAGTCAAATTTTGGCTATGAAAACGCCTCTCAGGAGAGCCGTTCGGACCCGACAATAAATAGTTATCTCTGCTCAGGAGTGTAAAAATTTACAAATTGAGAAACACAAATAAGTGCGAGAAGTTAGGCATTGGCCCACATTAGGCTGTTGCGCCAAAGTATTTATTTATATATTTAGACGGTAGATTTCCTTTCTCTTTTCAGAACCATTGCGGAACCTTTTTTTTTTATTTTTTATTTTTTTTTATCTTAACACCCAAGTGGGTATGAATATGCTTAAAGCTCATATGTTATTTCACTTCATGGGAGGCAATCCTATTGTACATTTAAAGAGGAGACTAAATTATCATTGTAACTTGACTTGATGTTATATGTAGGCAACTATTCATCTCACGAGATTTTAGTTGCATTGGAAAAAGTCTTTCGGTCACGGCTGGTATTAAACCTCGAACCGTCCGTTTGGGAAGTCAATACACTTTCATCTCAAAACCCGAAAACTTTGTAATGACCGGCAGTACGACTTTCACTTTAACTTTTCACCGAAAAGTAAAATCAAAGCGTACATCAGTATGGCAAAAGTAAGATAGTTGTATTTATTGCATTTTATTGTATTTATTATATATATTAACAATAACATATTTATATTTTTAAGGCATTTGTAAAAGTTTGACATCAGGTTATTTTGTCGAAAATATTTATTTGCATATTATATTTCACAGCGTTTAGTTCAAGTTTTTTGGTTGGTCTCAAGCTTAAAATTCACAAAATGAATGTACATCAGGGATCCGTTAAATCTTTGGTACTCTTTGAGTCTTTATTGATGATGCTTATTTGCTACTTTTAATCCAATATATTCCTTTACTGATGAAACTACTCTCTTCTTTTTGTATATGTTAACGGACTCACGTAGCTGCCTTTCGACAGGAACGGGGAACGGCAGCGTATGTTAAACCAAAGACCATATAATACCAAAATAGAGTATCTGAAAAATGTTGCTAAAAGCTCTCACAGGCACGGTCGGTCGAGTGGAGGAAATCACTTTCAGAGAGTGGAAAGCTCTTTCTGAAAGATCACCCCTCACCAAACGAAAACAAAACGAAGATCATTTTTGCCCTTTTTTATCATCTCATACCCAATTTATTTATGTATGTAAACATAAACACAGCTGTGCCTGTGGGGCACATACAACTATACAGGAAAATAAGAAAAATTGTCGTATTTGCCTTCCGTTTTGTTACAGCACACATCTGTAGATATTTCTACTTCACCGTGAATGCACACACTCAACAAATTGTATATTGAGAAGGGATCGGGATAGGCATCAGTGGCAAAACAAAATTCAAATTCGTCTCTGATTTCTGGTTCCAGCATTTTTACTTTCTGGGACACTTTCATTTGTGATTTTCGTGAGGAAGGTTGTATGCGACTGCTTAAGATGCTACAAATATTTTTGATTAACTGAAATTTCATTCCAAAAACTGTCATACGATTTCTTGTTCTGAAAATGCATAAAATGTATCGCAAGTCTGGAATTGGGTGTTGAATCGCTGGCTGCAAATGGTTTAAGCACAATGAACCTGATGCAAGGCTGTTGCGATTTCCTCCTCCACCGGAAGCCGAAATTTGGCGGGAGACCTGTGGGATTACCGAAGCAAAGAAGAATGCTTTAATTTGCTATCGTCATTTTCATCGTAATACCTGGGGCAAAAAAAGATTAAAATTTGGAGCCATTCTCACGCTTTTTCTTGGTAATTTTTTTGAGCAAAATTCCTTAGATGAAGATTATTAATTTTCGAACTGCCCCAAGAAAGAAGATATTCTCAAAGCGATAATCTTGTCGAAGCCAAATGTTCCAATTACGAAAAAAAAATGTAAAATTGACGGACTTTTACCAAAAAAAAGTATATAATAATAAAAGTATATATAATAGTTTATTACTAATAAACTATTAGTAAATAGCCCTCAGAAACAGTATTCCGATAAAGAAAAATGGTCCATGCGAAATATTGGTTTTAAGAATTATTGTAAAATGAATTTAAATACACCGCATATTAGCATCATTAATCGTTGGGCCCCAATTAAATGCCTTCAGCCAAGCTGAAGAGGGGGGAGCGGTAGGTATTCGCGCAGCGAAAAATGGAGCCTTGAAGGTGAACGTATTGAAATGGTGAGAGAATACAAATACCTAGAATTAATCAGTGAATCTCAATATGAAAAAGCATCTTTCTGTTAAATTTTCGGAAGTAAAACGCACAATATCTTAAGTTTGGAGTTGTTGTATTGGTAACAAAAGCATTAATCATAGTTCAAAACAAAAAATATTTTGTGTAGCAGCAAAATCGATTCTTCTGTATGGAGCCCAAGTGCGGGTTTTTTTACCCTTTTGAGGAAGTAGAAAGGTTTTTTCGATATTTCTTAAACGAATTTTTCGCCTACCTAACAACACACCTAATTATATGCAGTGTTGGGTGCGGTAAGTACGTAGTTGGGGGACCACATGGGAACTCAGTACTCCGCGTGCTGTTGACAAAACGCGCCACATGGGCATAGTACCCCGGCGTTAAATCCCGGACCCTACAAATTAATTTGCATCGTTCCCTTGATAATAATAATAATAATACATGCTGTATTTTCGAGACCTCTTTTTCTAGACGTTCTAATTCTGAAATTTGAGTATATAGTTAAAATAGCCGAAATGGAAGAAGGCAGGTTGCCTAAGTTGGTGCTCAAACACATCATTTCAAGTAGAGGTCATCTTTACCAAAATTAGGAGTATTTAACGTCCGAATGCGGTTTTAATCTTAGATTAAGAACGACGGAACAGGCTACAAGATCTACAGCCTTTAAGTTCTAAATTTGGCGCGTTATTATCAGCAATCAAACGAGACAGATACGAGAGATACACAAACGATGTTCGAGGTTCCCAGCATAGAATGTACTACTCGCAAGTGATATATGATCTACAAGATGACATCTACATCGCTGCCAATCCTTTGCGATTTGTGTAACAACAATGTCAGAGAGGACGTTTTCCACTTTATAGCGATATGCCCTGTTTTGAAGAATACCGCTTCATATACTTTGGGGCCGCTGTGTTAGATGAGGAGAGAACATTGAGTATTTTAAATGGAAACCATGGTTGGAACGCCTTGTATAACTACACCACGAAGGCATTAATGTATAGAAAACGTAGCATGGGGGAAAGTTTTTGAAATAGCCAATATAGATATTTTTCATTATGCAAATCTTAAATTCCTTATACAAATATTTACAGTTTATAATGTACTATGTAAGTTAATTCATATTTTATATAGGGAGCCTAAACAAATGTCAATCTGGTAGACGATCAACTATTGACCAAACCTTAATTAGACTTAAAAATTATTTATGATAATATATCAACCTACTTTTTTATGAAATGAAATAAAAGTCTTAACTGTCTGGAGAATCTTTATTACGGATAGTTAAGGAAAATATAAGCATCCTATATGAAATAGGTATTAATGTTCGAGCAATTACTTGTTATCAAGGTTCTTCGAACAGGAAATGTTTCAATTTATTAGGAGTTTCTTCTACTCGCCCTTATTTCATTCTGAACCACACCAAAATAAACAGTATGATTTTCCCCACCTAATAAAATCTCTAGGAAATGGGCTAATAAAATAAAATCTAAATACTTCTGATGGCATAGTTAGTTTTAAAATTGTTAAGGAATTGTACCAACTTCAAAAAAATGGTAAAACTAAAGTGTGTTTAAAATTAAAAAATTAGCACATAATGACAAGCAGTTTTGAAAAAATTAGAGTCAAACTTGCTTTTTTAGTAGAACTGTTCACGCAGCATAGAAACAGTTATGGAAACTATTGGGTTCAAGGAGAGCTCAGCGGATATTACACAAGCAACAGCCAGTTTTATTCTAAAAGTGGGAACAATTTTCGACCGTATGAATAGTGCTTCATTAAATGGCGATAATTTGTATCGATCAGCTATTCAAATTAACAACATGTCATATAATTTTATAAGCGATTTCCTGAAATATATAGATAAGTGGAGTTTTATAAACACGTCCCAATCTGTATATTTTACTTATAGAATATGTAGATGGAAAGAAACAGTCATTAAATGGTTTGTTACAGCAGGATACAGAATATTTTTTTCTAATGACAAAACGGCTTAATCATGATCCCTTAGAAAATTTGTTCTCAATAGTTCGACAAAAAGGTGGCAACAGAAACAATCCCTCTTTGGCCAAGATCGTATAATTGTACAGTCTACTTCATTAGCCAACTGTGAAGGAGATAGTGATGAAATGCCTAATGTGACCTTATGATAGAATAGTGTACTTGTTTCCGATGAGGTACTCGAAGAAAATTTAAGAGAAGATGAATTTGCAGTTGATTTAATAGAAGTATATCCAGAATTTTTTCTTGAAAACAATTTAATAAGAAAAACTAATGAAATATAACGTGCTTATCAGAGGTGTTTATGTTTCAAAAAATTATAAGAAAGATTGTGAATTTTTAAATTAAAATTCTTTATCGGATTAATCTTTGATGTCGGTAAGAAACATATTTTAATATTCCATTCTGTGTTCAAGGCGACACCGGAAATACTCCCGAAGGGTTTCGATTGGATAATTCGTGTCTTGAGCACAAAATTATAGTTTTAGAATTTTTAATAACGGTATTGTTGAGAAAACATTGCTCGTGAATAATGGAAAAAAATTATCAAAAGAGCTCTAGGAAAGTGAAAATTTTAACCAATTAAAAAGTAAATATTCATAGAACATATACCCATTCCAGACTCCAGACAAGAAGGAAACAAAAAACAAAGAGCAAAATAAGTTCTGTTTTTAGCAGCGTGAATATTTAATAAGAAACACAACAATAAATCTGATAGAGCTGAGAACGGCAGAGCTTTTGAGAGAAGAAAAAGCTTGGGGTGGTATTATAAAACATCCCGAAAAAATTTTCTGAAACGAAATTTTGTATGGCGTGCACTATCTTGGTATTATATGGTCTTTGGTTAAACTTATTGTATTTTCTTATGAACAGCATAGCTAGTTAGAGAACCATTTAACAGAGTAAGATTTATTGCATCCAAAACACAACGCTGACTGCTGCCATCAAAGTGAAATCTAAACACCCAGCCATTATACATACATCCACATATACTGCTGAAAGAGGAAAACTTTCTTTTCTTGATATATGTGCCCATAACAACTTAATGTCTCCAAAAGTTGTGCTACGAAATATATAAGTTTCTTCAAGCATTGTAAAAAATATTTCATTCCCAACTGATCTGGCCTTAATATAGGGTTTTCTAATAACGACTTGACAACTTTTCTTAAAATAAAAGGCAAACCATTTGAGATATTTCAAAAACTTTATTATTGACTTGAAGTACTATCAAAACATTTATGAATGGATTTCGACTTCGTTTATATGGCCACCGCGGGCACGTTTGCAGCCGTCGATTCGTTAGACAAAATTTTCAACGACTCGGCTACACATTTCGGCCGAAACGGCCTCTATTTCGCATTCAATGTTGGCTCTGAGCTCTTCCAACGTCCTCGGCGTGTTGGCATAAACCAATGATTTAACGTAGCCCTACAAAAAATAGTCAAGTGGCGTTAAATCGCACGAACGAGGCGGCCAATCGACTGGCCCATGTCTTGAGAGAACACGCTCACCATACTTACTCTTCAATAATTCGATTGTAGCGTGTGCTGTGTGGCTTGTGGCACAATCCTATTGAAACCACATGTCGTCTAAGTCCATATCTTCAATTCGGGCCAAAAATAATCGGTGATTATGGCGCGATAACGCTAACCATTCACAGTAACGTGACGATCATTATCGTCGACGAAAAAATATGGCCCAATAACGCCGCCGGCATGCAAACCGCACCAAACAGTTATTTTTTGTGGATGAAGTGGTGATTCATGAAGCACATGTGGGTTTTCATTGAGCCAAAAATGAGCCTCGTCACTGAAGATGATTTTGCGATGAAATTCATCATCTTGGCGCATCTTCTCCAGAACCCAATCGCAGAACGTACGACGCTTCAAACGGTCCATCGGCTTCAATTCTTGAGTCAGCTTGATCTTGTGTGGGTGTACCCCAAGATCCTTTCGCAAAATACGCCATAATGTGGTCTCAGCTATGCCCAATTCTTGAGAACGCCTTGGAATTGACTGATTTGGATCGTTTGCTACGGACGTCTGAACGGTAGCGATATTTTCGACACTTCGAACAACCCTTTGTCTCACTGACACAGCAACATCACATAGCGAATATGTAGACTCAAATTTTTGCACTAAACTTGTTATTACCTGTCTACCAGGCCGTGAATTACGACCGAAAATTGGAGTTAACGCTCTTAAAGTTGCAGTCACCGACTCCGAATATATATAGAAAATTTTTATAATTTGCAGACGTTGTTCGTCAGTGTACTTTACATAAAATGTTGAGTTTACTGAATAAATTGACTGACAGTTTGATGATTAGTGCGTTCACAAATTGAATTTAAAGTTGTCAAGTCCCTATTGGAAAACCCTTTATAACACATAGTCTGAAAGGTACCGGTTTATAGTAAAACACAAAATTTTTGCAAAATTCAACTTTATTGGTCAATATAGTTGCCTTCGAGGGCGATTTTTTAATTTTTCATTACCAGTTTTGCAGTACGATTTCGGTTTAGCCTTAAAATAGGCCTCTGTTTCGGCGATTACTTCCTTATCGGTCTTAAATCTCTTTCCGGCGGAGCATTCTTTTGAGGTCGCTGGGGGCCAAATCTGGATAATACTGTGCGTGAAGAAGCAATTCAATTTTCCCATCGTTTTCATCGACTTGTGACACGGTGCATTGTCTTGATGAAACAGCACTTTGTTTTTCTTCAAATGCGGCCGTTTTTCTGCGATTTCATCCTTCAAACGCTCCAACAACGCAATGTAATAGTCGCTGTTGATAGTCTGCTCCCCAAAATACGAATGCCATAACCTTGCCAGCCCACTGTTGAGTTTTTGGTCGATTTGGACGAGGTTCGTCGAATGCTCGCCACTCAGCTGATTGCTGACTTGACTCTGAAGTGAAGTGATGGAGCCAAGTTTCATCCATTGTCATATACTGACGCAAAAATTCGGCTTTATTGCGGTTAGATAGCTTTGAACATTGCTCTGAATCATCAACACGTTGTTGTTTTTAGTCGACTGTAAGCAAACGCGGCACCCACTTTGAACAGAGCTTTTGCATGTCAAAATATTCGTGTATGATATATTCAGCACGCTCTTTTGATATCTTCAGAGCCTCAGCTATCTCCATCAACTTCACTTTACGGTCATTCGTAATCATTTTGTGGACTTTTTTGATGTTTTCATCTGCAACAGCCTCTTTTGGACGTCCACTCCGTGCATCATCTTCGGTGCTTGTATGATCACTTTTAGATTTTTCAATCCACTTGCAAATGGTTCGTTCGGCTGGTGCACTTATCAAGCCATTTCTTTGAATCCATTTTTTTTCACAATAACAAAAGTTTTTTCACTCACAACGCTATATCTTGAGAACTAATCGTCCGACAGCTGTCGAATTTATACACGTATCTTTTGAAGGTTGGTACTAATTGAAAATGGTATGGATTTAATTCAAGTGGTGCCCTCTCTTAGAAACGGACTTTTCAGCCCATATATTATAAGGCATTTATCCACACAAAATTGGAGTACAATACACACATCTAAGCAAATGCCCTAAAATCTCTATGCGCCTGCCAGATAGGATTCAAGAATATGCGATAAGACTTATAGGTGATGCTACTATTACCCGTTCAATTGGCAACATCGAATACCGACAAAATGTCTCCTTTTTCAACTTGTTATATCGCTATTTTTATCATCATTGCATCATAGAAATTGCGAGTAGCACTTCGCCTCTTCAAACCTTTAACAATAACACCCATCTCGCGATGAATCCTCATCAATCTATTCTCAAGCCCCATTCCAGACTTACAAAAAATTTCATGGTTATTTCCTAATAGCTACAACTCGCTTTTGAGATGATCTGTCGAGCTCTTTATTTTCTAGTCTTTATAACATGTAAGCATTCAAAACAAACGTTCATCGGTAGATCACTTTCTTTTCTCCCTAACATTCCCTCATTATGCTATTGACAAACGTTTTATGGTATGTAAAATCCCTAAAAGATGCTACAAAATGTTTGTGTGGGATCAAATGATAGAATTTTTTTCTTTCAATACAATCACTTTATTCAATGCAACTGCAATTTACAATTCAATCACTTTTCTCAACCACTTTTACTTAAACCAATTAGCCACTACTCTTCTTTAATTTTTAAATTCATCTTTTGAATTAATTTCACCTCTACTGTCTGTCTGTTTATTTATTTAGACATACAATAAGATACAATATCTTCTTAGACAGCATAAGCTTAATTAAAATGTTTAAATAATGTGTTATAAGGTTACAACAATAGGAAAGAGAAGCTAACAATATTTGGACTTAAGTGGGTGTTAACACATAGACCATTTTTCTGCGACCAATTGCGCACCTAGGGGAAAACTTTTTCGCATCTGAACAATATCAACATACATATCTACTTGAGTATTTTGTAAGTAATTGGATAATTCATTTATGTACATCGACAATAATAGCGGTCCCAGTATTGACCCCTGTGGGAGCCCTCTATTTAACTTGAGAAGTTCAGATACGGAGCCGTTTGACATAACTGCTTGATATCTATAATTTAAGTAGGACTCAACTAACATTGTCGAAGAATAGGAGAAATTAAACTGGCTCATTAACTTACTACACAGGACATTATGGTTAACTGTGTCAAAAGCCTTAGAGAAGTCTAAAAGGATTAGAAAACTCACATTGTTACAGTTAACATCTAATATAACAATTAACATAATAATGGTCGGGTTCATTCAACCCGAGGTTTTGAAGTCGAAGAAGCGCTTTAGTTGACTTTTGGAAGTTGGCGATCGTTTTCAAAACAAAGCTTTTATCGTTTGGTGAAAAATTATTTATTATAGTGGTGGTGCAACAAGGTTGGTCTTTGATTTAAGACGGTAAATGTTTTTAATTGTTGGTGGATTTGCTTTTTAAAGTTATGAGGAGTTGATTAAAAATAGTTAGCTGGTAAATTTTCATTTGGTATCGATGGAACCCCGTTTAAAAGGACATCACTCATTCATTCAGTTGTTGTTTCTCCTGGTTAGTCTTCACGTGATTCGTAAATTCGCATCGCCGAATTTTTGTAACTGTAACGAGTTGTTGGTTTTTGTCTTTCAGTGTGTCAATTTCGTTTTGCCTTCAACTTTTTGTCCAACTTCTGAATCAATTTTGTGCGTAATTCGTTGCTCGGAGTCGGAGATTTGTGACACAATTTTTTCTAATTTTTCCATTATTGTACTGTATTCCATTGGGTACTGTATGTTTCAGTGTAGTTTTTCGCTTTGCAATGGTACAGTGCAAAGTAAACGGTAAATTTTGATTTGAAAAGTGGACTGGGCACTCTAGGGCTAAAACACGCGCTTATTAAAATTGCCAATTTAAGCTCTTAGTGGTAGCTTATGTAGGACTTTGGTTGTTATTAATTCGTAGCCCAGTTATTTTTTCCGCTTCAGATGATTTTCAATAATTAAATTAATTAAGGTGTGACAAAATGAATTTTTTTATTAGGTTGTTGGAGTTCTGGCCGTATTTCACCGACTTGTGATTCGTTTGGTTGAAAAATATCCATCCACTCAGCAAATACGTCGGCCTTTTCGGCTCTGTTTTATGGGAAGTTTTAGATATTTGATGGACTTCCAAAGAGAGTATTTTGTTTCCTTATCGGCTGTAAGCTTACTTACAAATCGGTGAAATGATTGGTTTTTGAACTCTTATCAGTTCAGTTAATCTATTGAGCTGTGACTTGTAAAGCGAATATCTCGTTAGTTGCCATTTTTTTCTAATCTTTCTCTTTTCAGCTATTAGATTCATTATCTGGGTATTTAACTTCAATTAAATTTTTATTGGCAAGAGGAATACTTTCCCAGGCTTTGTTTTGTATTTGGTAAGACTTATTACTTCGCTCTCTGGTTGAGTTTTAGTAGTTACTGGTTTGTTTTATTTTAAGTTTCGATCTAACAGAACTATAAAATATTGTTAATATGTTTGTTTGTTAGTGAGGTGCAAATTCGGATTTTCCATAAAAACATAATAAATATATTAGAGAGTGATGAGAATTTAAATCTCTTCCCTCTTCTATCACAAGAAAGTTTTTTGAAACTTGTTTTATTACAAAGTAGTCAATTAAATCTTTTATTTTATCTCTATCTGTGGGCCAATACGTGGACTTAATAGTGGAGATAAAATCACATCCCTCCTTTTGAATTGCTTCTAATAGCTCACGTCCTGTTTTTGTGGTTAACCTGGAACCCCACTGTGAGTGTTTTGCGTTAATGTTCCCACCCATTATGAATCGGTTTTTGTTCTTTACAATTAGATTTTGTATTATGCGCAGTTAATTTTATGCTTTTGCGGGATGTAAACTGACGTAAAAGATAGTTGTTGCTGTTAAGTTATGACAGATACAGTTGTTGCTTTAAACTCTTCCGTACGTATCTTATCTTTTTCGAAATGTTCAACGGATTTCTTCATAATTATTGCCTTTCATTCTCTTTCAGTGTTGAATGTGTGGTTTGTATAATATGTTTCGTACTTTTTACTTTTAAAGTAAGTTCGATCTGTAAGATGTGATTCAGTAACCAAGGATATATCAACTTTTTCTATTTCAAGTATGGCTTGTAGTTCTTCTTTATGGTTCAGCAGGAAGTTTGCGTTCCAAGACATAATTTGAAAAAACCTAACCATGGGTTGTAATTTATAAGTGCCAATCAATTTTTTCTAGATGCATTTGCAAATTAGAGATAAATTTTTGTTGCTCACCTAGTTTTATTAGTATTGATGAAAGTAAGTTTTCATTCTTACTTCTAGAATTCATATGTGTTTGGCTTGTATTTTTAACTATCGCTGCATAATTCGAAGTAAGTTTTACTGTTGGTTCTTTAAGTTTTTCACTCAATACTTTGGTCTCTCACTTGATTACCCGGATAAGAAATGACAACGCAACTTTTTCAGGTTTTGACAATTTATTTTTCAATATAATCCTCTTCAACTGGATACACTTTTCCCAGCGGTGCTGCAATTTTTATAAGCCCCCCGTATATGGTAGTAAGACTTTTGTTGCAAAATACTTCCCCCTTCGGCCCGTACTTCTGTCCAGCGAGCAATCTTTTAAGGTTTAGGAACAAAACGAAGTCGCAGAGACCCAAATCCGGAAAATACGAAGGATGGGGGAGCGTTTCGAACAATTTTGCTGTAGCGACTGCGGAGATATGAGCTGGTGCGTTATCGTGGTGGTGAAGCTTTTTTCTTCGCCAAAAGTATTTTTTTCTTCAAATCGGTGTTGAATCGGCCCAATAAATCGAAGTAGTATGCTCCAGTGATTGCTTTTCCTTTCCCAAAATAGTCAACATGGATCACACCTCGCGCGCCCCAAAAAACCGTGGCCATCACTTTTCCGGTCGAACCCACGGTCTTCGCCTTCTTTGGAGCATTCACCGTTTAAAACCCATCGTTTCGATTGTTTTTTGGTTTTTTTGAGCATTTTTGTGAATGTGTTGATATTTTTTGTGGTTGATTGGTTGTAGATTCAGTTTCGGCGGACTGTTCTCTGTCTCGTTCTGAAGGCATTAATTTATGAATAGGTAAGTTGGAAAAACTGATATTCAGCACGTTAAAAATGTAAAAAGAGGGCGCAAATGAGAAATTTTAACTTTTCTTCTTTTTTATTTTTCAGGTATTGATAAAATACAACTGACACAAGTTTCGATTAACAAATTTGGACAGGCGTGATGCAAGATATTAAAAACTGATTATTTAACTTTTAAGTCCTTGGTATTGAAATTTTAACTGCTTTAATCCAACCGAAAATTGTTACTCCGTCAAACACGTTTGCTTAGTAACACATTTACACGTTGAAACGTTTTTGGAATCTTGGACTACAACAAGCTGCACATAATCCTGAATTTATTGTGTTCAACTGATTATAAAGTAAGATCTCGCAATTATGATACATGGACTATTAATGTCCTAAATCCAGACAACTACCGTTCGCTTTCCAGAAATTAAATGCCGAGAAGATTCAATGGCATACGTACGAAAATAAAACGAAAAGACCCATACGCGTTGTAGCTAGAGGATTGCAACTCTCTTGCCTTAAAGAAAATATCGTAAATGACCTTAAAAATAAAGACTTTAAGATAGTCGACGCAGTTAATATACTTGCGCAAAAACAGCGCAATGTTGAAAGCGAGAGGAAGACCCAAGGTCTTCCCCTCTTTAGGTTAACTTTCGACTAAACCGAACGCCTAGAAAGAATTTATGCCATAAATTCAATTTTGGGACTTGTTGTTAAAATTGAACCTCCGCGGAAAAACTCTACGCTGATTCCCCAATGTAGACGTTGCCAGGGATTCAGCCATACTTAGGCTTACTACCAGAAGGAACCTCGCTGTGTAAAATGCGCTTGCAAACATCTGACTCGAGAGTGCAATGCCGCGAAAGAGTCTCCAGCGATATGCATTAACTGCAAGGGAAAACATCCAGCTAACTATCGAGGCTGCGAAGTCGCGAAGGAGTTGCAAAAGCTACCAGATCAATCAAAAACGAAACCTTTGAAAAACGCAGGGACAGCTAAAATGAGAAATAACAACAGCGGTCCTACTCCAAAGCCTTTAAAGAATGTAATGGTGACAAACGCTAAAATCACCAATAACAACAACGTCAAAAATAACAATGCGCAAGTCGAAAGTGGGAAAACTTACGCGCAAATAGCGGCGCGAGTAAATATCACTAACTGTACATCAACGGATCCTGCCTCAGATGTGTTCTCAGTAATTCTCGAGAGACTAGAAGAACAGACTAAAATAAATAAGATAATAGTCGAACGGCTTGTTAAGTTCGAAGCCAATTTCTGCAACTAATTATGGCAAAGAAGCTCAATATACTTGCGTGGATTGCCAACGGGCTACAGAAAAGGCTTGATGAACTAAATATTTTTATGCAGGAAAACGTAATTGACATATGTTTAATTATATGAAACTTACCTGGCGACAGAATCGCACGTGGAACTAAAAGGTTACCGCGACTACCACGCTCATCTTCCATCGGGAAACGCAAGTGGCGGGTCATCCCTATTCATAAAAGACTGCATTGAACATACTCTGGAAGCAATAATTGAACTTGACAAATTTCAAATGAGCGTGGTGCGCTCTAAAAATAAAGTCATATATCCTCAATTTACTGCCAATCGCGCTGCATTTATTGACCTATTCAACTCTCTTGGACCAATCTTCATTATTGGTGGCGATTTTAACGCGAAGCACACCTTTTAAGGCTCAAGATGTATCTCTCAAGAAGGCAAAACTTTTTACAGGGCTGGTATGGAATGTGATTGCTATTTTTACTCAACAGGCAAGCCGACATATTGGCCCACGGATGTCGCCAAAACACCCTACCTAATAGACTTCTTTATCGGAAAAGAAGTAAACGCTAGTTACGTCAAAGTTGAAGAGGGCATCGATCTTTCCTGCGATCATTCTCCAGTTATCCTCTCACTGTGCGAATCCTTGGTTAAGAAACAAAGACCACCCAGATTAACTAACAGCAAAACTCACGGAGAAGATTTCCGAATAGACGTTGTACACAATACTGAGTTGAAAGTAGCACTTAGAACGCCGTATAAACTTGAAAAAGAAGTTGAACGTTTTGTTGAAGCCATACAGCAAGCGGCCTGGAAGAACACTCCCCGCGAATCGAACAAAGTTCCCAAAGTCGGCATAAGATACCTACCGGAAATCAGAAAACTGGTAAGGAAGAAACGAAGAGCGCGGAAAAAGTGGCATGAAACCCGGGCACCCCAAGATAAAACGTCCCTCAATAGGCTCTGCAACTTGTTGAAAAAATCGATCAAGGACTTCAATAATCATGGTATTAATAACTACCTTGAAAGACTCAGCGACAAAGGATACCAACTACTCCATATGAAGAGCCGTTAAAAGTGTTCGAAAGCCCCAAATACACGTGGCTCCAATGAGAAGAAACCAGGATGACTGGGCGAAAGAAGATAAGGAAAAAGCTATTGTTTTCGCCGATCATCTCGCAGAATCGTTTAAACCATTCGACGGGGAAGTGCTTCCAGAGAATGTCAATACGCTAGACGTGACGACAAACTTTCCAGTAGAAAAGGCTACACTTAGGGAACTTAGACAAGTTATAGACACGCTTAAGCCCAATAAAGCCCCGGGATATAACTTAATAATAATAATACTTAAAGCGTTGCCGAAAAAAGGTTTGCTAAAGCTGCTCTATCTTATAAATGCCAGCATTAGATTAGAGCATGTACCGCACCAGTGGAAAGTAGCCGAAGTTATTATGGTTCCGAAACCCGGTAAACCGCTGACTGAAGTCAAGTCATATAGACCAGTATCGCTTATCCCGATTACATCGAAGGTCTTCGAGCGAATTCTTCTTAATCGTCTTAAACCAATTACCGACGCAAGTTCCCTCTTGCCTGATCATCAATTTGGCTTTAGAAGCCAACAATCTACAGTTGACCAAGTGCATCGAATAACCGATGTAATTAAACGAGCAATCAAGTGTAAGTTAGTCTGTTCAAGCGCATTCCTTGACGTTTCGCAAGCCTTTGATAAGGTATGGCACGAAGGCCTAAAATATAAACTCCGACAAGCCCTACCCCAGCAGTTGTCTTGTATTTTAGGTTCATACCTGGAAGACCGACTCTTCCGTGTAAGACACGGAAACGAATATTCCACCTTTAAGACAACCGCAAGGAAGTGTACTTGGCCCTCTGCTATATTTGCTTTTACCCGCGATATAACGCAAACGCACGACACTGTGCTAGCCACATTTGCCGATGACACTGCCATTTTGGCAACGGCTAAAACAGTCGAAGAAGCAACTGCCAAGTTGCAACGTGCCCTTACACGGATTAACAATTGGACAATGACTTGGCGAATCGCGTTTAATGAAAACAAGTCTGTCCACGTGAACTTCACTCTCAAGAAAATTTAGAATCCACCGGTG
This sequence comes from Volucella inanis, assembly GCA_907269105.1. Lineage (NCBI taxonomy): Eukaryota > Metazoa > Arthropoda > Insecta > Diptera > Syrphidae > Volucella > Volucella inanis. The sequence continues at coordinate 44,924,867 of OU026155.1, read as the reverse complement.
TTTTTCAACGCAGTACGAATTCTTTACGCGAACGAGGCCAAATATCTCGGTATGACACTCGACGCTAAACTAAAATGGAGAGCACACGTCAAGAAAAAACGTGAAGAGCTTGAAATCAAATATAGAGATATTTGCTGGCTTATTGGAAAGTATTCCAAGCTTAGCTTAGAGAACAAACTGCTGTTATACAAGCAAGTGCTAAAACCGATCTGGACAAATGGTGTACAACTTTGGGGTTGTACTAAAAATAGTAACATTAATGTATTACAGACATTCCAAAACAAAGTTCTTCGAGGTGTTGTTAATGCGCAGTGGTACATTAGAAACGATGATATCCACAGAGATTTAGGAGTCGAAAGCGTTCAGAACGTAATTAAAATGTTTGTGCGAAAACATAATTATCGATTAGAGGGTTATACGAATATTTGTGTTTAACAGGTCCTCGACGAGACAAATTTATTGCACTGTCTGAAAAGGACTAAGCCTCTCGATCTAGCGCGGTGATTAGCAGCGCGTAATTTTTTTTTTTCTTAAGTACATAGGAATTTTCAATGGAAAATCGCCTGCAGGATATCTTATAAAAACAAAATAAAATGCGATAGAAGAACTGCTTGTTGAGTGTGAACTCAGTCGTGGTTTACATAAGTCAGTAAGAATCTCACACTACTATAGGCTCCGGGCCTATAGTGTCTATGAAGATTTCTCACCTTCCCACGAAAAAAAAAAAAAAAAAAAAAATACACTTGTAGAATATGTACAAAACGAATGCATTCGACAGTTTAAGATACATATTAAGATACATAATCTTTTAAAATAGTGATGAGCTAAATTATGAATGAAATTTAAAGCATAAATATTAAGTTAAAATAATTATTTCAGTAAAATAGTATAATTCAGTAAAAACGGTAGAGATAAAGAAAAACAATCTAATTAATATGAAAATACTACGGTAAAGTTAGGTAAAGGTAGATAAGTGGGTAGATATTCTTGTCTCTTATATTATATGTTTTACGTAGCGAGGCAAGAAGTTCCAGAGTCTGATGACAAACACGAAAAATTGACGTTCCGAAGTCGAATAAAAGACACGTGGGAGCAAAATTGTCTAGACCCTGTAGATGCATAAAATGTGAGTCTGTTGAAGAGGCTATGGGGTTGGCGGGTGTGTATAATGTTGTTCAGCATTAAGATAAAACGGCATTTCAAAAAGCTATCAAAGGTGAGGTTACATATCCGCTTAGAGAAGTGAGGAATCCGATCAAATCTTTGAAAACCAAATACGTATCGGGCTGTGTTATTATAGGTGGCATTCAGTTTTCGGCTGCTAACGGTGTCGAATTTACCAAAGACTCCGCAACCATATATGAGCATAGGAGTAATGCATGTCTTGGCTAAGAAGAAACGCGATCTTATAGGACTAAAGTATTAGGTAGCCTAGAACGAACTTACATTAGGATACCATGAAATTTACTTACTGATATATTAATACAATCACTCCAAGTTAGAGCTGTATTAAATGTCCCACGCAAAGTGTGTGAAAGTATGTATCTAAAGCTTTCTTAGATATGACAATGCAATTTTACTTGTTAGGGTTGATTAGGAGCGAATTTTGTTGTGACCAATTTGAGATTCTTTCAAAGTCGAATCGAATCAAGTGAATAACTGTAACTGGGTATCATCGGCATACATTTCAACGGTGGGGTGAGCGACAATAAAAGGCAACTCGTTCACATACATTGAAAACAAAATAGGACCAAGGATAGCGCCTTGTGGTACTCCGCAGGTATTCGGAAGGTAATTTGATGTAGAATTGTTAACGCGTGCTGCCTGTTGCTGCCCTTCCAGATATTATTGCAAGGTATTGCATGATTGGAAGTGTCAAAAGCCTTAAAAAAATCAAGGAGCACTAGAAACGTGACCAGGTTCTTCCTAATGTCATCTGCACCGTTAGCAGTGCCGTGGAACAGCTAATTCGGAGTTGATTTCATCAAATCCAGCCGAATTGGATTTGATAGAGAGGAGACTCTCAACCACATCTACCTCTTGTATCACCTAGAATACGAACGCTTCTGAAGAGGACGTATTATTGTTGCAACTGAGGTAGGCTACTTCTAAGGGAGGTTGGATAGTTGGATATGATACAAAACTTCGATTTAGCTCATTATCATCTACATTATCGAGATGTCTATTCTTATGTTTACCTACACCAATCTCCTTCAGGTTCTTCCACAGCTGTTTGCCAGTCAGTGACATGTTTAAACGCTCAAAGTAAATTTGCATTTTAGTCAAGCGTATTTTGTAAACCACATTATTACTTAGAGTGGGATATGCTCTATGGTGCTTATTTACTCTAAAGCGCTTCCATAGACCATAAGCCTCATCGCGTTTCTTCATGAGTTTTTATTTCTAGTGCTATGTAGTCGATGGCTCTAAAGTTTCTAAACTGAAAAGTATTATTGTAGATGAAGCTTGAAAGTTTAAATTGAATGTTAGACATATAACATCATGTTTGGAAAACCCTAGGACCGACAGTTGGTCGTAGAAAAGTGTCTTACTTGTATCACTAACGAAAAAAACATCAAGTAATGTGCTAAAGTTATCTCTGAAGTGAGTAGGTGTAATAGTGTTTACTGGAAAGAGATTAAGTGAGCACATACTTTCAGTTAGCCTAAGTTCAGTTAAAAAATCACTATTCAAGTCCCCACATAGAATTACGTTTGGTGCGTTCATTGAAATAATTTCTACCAAAGAAATAAGATGGGTGAGATTGACTGCCTTGTTTTGCATTTTCTGTATTTTCGTCGCTTGTTCGCAGTCAGCTTAAGACTTACATTTAATTTTAATGTTACGAAATATAGTATCTCTAATATAAATAACAACTCCGCCACCGAAACGGCTAACTCTATCCGCGTGAAACATTTGATAGAATTCCAGATTATATATATTTGGCGTATTATCGTTAATGTCATCTTGACCATGTGCATCTGTATGGATCCATGTTTTGGAAATACAAACAATATCGATCCCAGAATTACGAACATATAACGAAACTCATCCATATTTAGCCTTAGACTTTGTGCATTTATATTGCAAATATGAAGTCCAATTTTTGTTTTGAAAAAACTTTAACCATAGAACGCAACATGTCACTAACACCGGCTCCTAGAAAAACCCCATTCTGACATTCACTAACGTGAATGTGTATGTAGACTTCTGATTTAATTTCAATGCCGTTCAAATGAAGTGGTACATTTTTTTTTGTTTACAATGGACTGTGATCAATATCAACACAAAGTTTAATTCATATGCGGATATTAATTTAATCATGATTGGTGGATGTTTTGTGATTTTATAAGCTGACTTGCTTCGATAGATGTTTTTAATAATAGTGGCTTGTATTTTAAGTGTTTCACAAAGGTGGTAAAAGATGGCGTTAAGTTCTCGTCTTGCGCGGATGGAACAACATAAGGAAGGGCATCGGTAGCAATTGCTTTGTTCTCTTGCACCTCGATGTATTGTTGTAGAGCCCTGACCTCGGTTTGAAGAGTTTTGGAAACAGTTTGACAAGTTTCGAAATGAGATCCTTTTCTATAAATATTGGAAATACTGCGTTTGATAGCATCCACATCTTCTTCAAATTTACTGAGGATCCTCTGCTCTGGCTCTGCCAACTTTGTTGAAAGCAAATTCACAATTATCCCACCATGTTTAAGTAGCTTCGCATCCAGATCCTCCATGAGGACTGTGAAAGGTTCAGTTGAATGTAGAGTTTGTTGCAGCAACAAGGGGTAAGGCAATAGGTGATTGCACCTTTCATTGGCTGGATTCTCGTTGTTGTTCTGAAGAGATATCCTAGGTTATTTATGAAATCCCAATTTGAATACAGAAGAGGTTAGATAAGTGAGTAAAATGAGAATTTAAGCAATTATTAAATAAAAATTAATTAAATGAATTTAAATAAACATTACTTTAAAAAGAAACATCCTCCCGACTTTGAAAGTCACCACTTTCAATACATTGTTCCTTTATATAGTTTGCATCAATAGGAAGTGAAAAAAATTTTGAAACATTTGACGAATTACACCAATACTGGTTTGCATAACAACAACGCTTCCAGAAATGCAGATATATTTAAGCAACTCTTTGCCATCTTGTAAATTTGAATATATTTATGTTTGATACACTACTATAGTAATACTTCTACCTCTACTTCGAATACGCAAATGTACAAAAAACGGCCACAGAAATGGGCCTTACTCTTACTCTTACTCTTACTCTACAGGTAAGCTACCCATGATCTGTCTAATATTTTGAGGTTTTGTTCTAAAGCAACGCATGCATTTTTGATAATATAATTATATAAATTTTTGATAATCTTACAGTTTGGCGACCTCCAAGTAGCTAGTATTCTGTCCTTATTATGAATAGCGATGTTTGAGTCCCTACATGCATGTTTCGAAGATGAAAGTAGGAAATAACTGAGGCAATGATCGTTTTCTAAGAGATGGCATAATTTTTATTATTCTATTGGAACATGCGTTGGAAAGCAACTGTCATTGTACGTCATTTCAGTATATGTCATTCATTTGAAACGTAAAAAACAACAATTTTTTTTTTTTTCACTCAAATATGTCGAACTTTGTGCCTGAAAAGTGTTTTTGCGGGGAGTTCTTCTTCATTACTTTAATATGAAGAAAACTGCTGCCGAAAGTCATCGTATTTTGCTGGAAGTTTATGGTGAACATGCGCTAGCTGAGCGAACGTCCCAAAAAAGTTTGAAGATGAAGAACTGGAAACATTACTCTATGAAGATTGTTGCTAAACACAAGAAGAGCTCGCAGAATCTTTTGGTGTCACTCAAGCAGCCATTTCCAAACGTTTAAGAGCAGCGGGATATATTCAAAAGAAAGGAAATCGGGTTCCACATGAACTCAAACCAAGAGACGTCGAAAGGCGGTTTTGCATGTCCGAAATGCTGCTGGAACGCCTCAAAAGGAAGTCATTTTTGCATCGGATTGTTACTGGTGATCAAAAGTGGATCCATTACGATTGCCTTAAGCGCAGTTCATATGTGAAACCCGGCCAACCAGCCAAATCAACGGTTTGGCCGAATATCCATGGCGCGAAGGTAATGCTCTGTATTTGGTGGGATCAGATGGATCAATGGACAACGGTACCGAACACAATTAATCCGTTTGAAGAGCGCAGTAGCCGAAAAACGCCCGGAATATGCGACCAGACATGAGGCAATAATTTTCCATCATGACAACGCTCGGCCCACGTTGCTATTCCGGTTAAGAATTATTTGGAAAACAGTGGATGGGAAGTCTTACCTCACCCGCCTTATAGCCCAGACCGTGCCCCCTCTGACTACCATTTGTTCCGGTCGATGCAGAATGCCCTCACTGAAATATGGTTCACTTCAGAGCAGAATATCAAAAATTGGCTTGATTCATTCTTGGCTGCCAAGTCGGCGCAGTTCTCTTGGGATGGGATCCACAAATTTCCAGAAAGATGTGAAAAGTACTATTGTACATGTTTTTCTTAAATAAACGTTCAAATTTTAAAAAAAAACCGCCCGAATAAAAATATATAACCAATGTTTTTGGAAGAACTATGGGATGCTTTGAATTATAATCTAGTACCGAATTTTATAAACGTCCGCCTACTCGAATAAGTCCGAAGTTATCTAAAAATGGATATAGGTATATTAACTTGCTCTTTTTATTTATTGGTTTATTCCGTTTTAACTCATTGTATTCCATGGAAAAGTCTTTCATTTATATCTTACGAGTCATTATCTGGGTTCCAGTAACAACATATTTAACACGTAACGGTCAAAAATTATTAATCCAAGGTTTTAATCTGTATTTAGATTTCTTGGGTATAAAAGTGTAAGAAAAATTCTTTACGTAGTTTTGAGAAATCTTTAAAAATAAATCATAAGCCTTCGATGCATCACTTTCAGAGTAAATATCGCATAATATCATTTAACCATATACCCGTCATACAATGATCAGTTGTGCTTAAATCGAAGTTGACACCAAAACTTTGATTTTTAGATAGGTTTTAAAATTGTCCAAATGTCAATGGACATGGTCAATGCATGTCCTGGAAATAGGCCTAGAAATTTCGTTTATAAAGCAATCGGAGTATTTGTCTCAAAAGTGCTACCAGCGACCCAAAGGTAAGACTAACATATCGTTGAAATGAACTGCTAAATTTTCCCAATACAGATATCTCAATGAGAGTTCGCCGTTGATGAAGCCCTAACAATTGTACAGCTGACACAATAATAAATGTTGCTTCAGAGCCAGGATCAACTAACGCCCTAAGATGCAGATAGTTTCCACTTGAAGACTTGACTCGAACCACTGCTGTTGCTGTTGCACTTGTATAATTCGTTGTAGGTTTGGACCTGTTATTATTAAAATGCAGTAAAGAAAGATGTTTCTGCATGCAGTAATAGCAGAGTACACTGCCTTGACATTGGTTTGGCTTGTGACTATATACCAAACAGTTTCGACAAACCCCGATTCTATCCACTGTCTTAGATCGTTCGCAGATCCCATCAATGAAATTTTATCAAATCCTAAGAGAGTGTTGACCGCTACCACATACCTGGTATGTGCAACACCGTCTTCTTCTCTACAGCAACAGCTTCGTGCGAAGAAGAACCTCTGCCACTAGTTTCAGCTACTGCTTCCAAAGTACGAAAACGCGTTTCCACGAACTCTGTAAATTGTGTTACTTCTTACTACTTCTTACTCCCACAAACGCTGAGTAAAACCAGTTAACTTTTGTACCAATATTTAAATTAATATGTCATCCCAAGAACTTACCGGCAATCTTAAATTTTTCAGGGCGTGGAAACATTCCTGGGACGTGTCGAAAAGAGACTTTATGCTACTTGCAGTCTCCTCGTCAACTGTTGCTGGTAAAAAAAGTTGAAAGTGGGCGTTTACCAACAGTCCTTTTTGGTCATGTCTGGCGACAAGCAGTTCCTATGCTTTGTCATAATTGCCAGAATACAACCCTAAATGCTGCAACAAAAGAGCAGTTTCACCTGTAAGGGATGATTTAAATTAATGAAGTTTTTGAATTTCACCCAGCTTTCTATTTGTGTAGACTAAAGATAGAAATACGTCATGGAAAGCCCGCCATTTTGTGTAAGAGCCCTCGAATTGCGAAATTTGAATTTGGGGTAGCGAAAGCTTGTTACAAGAAGCACCTGCCGACTCACTTTCCATAGCTTTTTCCTTAGATGCTGACTTGGCATTGTCGATAGCATCGACAAATTTACCATGGTTTATTATTGTATTTATTATTTCTTGTAACCTATCAAATATGTCTTCTTCTTCCAGACTTTCTTCTACTTCTCCTCGTCGAATTTTCGCTTGAAGAATAAGCGCGTTCTTGATGTTCCCTTCTAGTAAAAAAAGAGACCTGAAAGACAGCTGGCTGTACGATGTGATGCTCCAGCCTTTTTGAAGTTAGTGTGGTCACGAAGAATCTGCTCCAGAACAACATATTGATCCGCACCCGATGACAATTTCGACATTCCTTAAGGTTTTTATTTGTAAATTAATTATTCAGTTTGTGTGGGTATCAAGCATATTAGTACTTAATTAGATATAATTTTCTTTTAATATATTAATTTAATTTAATTACAGCAACTTACGACCTTTGATCAGCTTTGCAAAGCTGGTGACAGTTGAGGTTAATTTTGAAAATGGTGGATTTTTACACGGCGTGGGAAATGCGGTTTATGAACAACCACCGAAAAGTCTTTAAAGGGAGAAAGACAATGGCCAAGACATCTACCGTGAGGGAATATATGTATGTAATTATTGTAGTTTTAATATTTTTATATATGGTATTCTTCAGGAAATTACATCCATATTTAAATTTAAAGTGTCATACAATGCCTTCGGATTACAATCATAGGTATGTTACGTTAATTATTTTAAATATAAGTTAAAGTGTACATTTAGTTTAGTTTTAAGCTAAGTTTAAATAAATTCACAATTATTTAAAAATAAAATACTATTTAATATCCGAACACTCATCGAGCGCCTCGATGTTAGCTTGAATGTTGTAAAATATTTTGAAACAGTTATATCCGCTGCAACTGAGGGGAAGAAATTCTTCATTCAAAGAAAAAGATGAAACGGCTCAACGATTTTACCAACATTATTTACTTTTATCTTGCGTATTGCTTTGCCAAGATCACAATTGAATGTAAAAAACGAACGCAATAGACAGCTATGTTATGTATTACGATAAATTTTACAGTTATTCTCTGTTATTCATGAAATCCAGTTTTAAATACAGAAGTGGTTACAAAAATAGATCAATGTTAATTCATACTGTAAGTAAAAGAAGAATTTAAGCTATTTTTACTTTAAAATTAATAACTTGGTTTTGATTGCGAGACTTCAATGATTGTCCTGGCGCTATTTTATCACAATTCCAACAGCAGTGTATCTTGTTATTCGGCACTTAAAGGGTTGCATAGTACTTTGATAAAAATTAGTACAAGTTTGGCTAGTGAAAATAATACAGCTCCTGGTGAAGAGCTTATCAACGCCATTTGGCAATATAATCATAATAATTACTCGTCTACAGGACTCAAAACTGAGAAAGTTTGTTTTAATTAAAAGTACCCTGAGATATAAGAAATTCTTCAGAATAAGGAGGAGAAGGTACTCCAATACCACAAGGACGAAAAACCTTAACATAAAAGCCTGCAGATCGCAGAAATAAAATTGCTAAACGCTATATAAAAACATTAAGTCAGAGAAGATCGCGGGGACATGATCCTTACGGAGAAAGAGAATATTATTCAAAAAGACAGTATTCACAAACAAGCCACACAATGCGATCCACCCCAAGATTAAATAATATATTTTTATATTTTGCCGCATCCTTTTTTGACTTAATTACAGTTCTTAAATGCAAATAGTATTTATTAAAAGAGACCAATCCGGTTTACCTCTTCAAGATCACAACGTGTCTTTACCACGTAGCAAACCTCTCAATTATCATAACTGAGAAAAACAAAGCAGAAACAATTTAAATCAATAAAATCGAGGCGATTAAGACACAGTTAATACTTTCCAACCATAGATTCCAACGCTCACTGAATTTTTTAGGTTCTATTCTAACATATTATAAAATTTGTCACTGGTACTCTTGATCCCGACGCCCATAGAAATCAAAACAGGAGTCAATCAGTTGATAGAAAATAAAAATCAACAACGTAAGATTAACACATAGTTTGCAAAAACACGAGAGCTATTATATCCAAAATTCGTTATTGAAGAACTATTGATTGCGAATCAATACAGATTGCACATACCTATACAAAACATTTTTTATTTACGGCAATTATGGGTTCACTGTTTTGGTATTAGGAATTTAAAAACAGGCAAATTGACATTTTACATGTATCACGAAGACATTGCTAACAGAGGAGCCAATGAGGTTTGTTATATCTTTTTTGCTTTGACTGACTCTAAAAGATTTGAAAAAGTTTATCAGTGTTTTCACTATTCATGTTCGGAAGCATGATCATATCTACGTCCCAGGAGAATACATTGATTTGGTTTCGAACTCCAGCTCAACATTTACAGTCATAGAGCTAAAAATTGAAGATGTTTTTCAGTTTTTCAACTGAATCTCATGGAAAAAAGATTCTGGTCCCAAAGTACCAGAAAAAGTAATTCGTCCTCTCGACATACATGAGTTTTCAGTATGATTCAGATTGAAAAAGAACTATCATAGCTGAGGAATATATTGATGGAGTGATTAAACATTTATTCTCATTAATAAAAAAAATTACAACTTCTGTTTCACTTCCATCAGCCAAAGCCTATGATTTGAAAAAGCCCATTAATACAAAAAATAGACGATTTAAAACAAGTTCCAGAAAGCGTTCTGGAAAAGCATATGCTATTTTATAACAACATTTTTAGCTGTTCAACTGCAAATGTTGAAGATAATCCTAATGAGAATGATGGAGAATATGACTATGTATCATAAAGATATTAAAACATATCAAATTAATACTACGATTATTTTAGCTAAATTATATAACACTAACCTATTCTCGCTAAAACAACATAAGTCAAGAGCTTTTTTTCAGGTATTTTTCATTATTTCTATTAATAAACTGTAATTTTTTACTACTCAAATACTAAATTAAACATAAAAACGTCCTTTAAAACTCATTTATTTGTGTATGAAACAGTTTTTATCGTTTTCTGAAAAATTCCAATTGAGTGTCAAATGAGGTTTTTGAAATGACCGATTCATTTACGGAATGGACTATACAATTTAATCATAGTATTAATTTAGATAATAAAATATATTATAATCATATATGATTTAAGCCTATCAAGGTGAACTGAAAATATAGGGTGCACATGTGGGTTTTCACCCGACCAATAACGCATATTTTGCTTATTGACGAACCCATTAAGCCAAAAATGAGCTTCGTCATTGAAGATGATTTTGTGATGAAATTCGTCATTTTGGCGCATCATCGGAGAACGTACGTCGCTTCAAATGGTCCATCGGCTTCAATTCTTGAGTCAGCTTGATCTTGTCTGGGTGTAAGCCAAAATTCTTACGCAAATTGCGCCATTATGTGGTCTGAGCGGTGCCCAATTCTTGAGAACGCCGTGGAATTGATGGATTTGGATCATTTGCTACGGACGTCTGAACGGCAGCGATGTTTTCGACACTTCGACCAACCTTGTGCACTAAACTTGTTATTGCCTGCCTACTAGGGCGAGAATTACGACCGAAAATTGGAGTTAACGCTCTTAAAGTTGCAGTATCCGACTCCGAATATCTGTAGAAAATTTTTATAATTTGCAAACGTTGCTCGTTAGTGTACTTTACCATGATGAAAATATTGAGTTTACTGAATAAATTGACAGTGACAGTTTGATAATTAGTGAAAGAGTGCGTTCACAAATTAAATTCAAAGTTGTCAAGTCCCTATTGGAAAACCCCATATTAACTTCTAATTCGGATTACAAATTTTCAAATATTTAAAAAATGTACAAATTTATGATCCCTATAGACAAACACCCAAGGGAATTCACACTGTATTTATTGGGTATATATTTTAATTCGTGCGGTTCTTTTTCAAAATTTGAACGTTTATTTAAGAAAAACGTGTACAATAGTATTATTCAAAGTATTGCCCATCTGAGGCTATTACTTTTTTCCATCTTTTTGGCAATTTGTGGATCCGATCCCAAAAGAACTGCTCCGGCTTGGTAGCCAAGAATGAATCAAGCCAATTTTTGATATTCTGCTCTGATGTGAACCGTATTTCAGTGAGGGCGTTCTGCATCGACCGGAACAAATGGTAGTCAGATGGGGCAATGTCTGGGCTATAAGGCGGGTGGGGTAAGACTTCCAATCCACTGTTTTCCAAATAGTTCTTAACCGGAATAGCAACATGGGGCCGAGCATTGTCATGATGGAAAATTATTGCTCCGTGTCTGGTCGCATATTCCGGGCTTTTTTCGTCTACTGCTCTCTTCAAACGGATTAATTGTTTTCGGTAGCGTTGTCCATTGATGTTTTCACCCGGTTTTAGCAGCTCATAATACAGAACACCCATCTAATCCCACCAAATACAGAGCATTACCTTCGCGCCATGAATATTCGGCTTTGCTGTTAATTTGGCTGGTTGGCCGGGTTTCACATATGATTATTTGCACTTGGGGTTGTCGTAGTGGATCCATTTTTTACCACCAGTAACAATCCGATGCAAAAATGACTTTCTTTTGTAGCGTTCCAGCTGCATTTCGGACATGCAAAACCGCCTTTCGACGTCTCTCGGCTTGAGTTCATTGGAATCCAATTTCCTTGCTTTTGAATATATCCAGCTGCTTTTAAACGTTTTGAAATGGCTGCTTGAGTGACACCGAAAGATTCTGCGAGCTCTTCTTGTGTTTGGCAACAATCTTCATAGAGTAATGCTTCCAGTTCTTCATCTTCAAACTTTTTTTGTCTGCCCAGGACGTTCATCGCCTTCCAAGCCAAAATCACCACTTTTAAATCGTGCAAACCACTTTTGGCACGTTTGCTCAGCTAGTGCATGTTCACCATAAACTTACACCAAAATACGATGACTTTCGGTAGCATTTTTCTTCATATTAAAGTAATGAAGAAGAACTCCCCGCAAAAACACTTTTTCAGGCACAAAGTTCGACATATTTTAGTGAAAAAAAATTATTGTTGTTTTCGCTTGAAATGAATGACATATACTAAAATGACTTACAATCACAGTAGCTTTCCAGCGCATGTTCCTATGGAATAATAACAATGTAATAATACAAGATACACCATCTCTTAACAAATCGCACGAATTAAGTTATAGACCCAATAATACTAGCTGTAATAACTTTAGCCTTAATAATATATGCTGATGTCAAAATATGCAAGTGATATCGAGTACATTGAGAGACAAAACGGGAAAGATTATTTAACCAAATATACGAAACTGAACTGGAATCAGGGGAGAATTATTTTATTATCGGCGGGGACAACGACGCTAAACACAGACATTGGGGAAATAATTTGCCAAATACTAGAGTTGACCTTCTACTTGATTGGTGGGGTCAGCACGATGTCATGTACAGACTCGGTCTTTTCCTAGAGGCGAATCTTATTTGGATCTAATTCTGTACGACGAACGTATACGACTGACAGGTACAATAAACAAACGCTTAACTGTCTGCTCACATTCGTGTTTGCGGTGATAGAACCGAAATTACAGTTCCCAACGAAATTACGGAATTGGAGGAGTTCTTACAACTCGATGAACATGCTTCTCCGCAACCATGATAAGAGCACTCTCCTCGAACACGCTCCACCCACTGTCCAATTGCAATTTGTCAAACGAGGAGATCGAAACGAATGGACCAGACAATTAAATAAACAATGGACATTACAATACTGCGGTATCAACGTATGACTAACGAAAACCTGTTCCGCAATCGTACTATTGACGCACTGCACCGACAGAAAAGTAGACTTCTGTCAAGACCCAAAAACTTGTACAGACAGCTTACTGACAGATAGTACCCGAAGGTTAGGACACTGAAGTCGTCGATTAAAAATCTTCAAACGTAAATAAAACATAATTACAGAATTTCTGTAAGTTTATATTGAAACAACAACAACAGCAACCGCCTGAATATGTTCCCGCAAATAAATAATCTATTTCTGGAAAAAATCAAAAAGACTTTCAGTATCTTAAAATAACCAGGATAACAGACAACGAACGGTTACTGATAATAGCAGGTATTGATCCCAGTGAGGCCGCTGTTGATGACGACTTCTTCCTGAAGATCCACAGGAGAAAGTTGAGGCCATAGCCACCCCAATTACCTTTACCACGAGAGTCTGCGCTCTGACGGCTTCGTTCCACCGGAAGAATTCTTCTATCCAGGATAGATCAGCGGTCCCGTTAGTCTTCCACGTCGCTAAGACAGCTGGGCACAAGCGACTCAACTACAACAGAGACATTGCCCACGGCGGTGTGGATCGTCTCAAGTTCAGTAGGGCGATCGGGAATCGCGATAAGAGGGACGTCGTTCGACAGCACTAACATTTCTGGTGGTTGAATGATGAAGAAGACGTTCCGTTACGGACAAGCCTCACTAATGAGGCAGAGTTGACCAATCTATAGGGTGATTCATTGTAAAGTTTGACTTATAATGTAAAATAAAGCACATAAATTTGAAAGTAAAGTTAAATTTTTTAATATCGGTTAAAAGAACAATTTATGGCATTTATTTTTGAAAATGATATTTTATAAATATTGTCCACGACTAAGTCTCAGGTGGTCCATTTTTAAAGTCAAGTTTTTGGCGACTCGTTCGAGCATACGACTGGTATCTCAGGGATAACACGAGTAATGTTTGCTTCCAAAGCGTCAATCGTAGCTGGCTTATTACTGAGGACCTGAGACCTTACATATTCCTCGAAAATAGTCGAAAGGTGTGACATCGCACGATCTAGGCGGCAAACTTACGGTAGCAAAACGTGAAATTAAGTGCTCATCAAAATGATTTCTCAACTAGTTCATTGTTTCACGCGCTGTATGGCTCGTAGCGCCGTCTTGTTGGAACCAGAGCTCACCGAGGCCATGTGTTTGAATTTCAGGAAGCACATAGTCCGTTAACATGCCGCGATAATGATTACCATTCACGGTAACATTCTGATTTGCCTCATTTTTGAAGAAATATGGACCAATGATTCCACCAACCCATAAACCACACCATACCGTTGTTTTCAATAGATGAAATGGTAGCTCTTGGTACTCTTTGGGTTGCTCATTAGCCCAAACATAACAGTTTTGTTTATAAACGTATCCATTGAGCCAGAAATGGGCTTCATCACTGAACAAAATTTCACAATAAAACACCGGATTTTCATTGAGTTTTTCCAGAGCCCATTCACTGAAAATATGTCACAAATTCAAGTCACCTGGCTTCAATTCTTGCATAAGTTGAATTTTGTGCGCTTATAAGTCGAGATTCTATTGAGAACGACGATGAATAGGTTCGTCACGGTCATAGCGTACACTCTCAGCTACAGCTGCTATAGTCTCTTAACAACGTGCTGGGTGTAGTCTAACCGGTCGAGTATCATCCACTTATGTAAACTGGGACTTAAATTTGCGAATGGTATTGGCAATAGTGGTTTCAGTAAGTCGATTATGCGCACCGTAAATTAATCGAATACCACGAAAAACATTTCCCACAGAACGCTGATTTTCGTAATATAGCTGGAAAATTTGAAGACAGTGTTGTGATGTGAGTATTTACGTAATGATTTGCCAAGCGATACTGAACAACAATAACATAGAAGTTTAGTAGGAGTCATGCACGATCTGTCAAAGAAAGGCTATTGAAAATCAAAGCTCACGATGAATCACCCTATATTTGCTCTGTAAATAGCGATGGCCAGCTTACGTTGATTTAGGTTAGCATTTAAAATATATATATATAGATTGATATATACAAAGGTATATAATAATATATGTATATAATGGTGTATAATGTCTAGGTATGTGTATGTTTGTTTTGTGTATTTTCGTAGCTTTAGGTATTGAAAACAAATATTTAAATAAAATATAAATAAAGTCGAAAGATATAGATATAAGAATTTAGAGTAGCTTAAAGTGCCTGAGTGGGCCCAGTAAAGGTATAAGATTGCTAAGTAATTTTAAGCTAGCATTTAAGAATTTTTTCTCAGTATGTAAGAGTTAATGAGTAATAAAATAAAATGCATTTAAAACAAAAAAAAAAAAAAAAAAAAATAGAAAAATCAAACAGAAAGTTTGGAGGCACACACATCCATGCCTGGCCTGCATAGATGTAATATGCGCACTTTTTCAGAAATATTGCAGGGAATCCGCCTGGCCAGAGTAAAATTCGTCTTTGAGATTTTGAGACTTTCTTAAGGGGAAGCGTAATAATGAATGGGAAATATAGAGAAGAACACTAACCATGTACAATCAAGAAATTAGAAGGGTAAATAGATAATCGTGGAAAAATTTCTTTCACACAATCGATGACACTAGAAGTTGTGCCCGCTTACATAAAATACTCTCTAAGCAGCACACTTATCCTATCGGGTCAACGAAAAAACCCGACGGCACATACGCTGAAAATGGGCTATAAACTCTTCAGATCCTAGCCGAAACACACTTCCCGGACTCGACGATAGTTCCAGAAGCACAAGAAGACGCTCCCCAGAGAAAGATAAATACACCGCCCAGAGGCTCAAGACTTGAACAGAGCAAAGGAAATTTTTCGTGAAGGCAAAACAATCTGGGCAATCAACTCGTTTCTACCCTTCAGAGCCCCTGGTGAGGATTGAATATTCCTTGCTTTACTACAGAAGAGTATCCCCAAACTGATACCAGTACTAATTAACTTGTTCAGAGGTAGTTACGCGTGGTGAAAAATACCAAAAAAGTGGAAGGAGGTTGCTGTCAAATACATACCTGAGGAAGGATGCAGACTGTCTGAACTACCGAAGTCATATATACCAATTAGCCTCACCTCCTTTTTCTTTAAAACCATGTAAAAAATCCTCGATAGACATATTAGAGACGGGGCACTTCAAATAAAATAAGCTTTCCACAACACAAAATTCTTCTAGATATAATAAACTCAGCAATAAACTCAGAGAGATAGCTACGAAAGGATCCCCTCAGGGAGGAGTACTATCACCATTATTATGGTCAATCGCAATTATGATTATGATTATTCTCAGTAACGATGACTTCTACGTCCAAGGATATGCAGACAACATTACTTTACTAATCAGAGGCAAATTCGAAGACACAATCTCGGATCGCCTCCAGAAGGATTTGAACTTAATGGCTGAATGGTGCACCAAAGTAGGCCTCAAAACCAACCCCAAGAAAAGCACCATTATTAAACTCACCAAGAGACGAAAGCGAGAAAGACTCAGAAATGTCACTTTCTTCGGTGAAACAATAGAGCTCTCACCGGAAATAAAATATCTAGAATAAACACCGGACAAAAAACTTACATGGAACCCTTATATTTCGAAGACTATAGACAAGGCGAGGACCTCACTATAGACTAGCAAATATCTAGCTGGAAAAAATTGAGAACTTAATCCCAAAATTATTACGTATGCAGCCGCCGTCTGGTGGGAAAAAGCATCGCAGAGGTCTACATAGGTTAAACTTAACAAATTGCAGAGACTAGCCTGTCTCTGAGGAACTGGTGCAATGAAAACCGCACAAACACCTGCGCTAGAAGTTATCCTAAGCATCCCACAATATCATCTGGAAATCCTGAAAGAAGCAATGATAAATGTCTACATACTTATCACAGAAGATAATTCCAATTCCAAATTACGAGTTCATGCTGCAATTCTTCATAAATTCAAAAAATGTCTACCAAGATATAACTTTCTGCACAACGTTAAAATTACATTCCATGAACGTCTTAGCTGGGAACAGGAAAAACCAACATTTACTAAAGACTCATATGTATGGTACACAGGCGGATCGAAAATAAATGAAGGAGTTGAAGCCGGAGTATACGATCCTCGCATTAAGACATCCATTCACGCCAGAATGGATGCAAGCAGCTTCGTATTTCAGGCTGAAATTCATGTGGTAGAGCTGTGTATTCGAGAGATAACAAACAAAAACATTTATATTCAACTCCTACAACTACTGGCCACCACAAATAAAGTTTATCTGATTTTGGTGCCAGGACACAGTGGACAACAAAAAAGGCAGACCAACTAGCTGGGGAAGGAACCGCATCATAATTTATGATGCCAAGACCATTCGGTGGGTTATCGAGAGAAATCGAAGGAAACAGACAATCCAAAGCCTTTATGCCAAGCTGTTGCCAAAAAAGAACAAAACAACTATTACAACTAAGTAGAAGCCAGATTCGAGTGACCACTGGTTTTCTCACAGGACACTGCCGTGTCAAAAAAGCACCTGATGACCAGGGGCATAGCACAGAATAATACATGCAGACTGTGCAATGAGGACGTGGAAACTGCAGAACATATAATATGAGCTAGCAGCTCACCCAAAGATGTAGCCGCCTTGCTAATAAACTGCGGCATCTTGGATGAGCTCTAAATGGAGGATATCACAATAGACTCACCTGTGACCGCAGTGATCTGTGATTTTCTATACCACCTCCCATAATAATCTAATCTAATCTAATCTTATCAAAGGTTAAGGTTGGTATTGGATGGGTTTACAAATGAATAGTCCTATCTAATTGGTAAGTTTAGCTTGAAGTTGCGCATGTTTTTGTGGTGAGATGTTGGAAATGTCGGATGTAATGACGTCTTCTTCCTAAAGGCAACCCTAATTCAAACAACATTTCCACAATTGTCGGATTGCTTCGTTCAGCACTCCTAACCACTTTGATCTTTTGTGAAGTTTGCCTTTTTTTGACGAATCGATACGTCACGGCTTCGAGTACACTCTCAGCTACAGCTGCTATAGTCTATTTACTACGTGCTGGATGTGTTTTAACCGGTCGAGTATCATCCATTAATGTAAACTGGGACTCAAATTTGTGAATGGTATTGCAATAGTGGTTTCAGTAGGTAGATTATATGCACCCTAAATTCCTCGAATCGCACGAAAAAGATGTTCGTTCTCAGCAGCGTGGCTTGGCGTATTCGACAACTTGGCGTATATTACGTGAGGATCTCGATCTAAAAGCATACGAAATTCAACTTATGCAAGAATGGAAGCCAGGCGACTTGAATTTGCGTCAAATTTTCAGTGAATGGGCTCTGCAAAATCTCAATGAAAATCCGGTGTTTTATTCTGAAATTTTGTTCAGTGATTAAGCCCATTTCTGGCTCAATGGATACGTTAATAAACAAAACTGCCGTATTTGGGCTGATGAGCAACCCGAAGAGTACCAAGAGCTACCATTACATCCATTGAAAAAAACGGTATAGTGTGGTTTATGGGTTGGTGGAATCGTTGGTCCATATTTCATCAAAAATGAGGCAAATCAGAATGTTACCGTCAATGGTAACCGTTACCATATCATGTTGACGGCCTATGTGCTCGGTAAGCTCTGGTTTCAACAGGACGGCGCTACGAGTCATACAGCGCGTGAAACAACAGACTTGTTGAGAAATCAATTTGGTGAGCACTTAATTTGACGTTTTGCTACGGTAAATTGACCGCCTAGATCGTTAAATATCACACCTTTGGACTATTTTCTCTGGAGATATGTAAGGTTTCAGGTCCTCAGGAATAAGCCAGCTACGGTTGACGCTTTGGAAGCCAACATTACTCGTGTTATCCGCGAGATACCAGTCGCTATGCTTGAACGTGTCGCCCAAAATTTGACTTTCTGAATGGACCACCTGAGACCTAGTCATGGCCAACATTTACATAATGTCATTTTGAAACGTAAATGCCATGAACTGTTCTTTTAACCGGTAGTAAAAAGCTTAAGTTCACCTTCAAATTTATGTGTTTTATTTTACATTATAAATTAAACCTTACGATGAATCACCCTATAGTAATGAAAAACATACTGAACTATTATGAACAATAATAGGCAAATCAATAGAGATAGCACTTTATTGATAGCGTTATTATCTTTTCAGTAATTGTATTACAGAATTTTAAAAACAAAGCCTAACTAAATATTGTACACACCCATACATATATATTTTTTAAGAAAATTTTCTTAGTTTCAAGAGATATTAATGCGAGAAGATGTTTTGATTTAAATTTTCGGTTCCAACAGATATAGTACAATATATTATCTTCCTCTATCGCGAAATTCATAATATAAAAGACGAACGCCAAATGCCACCTGTAACCACCGAGAAATAATTTATTTTTATTTAGTTATCACCTCTTTGCCCACATTTATTTGTGAATCCCACTCTGAATTGCCGAGTCATTATAATTTACATGCATAAAAAAATATAAACGAAGATGACACTAACAATAGCTGAGAAGAAAAAAATTCAAAAGTTGGTTTACCGAATCAAATTGGTGTAGATATTATTCCCTAACAACAATAGGAAACGGTGCACCAATATAATTCATGCTCATAAACCGCTATCCATCAGTGTTTACCGATTGCCCACGCCATATGACAATGTTCTACTATACAGCAAAGGCAGTGGCTGAGTGCAGCAACAGTACGACCAGGAGCTGGTGAGTTGGGATGCCCCCACTGTGGTTGTCATTGGTACTGTTCTTGTGTTATCATTCTTGTTTTTTTTCCATACGAGACGCGTGCCCTTGTGCATTTTACTGTTAGTCTTTAAGGCTGTTTTTTTTTTATAGCTCCTTAAACCACAATTTTCTTTTTATAAAAGAAAATAATTTATCAAAAAAATAAATGATGAAGCACAACTTTCACTTAAATCAGAACCAATACTCAGCTGATTTTTTACGTTTCTTTATCTGCCTGAAATTTCAGGGAAAATTTTTTTGCTTCAAAATCCAGTTCACTACACCACAAAATGTCACCTAGTTTAATTGACTACAATTCTGAGGCTCACGACTTGACTGACTAGTCTTTAGAATTCTAAATGCAAGAAAAGTATCACTTGGCACAACAACATAACTTTTGTTCTTGGTTTAGTTTGGAGTAAAACAGTACATACAAGAGTTACGATACACTATTGCACAAAAATTGCGTTTTCTTTTTTTGTTTGTTATGTCAAGTGTTTTAATAAGTTTGGTGTCATTACGAGATATGTAGATGTAAATATATATTATACATGTTATAAAATAGGACTGTCATAAATATAGAAGTCGTCTGATGGTTTTTAATTACTTTAATAACATTAAGTACATAAATTTCTATATACTTATAGTTTTTAGTTTTAGTTAGATGTGATCTTTATTCAATATTCATTTCATACATACTATACATATGTAAGTTCACAATTAAAGCATAGTGTTAACCGTCTGCGGAAAAAAAAAAGAAAATATAATATTTTTTTAACATCGAATTTAAAAGAAATATTTGCTATAATACTGTCATAACATAAAATTATGACTTACAGACAATTTAAGAGTAAATCAGAAACTTTCGTTTATTATTTGGGAATGGTATTTCCTGCAGTTTTAACGTAGCTAACTAAGTTAGCCAGCTGTCACCGCCGTTTAAAATAATTTTTAATTCATCCTTAGTTAGGCTAATTTTAGCCCAGTGTACGCGTCTAATGGCTTCAAGAATGGGGTAGGTTCCTATAAAATGTATCATGTCCTCTGCTGTATGTTGGTTACACAACGTGCATTCAGGGGATCGGTCGCTTTGATGGGGCATATACCATAGTTTAAGTACAAAAGCTTTCCTCTTGCTTTGAAAATTGTGGAAATAGTACCAATACTTTTGTTGTCGTGAAAATATTTGTTTGTTAGGTTGTGCTCCAGCGTTCAATATAGGTTCCTGGATTCACTTTGCCTTGCCCGTTCATGGAAAAATTCAAATTTTGTTTTTTTTTTGAATAGGCTTTGCAAGGGTTTTTCACATATTTCAGGGTTGTCGCTGTCCAGTTTCACGTTATGTTACAAGCATAATCTTAACCATTCGTCAAAGAATTGAGATTTAAGTTGTTCGATATATGATGCCACGATTTTAGGAGGTCTTTGCGGGTGGTATTCCATTATCTTTCTGAAGTTTTAGGGTATATAAGAGGAGGAAGTTAAGTCGCCAAATGAAGCATGTAAGTTGGAGTGTTTTATGGTAGACAAACAACTTTCTTTAGGCAGTATCTTAACGATTTTCCAATGCCATCATACTAGAAGAATCCCTAGACCTGTGCAGCATAACACATTATTTTTTTAACTACCGCTTCAAACGGTTTGTTCTTCGCACTTGTTGTGACGTTATTTTTGCCAAGGAGTCCTTTCCAGTGGCAGTTGATGGCCATTTCAGTATCATGTACTCCTGTGTACAATTTTTTTTTGCTTTTTATTTGCTTTTTGGTAATCTAGTTTGGTAGCAGAGGCTGTTGTTTTGTTTTGCCAGATTTAAGCAAGCAAAAGGTTTTTTTCACACTAAGGCAATCTACGTCGTATCATGGCTGGTTTTTTTTTTTGTTGATCTCCTTTCATCAGTTTGAAAAGGTTTCATCGCAACAGCTATACAAGACGTCAAAGTGTTCACTCCTTGATTTGTTTGTGAATGGGGCTCGATCTAGTTCTGTTTGGTAACGTTGTGCAAGATTTTCATTCCACATTTATTTGGGAAGTAGCTGTCTTTCAGGCTCGGTATTTAAATTTGGAGTAGAAAGTTTGACAGTAACCAATAGCGGAAGATGATCGGAGAACGTGAATTCGTCTATCTCAAGATCAGGCATGCAGTTTATTCATTCATCTCTCACCAGGCAGTCTATCGTAGAAGAAGCGTTGCCTCTTGAAAAAGTAAGAGAGCCATCTTCATCATGTCATTATGTTCAGTATCACCAGTGAAATATGGATGAAATAGTCACAGTGCTTCACCGACCTAAGCGTTGGAATCCCAAATTAACGTCACATTTCGTGTATTCCAAGAAGAAGTTGTACAGAAAAAAAATCTTGCTGCTAAAAGTCTGGGTTCCTAAACGCTGCCCATTGTTTGAGAGCCTCTGGCTCCTGCTCTCAAAGTGTTCGTTCTACCATAAATTTTGTTGCTAGCGACCTATGACATAAGCTGAAAATGTGAACTTAACTTGTATATACATACAATATAAAGGGTGTTTTCTATTGTACATATATTTTAGACTTTTAAATAAAAATTAAATGTCAAATCAGTTGTTGCAGTGAACTGAAAAGCGTCATTGGCGTCACTGGCGCTACAACAACTATCTTAAATCAATGAAAATTTATTTTCCAAATAGGAGCTTTATTTACAAAACTTATGTATAGAGCACTTCAAGAAATTTACGGTAGATATCATCGGCCATCTGAATATGCTACTTATTAATTATTAAAATTTATATTATTAATTATTAAAAAATTTCGCACCCAATGCAGACTATTAGGTACTCAGTAACCACCAAGAACAAGAACAGTGTATTCGAAAGTAAATATCACGGCTGTGGCAGCTTGTGTTGTAGAGATCCAATTGGTGCAAGAGTTAAAGCAGCGTGACCATTTATTGTGTCGGATGCTTAGTGACTGGGCTTTAAATAGAATGGAAGTTGACCCAGCTTTTTGCCATACAATTTAGTTCAATAGTTAAACGGCTGCATAAACAACCAGAACTGATATATTTGGACAATCCTCAAGAAGTTTAACAGCTGTCACTGCATCCACAAAAATATCAACGGTTATTTGTTTCCAGATTTAAATGATGTGGAATTGTGCTTCCTACAGGATCGTGCTCTACCTCATACTATCAACGAAAACAGCGCTTTATTGAAAGCACGATTGGCCCTTAGAGTCATTTCAAGAAATTCAATTGGATGCCAAGATCATGCGGTTTGACGCACGACGGTGGGGATACGTTAAGCCTCAAGTTTATGGCAATAAACCAATAACGGCTAACGGGCCCCAATTTCTCGAAATATCAGACCTGGAAAGTGATTTTCACGGGGCAGTAAGGCTAGACATATGTTCACAACTATTTTAAGTGTTAATTGGCATAATAAAGTCTTTTAAATGGATTTAATAAATTGTCAACAAAGTTAATTTTTTTATACTGGTATCATACTGATAATATTCAAATCCTAGTACGGTTGCGATAAGTTTTTTTTTTCCGACAGTCGATTTCCCAGCGCATTGTTAAGAAAATATTTACAAGTGAGTCTAAATTGTACTACTATATTTAATATATAGTCTTAATTTTCAATATTCAAACATAAACATGCACGGAAATATCATATTAATTAAATATCGTATTATAACTATCTAATTGTTTAATATATATATAGTACCTATTGATAATGTATTTTTTTACGCGCATGTTAGCGATTGTCACAAAAAAAGACTCAACTCCGCATAAGAGTGCATCATCTTAATGGCGATTAACTTAAATTAAAGCGATGTAATATCGCTATGCTATTCTTGCAAAAAAAATTTAATTCACTTTTGATTAACAAAAATTAGGTTTTAGAATATACAGATTATGATATTTAGGTTACGACAATTTGCATGTGGCTATAGCGAAAAAATCCAATCGAATGATTAGTATTGGGAATTATCGAATAAAATTAATGAAATTATTTGATAGATGCAATATTCATTTATTCGGTAGTTATTCAAAAATCTTTCAATTAC
The DNA here is from genome assembly GCA_907269105.1 of Volucella inanis. Lineage (NCBI taxonomy): Eukaryota > Metazoa > Arthropoda > Insecta > Diptera > Syrphidae > Volucella > Volucella inanis. Next base: position 44,901,067 of record OU026155.1, on the reverse strand, counting down.
TAATTTTCAGAAATTATTCATTTAAAAATAACATATGCAAAAAACATTTAACACATGGGCTGAAAAGTCAGTACCGTATAGTTGCCTTCGAGGGCGATACACTAATTGAAACGATTTTTCAATCTTTCGATACCAGTTTTGTAGTACTATTTCGGTTTAGCCTCAAAATAGGCCTCTGTTTCGGCGATTACTTCGTCATCGGTCTTAAATCTCTTTCCGGCGAGCATCCTATTTGAGATTTGCGAACAGGAAATACTCGCTGGGGGCCAAATCTGGAGAATACGGTGGGTGGGGTGGTAATTCGTAGCTGAATTTATTCAATTCTTCCATAGTTTTCATCGACTTGTGACACTGTGCATTGCCTTGATGAAATAGCACTTTCTAACTTTGGACTAATGTTTGAAATTCGTAGAAAGCGTCTTGCTGAGACTGACCATAAAAACCTTCTCTTTTTTGCTGATTTCAAGTAAAAAGAGCTCCCCTTTTTCATCAGATCTTCGTTGGCTTGCCTTTATAAATCATAGGAGCTACGTTGTTATTTTTCTCAGCTTGTGGAAGCTTACAAATTTATGCATATCTATGGTTTACTTGCCGATGGAATTCACATGGAGAACTCTATTTCGAAGTTTATCCGGACATTCGTTGGTGATAATATCTTCGCGGAAAGCTGGCCAGTGTTCTTCGTTCTTCCGAAAAAATGGCAGTCCCCTTAACCAGCTGTTACATGTTTGCATTTTTACCGGCTATGTTGGTCATTTCGCATTGTCTGCTGAGTTGAACTTCAACGAAATCAAACGTCACTGTCTTACCTTGGTGCTTTCGAAAATCTCATTTATCCTGAACTCTACGAACTGTTTATATTGACGAATGCTCGAGTGAAGCCAATTTAAGACCATCTTGGAATCACTTCAAAACATCTTGTGGTTAAACTTCAAGTCATGTTGTTTCACTATAGTATTACAGAGCCTCACTCCAAGCACGGCAGCCGATGATTCCAGGAGGGGTATAGATAGAATATTTTTTGGAGAGCACCTGCTTTTTCCACACACAAAGACTACTCAGATCTTCCCACCGCAATCTTCCCTCAGGTTAGTCGTTGCGCTCTAGGCCTCTTCTTCCTTACTATTAAAGTTGCCCACACAGTCATCCACATGGTAGTGTCCGATGACTGAATTCACTGCCCTTCTTCAAGTATATAATTTGTTTGTAACGACGAGCGACTGGCTCCTAACGTTACCGATCTCATGGCGTAAGCCTCAATATGGTAGAGTCACCTCTTTTGTCCCTCTACAATAATCGCGATTAATATTTTCTTGATACTCTATCAACACTTGGTGAAATATATATTTGGTGTCACCGGTACGGCAATCAGTTTCGTTTCGAAGTTAAACAGGATAGGTTTAAGATCGCTGGGACCTTATACGGATTCTGCACCCAAAGATACCAGATATTTGAAGGTTCTGGATCGGCAGTGCAGTCTCTCAACTTTGCATACCCCTTCTCTTAATAGTCATTCATTACAGCTTTGTATTGGGTGGCTAGCGTGGGTTCTCTTTTTATCTTTCTCTCCAGGCTTAGCACACGTCCCCTTGCGATCTCATAACTTGGCGGGAGTTCAATCATTTCATCGGTCCATAAGACCCCTGTTTAAAAACGCTCGCTAACACGCATGGTGGTTTCGCTTAAGATTTTTATCGCCCTCATCTCCCTTCTAGACAGCAACTGACTTGTCTGCTTTTTTACTCCAAGATTCTCTACATTTAAAAATTCGACGAAAAATTAATTCAATAGTCAATCTTGTTTTGATTGCTTCTCGTTTACGTGTAAAATAGAGCTATCATATTATCTTGCTGTCCTTCGTAGCAAGTGTCGTCAGTGGACCATCAATCCAATCTGGGTTTCCGCGAATATTGCTCCTGGCGATACTGATTGCACTGTTTTCAACGGTTTGTTTAAATGGCTGCGATCGAGCACAGTCAGTAAAAGCGACTTCAACATCTTTAAGGCTCTGGGTAGGTTGGTCTAGATCTTCGACTGTCCGCACACCATTGTAGAAAAATATTTCAGCTCCATCAGCATCTTTACATCTATAATCAGGGATTGTAGTAAATGTTTGTATTAAAGCCCTCTACAAAAATCCGTTATTATTTTGCGCGCCGTGGTTATCGTACTCTCCTCAAAAAAATTTATAAAAAAGTAGTATTAGTAATTTTCAATTTTCCCAAAAAATAGAAGACATAAAACCATTCGGTTCTTTGTGTTCGTTTCAGAATCGATATAAGCATTGACCACAAAAAATCAATTTAGCATTTCATTTCACAATTTTAATAGAAATTGAAATAATAAATATTGAAATAAACAACATAACTTGAATTTAGGATTAAGGAACAGGTTTCTAGCTTTTAAAACCGGTGGAGTACTTCATTGTAAGTGTTGCCGTCGTTTTAAATATATATATATATATTTTTTTCATTTTAAGTCTTTTTTTCCTGAAATTGCCCCTACCTCCTAAACGGGGCGAAATAGACCCCCAACATATAGTAAAAACTGATTTTGACCACTCCCGTCCGCAACTGCACCCGCGAAAATGTGTATTATTATGTTCGCGAAACTCGGTGTCCTTGGTGCGCTTTCCTTTGAAACTGCTTACTCTCTCCAGCCTGCCCTTCATTAGAAGTTGTGGGTGGAGTCATAAGCAAAAGTAGCAACACTACAATTTGGCAACGTTGGAAAATCCGACATATATGTTACAAATTATACAAAATCAATTTTACAAAACAATTACGGTTTATTTTACAAACAGATGAAGGGAAATTTAGTTGAACCATCTTTAATAAGAGACCATTGTGCCATACCGTAGCAAAACTAGCAACTTTCTTCAACTCTGTTTAGCTTTGAGAGAAGGAAAGAGAAGGAACGATTACATAATTTTTAACAATTCAGCAAGACAAATGCGTGTCGAGTTGGCTCGATAATATTCCGGAGCCCGTCTGAATTCCTAGAGTGAAGACTGTAAGTCCAGGGCAGCGAGCCTACCCACAGACCTCTTCAGCTTGACAACTTGGCATCCGGACGTCGGCCGTACGCACTAATCCGCCAGGACCTGGGTGAAGGGAAATTAAGTTAAACCATCTTTAATATGAGACCATTGTGCCATACCGTAGCAAAATCATCCATTAAGATTTACGAACTGCGTGATTCACCTTAATAGGGTTTGTTGCTGCAGCAAATTCCACTTGGCGTCAATTGGTAGATTGAATTTATTTCTAAAGATTTTATTAATTAACAATCGTCATTACAATTTCATATGAAAATACTTACATATGGTAATTCTTACAAAATGAAATTCCAAAGGAAAGTGCGGCAGTCACAGGTAAAATTTATCTTTTATTAATTGCTTAACGCCTTTTTTTATGTGTTCATGGCTTTCTGGTTTTTAGGTTTTTGCGCCAATTCTTCATAAAACAAAGGAACTTTCTTCAACTCTGTTAAGCTTTGAGAGAAGGAACGATGACATATTTTTTAACAATTCAGCAAGACAAATGCGTGTCGAATTGGCTCGATAATATTCCGGGGCCCGTCTGAACTCCTAGAGTGAAGACTTTAAGTCCAGGGCAGCGAGCCTACCCACAGACCTCTTCAGCTTGACAACTTGGCATCCGGACCTCGGTCGTACGCACTAATCTGCCAGGACCTGGGTAAACTTTTACTATTCGGCCCAATTCCCAGATAGACCGAATCCCTTTCGGTCTATGAGAAGCACCATATTGTCGACGTCCACAGGTTTTGTTTCCTTGTGCCACTTGGACCGCCTGATGCTCTGGAAGATATTCGCGGTACCAGCGACTAACGAACTGCGTCATCAAATGCTGACACCGCCGACTGTAGAGTCTACTATTCGGGGTGAGTGGTTTCGGGTCCTTTGGATCGACCGGAATGTGCGTGAGGGGTAGATGGTTGAGTTGACCCTGGGCTTCGATTAAGGTTTTTAGAAGAACGTCTTTCTGGAGTACAACACATCTGAGTATAAACTCCATGGTACGCTTAATTGATTAGATGAGGCGTTCCCAAGCTCCGCCGATCCACGGAGAATATCCCGGGATAAACCGCCAAAGAATCCGTTCGTACCTCACCGAATGTTCACTTAAGGCGTCCTGCATCTCTTTGTCATCCTTGTCCAATTGATTTTTAGAGCCAACGAAATTCAAACCGTTGTCACTATATACGAATTGTGTAACAACACGGTTTATGAGGAAGCGACGAAGAGCCATAGTACATTGGTCTAGGCTGAGATCGTTCAACAGCTCTATCTGTACTACCCTGAAAGTAAGACAAGTGAAAATCATTCCATACTTTTTCGCTGTCCCTCTGCCGAATTTGACCATCAACGGTCAGAAACAGTCAACTCTCCCATGGATAAGTCTGTTTATCGTGTTGCGTCGTCTGCGACATTGTGCGCAGTTCTGACGTGAAACCATTGCCTGGGGGAAGATATATCCAGAATTTCTCCTTCTCTGACAACGACGAAAGAGGGGAATCTATACGTTGTTGAGTTAGTCCATGACAGCACCGTTTTGGAATCCGATACGAAATAGACGTTATAAATATGAGAATGATAATTCTTGATCGTCGACGCCAGCCGTGTGCCGAGTACTTCAGCTTGTAACTCAAGGCGGGGTACTGACAGCCTTTTGACTGGGGCGACCTTCGCTTTTGTCATCACCAAAGCGATCTATACGTCCTCACGATTTTTGAATCAGAAGTAAGCCACGGCTGAAAAGACATTCTCTGAAGCATCTACGAAAATTACTAGACTCACCTCGGCATAATCAGGGCTCCAGGAGACGTATGACGGGGAATTTTCAAGTTATTGATACTCCTTAGCCCTTTGACAAACTCCAACCTCAGGTACCTCTCAGGTACCCTGAGACCGGTTCGTCCCAATCGGTACCCTCTCTCCAGACGTCTTGAAGCACGATCCTTCCCCTGATAATATACAATGAGATTAGACCCAGCGGGTCGAAGATTTGCATTAGGGCTCTTTAGATCTACCGCTTGGAAACTATTATCTCGGAAAACAGCATCTTATCGAATATTCCACCATTTGATATCTTGTAGGTCAAGTAGTTATTCGACGGGACCCAAAACAAACACAGGATCTTAGCGGTTACAGCTTCGTTACTGCTTGGATCGACACTTACCATTGTGGTGTTGATATGGCTCGCCGGCAACTGTCGCATAAACTCTAAGCTTTTGGATTGAATATAAACCAGTTCGAAGCCCATCGAATTGCAGATTCTGATGGCATCTCTGGTAACAGACACTGCTTGTTCGACCGTGTCGTGCGACCATCGCAGGCGTCAGGAAAATCGACTCGAAGGATATTGGCGTTATAGTTCTTTACAAATTGCGCACACCCAGGCGAGCATCTCGGCCCAAACATTATGATGTAAACCGTCGGCGAACGGGAACTATCTCCGCCTCTCCAATGAATGCGTTGATATTGTTGATCTTCGGCCGTCATACGGATTTGGTGGAACATTTCCCTGACATCTGCGTTAACTGCTCGCGTAACTTGAACAATCCAAAGTGAAGTGGAACTAGATTGTCGGGGCCCTTCAGAAGAAACATATTTAGAGAGACCTCATTGACTTTGGCTGCTATGGCAGTTACTATCCTCGGTTTCGGAGGTGACTTATTCGGGCTCTCGACGATAAAGATGGGAGCATATCGCACTCGAGCCCAGTCGGCCGATAATTCAGCATCCGAAGCTTTCCTCGCGTAACCCTTGGCTAGCAGGGCAGACACGTACTTACTCATCCAGTCGAGCAAATACGGCTTCTTGTTGAGGGACTTCTCCAGACTAATGAGTCGCTTCATAGCCATTGGGTAGCTGTTGGGAGGTTTAAAGATGTCCCTGTTCCACAGCAACCCGATCTTATACCGGTTGCCTTCCAATCTCAGCGTATCTTGCATGATGTTCATTGCACGGCTGTCTTTCTTTGAAACCCTTGGAGCCATGACACCTAATTTCTCGGTGGAAAAGTGGTTCTTTACCAGGTTATGTAATATAGGTCATCTTCCGCCTTTATAGCCTCGTGGAACATAAGCTGCTTCAATGACTTCGCTGCTTCGTGACACACAGGACACACTAACCGCCGGGATTGCTTTGCCGTAAACTATCCAGCCCAGGGCAGACGGCTCAGCGTCCCTTCCATGATGTCGTCCACGTCCTAAGATGAACTTATCCTGATCAAGACCAACCAGTATCTGTGGTTTGGCCTGAACAAGATCCTTTAACGAAAGTCCACGGAGGTGTGGATATGCTTTTTTTAGCTCTGCCATATTAATTGACTGACTACGTAAGTCCAGATTCTTAACTGAGTACACATCCTTCAGAAGATGCTGTTTGCGACAGTCTAGTCCAGAAACAGCTAACGTAGTTCTTGTTGTACTCTCAACACGTGAAACCTCCTTGGTCCACTGAAGGGTAAGTTCTTCTGCCTTCCCGTTGAGGCCCAAATCTTCAAAAAGGTCCTCTTTCATCATGGTTAAAGTGGACCCGTCGTCAAGGAATGCGAACGTGTTCACAAACCTTTCGTCGCTCCCGTATATCCGTATGGGAGCAACTTTAAACATCACAAGCAGCTTCGAACCAGTATGGGATGAATGAACAAACTTCTTAGGCACATACGGCGCTGCAGATGAGTCTAATTTAGTTTCCGCGTTAGTTGACGTTTGATGCAGAACTGGATGACGACGTCCGGTACACCCACTTAAACCACACGATCTCTTCTTGGCACAAGCCCTTCAGATATGCTGCGTAGGGTTAAAACAGGCAAAACAAACAGGCCCTTCTTTGGCATATACCAGCCTTTGGTCGGACGACTGAACTGACTTGAACTGCTGACATTGATCCAGGGAATGTTGATTGCGGCCACATATACCACAAGGAGCCGCAGGCACCCTGGACGTAGCCGGTTGATGCATTAGAAAATGACGAGAAAGCCTTCTAGATCCATTCACAATTTTAGAGGCAGTACACGGTAATGGTTTCACTTCCTCGGAGGGAAATCAACAACTTTACCCCTTAGGAACTCAGCAAAGTCCTCCAAGGCAACTCTAGGAAGTAACGCCTGTCTCCCACACCATTCCTGGTATAAACCGTCTTCCAGCTTACAGGCGAGTTCGGTTAAAAAAAGTCCGTTCTTTAAGTCTGAAAGATGAAACGGGATCCTTTGATATCGGCCACAAGTCCACTCACTCTTACAGCCCACAGGTGAAGGTTCGAATAGCAGTTTGAATTAAAGATGGCAGTTGCAACAAATCTGAAGTTGGCCCGTGCACCAGCACCTCATAACGGCCGAAGATAGCACGCAGAGAATCCATGATGGCAATGTCGTCTGTAGAATACTTAAGGCGATCACTGGCTTCCTAATACGCCTCGCCCTTGAGAACCCTACGTAGACGTGCGACATTCTCTTTGCCTAAATATCTGCGTTTAACATTCGTCGATTTAAGCACTTCTTCAAAGTAGGGCCACCCGCTTTTATTCTCACCTGAGAACGTCAGAAATTCTTGAATGTTACCTCGATTTAAGATAGTGAGCAGGTTTGACATGTCCGACTGGTTGAATGCCGAATCGGAAAAACTTTTACTAACCTGTTCCGTTCCACGAACAAGAGTTGACTGACCTCGTGGGGGTTCATGCCCCTGCAACAGAGTCTGATGATTCGCTTCAAACCTTCTGATTATCTCCAGTCGCTCGTTCGCGGAATTCACGATTGAAACAAAAGCGCCAACGGCAGATACCTTTGGACTATCTGACGTTACCTTAACCAGCTTCAGCTTCGCTTTGTTCAACGCCAGCAAAGCGGCAAGCTCGGCATCCCGTTCTGTAACTGTTGCTTTGGCCACCGCAGCTGCTTCCATTAGCATATCCACCGAAGACTTCATGCCCTTTGCACCGCCTACAGCTGCTTGGGAGATAACAGGAACCGCAACAGTAAGGGATTTTTCTGATGAATCAATCGCCTGCGTCTTCTTACCGCATTAAAAGGTGCACAAGGAAGAAACTGTGCCGAATCAAATAAATAAAATTATGTTGCTGCAGCGAATTCCCCTATGCGAAAATTTCCAAAAATAAAAATCCTTCGTCAATTGGTAGATTGATTTTATTTCTAAAGATTTTATTTAATAACAGTCGTCATTACAATTTCATATAAAAATATAGGGTGATTCATCGTGAGCTTTGATTTTTTTGACAGATCACGTATGACTCCTATCAAACTGATTTGTTATTTTTGTTCAGCATCGCTTGGCAAATCATCATAGCAAGACTCACACCACAACAGCGTCTTCAAACAGCTGTATTACGAAAATCAGCGTTCTGTGAGAAAAGTTTTTCGTGCGATTCGAGGAACTTACGGTGCTTATAATCGACCTACTGAAATCACTATTGCCAATACCATTCGCAAATTTGAGTCCCAGTTTACATTAGTGGATGATACTCTACCGGCTATACCACATCCAACACGTAGTGAAGAGACTACAGCAGCTGTAACTGAGAATGTACGCAAGGACCGTGACGAATGGATTCGTCGTCTTTCTCTTTTTTTTTTATTAATACGTGATATGAATACCCTTTTACTGGCTTTTCTCCAGGGCGGGTGGTGTAGTAGTTTGAAACTCAATTGTGTTCGGTTTCGATATTTTTTCCCAGAGGTGGTTGTCAAACTGGACGGGACGAGCCAGTGGGTCTGGTTGGACTATTTTCTCTGGGAATATTTAAAGTCTTAGGTCTTCAGGAATAAGCCAGATAAAATTGACGCTTTGGAAGCTGACATTACTCATGAGATACCAGTCGCTATGCTCGAACAAGTCGCAAAAAATTGGACCTTCCAATTTTAATGATAACATTTACATAATATAATTTTCAAAAAGTTTAAGTTTACTTTCAAATTTATAATTTACATACCCTATACTTACATATGGTAATTCTTACAATTCCAACAATGTCTTTTATTAATTGTGTAATGCCTTTTTTTTTGTGTTCGTGACCACCTGGTTTTTAGTTTCTTGCGCCAATTCTTCTTAATCTCTGTTCAGCTTTGAGAGAAGGAAAGAGAGGGAACGATGATATAATTTTTAACAATTCAGCAAGATAAATGCCGTGGTGCAAAGTACTGCGATTTTAAGTGTAGCCAAACTAAAAAAAAATATCGTGTTGAATTGGCTCGATAACAGGGTTGCGAATTCTTAATATCAGATGTAAAGTGTTGTGGTATTTTCTGAAACTGAATTATTGATTAATTTAGGAGTCTTAAAATTGGGGCCTCTTTCAACTGTTCCGGAAAATAATTCATTTTCAGACAGAAAATTTTAAGAAAGAAAAGTTAAAGACACAGTGCCAGCAAAAATGCTTTAAATATTAATTTTTTTATGCAATTGAGTTCAGTTGTTTTCCTTATTTATAGGTCTTTTACTATGTATTAAACATTTTCTTCTGTAGCAAGGTTATTACTGGTATTAAATTTACACTGCTTTAAAAAAAAAAAGGTTTTTGATTAATGAGTGCATGATATTATCTACATAGATTTCAGTCACAATGTCGCTAAGGTTAATTGATAAATTGTAATTTTTTAGAAAGGCTTAAACGAGCACATTAGCCTTTTCGACGTCTGAAAAGTCAGTTACTATCTAGTTTTTAGAAGTGGTGATTGCCTCTTTCTAAATTTTACTACCTTGACAACGTTCTAAAAAAGGTTTTCTATTTTGTCAAGTGCACTTAGTTTTCTATCCCATTCCTTATTACGGTGTTGTGAAATATTTGTTGCAATAAGTTAATTAAAATAGGATACATGCCTGACGATATCTTTGCCAGTCTCTTCTTTATCCGTTACTTATTTTAATAGGCCGCAGAACAAGTGAAAAAGCTTCATATAGTACTCATTTTAAGGTTCTATTCGAATTAAATTTTCAACCGCGCTTAATATATTTGATGTAAATACCATATACAGTACATAATATGAAATCAATGTGATCAGTGCTGGAAGCACTTTCTAATATATATCAACTGGAATATTTCGTAGTCTTTAACTTAATTCTGACCGAAAACGCAACCACTTAGCATTTTTTATATTATGACTATATCGCACTTTTTATTTCCCTGACCATTGATGTCGGCAAAAAATTATCGCATTACTAACTAAAAGGTCAATATTAATTATTTATTAATACTATTAATACTAGACAATATATTTCCCCAAGAGTTTGCTTTTATACAGCCCCAGTCCTTATGCCTGCAGTTAAAATCTCCTCCGATTAGGAATTCACTAATAATAGTGAATTATGAAGGTTATTTTTCACTGCTCATTTTTCACATCTGACACGCGAACCCCTTTAAAGTAAATGCAAAGAAATTGTTATTGTATTTTGATTTCCAAAATTTATTTCAATGCCTATATTCTCAATATAACGAGTTATAATAACTAAACGTGAATGTTGAATTGATTAAACCGTTATTAAGCCAGGTTTCAGCGACTAAACAATATCAATGTTCCTTCTGTTCAAAACATAAACGAATTCTAACATTTTGCTGTCTCACGTTTCAAGTTATGATATTTAGGTATCTATTTGCCATTGTACATACTTACTATTTGTGCATAAGAACTTAGTAGCTAAATGTACAACTATAAATTGATCAGATTTTTTTTAACATATGGATAATTCTGTGATTATTTCCATACACAAAATATTAATCTTATCGGCTGTTGGAAGAATCTGCGGAAAACTTGTTGCTCATGTTGCTTGAAACTTGTAGCGATTTTGCGGGAACTAGTGTAGGGATAAACATTTGTATTGGAGTAGTTCTTTTACACATTGGTTGTCTTAATTGACTGAGAGTGTGAACGGTTCTTACCATCTGATCGTGGTGCTGCGGTAAAGCAGAAAAATCCGATAAAGGCGCGAAGGATCTCTAATATCACAGAAATATGTGATATTAGAGGCGATTTTGGTTGAGAGACTGTTTTAAACATTCCAGTTTTTTTCTTTGAATTCAATGTACTTTATTTTACTTGGGGATGGTAGATTTGTGAGAAACGTTACAATTGGCTCATTTAACTACATCAGACTTGTCAAAGTATGTCTTGATACCACAATTTCTCTCCCCAATGCCAAACATTTGACAATTGTGGAACTAAATGAGCTTACCTTTAAACTTTCTCTGGTAACTTTAATTAATTTGTGTATGGAAAATTGAATGATAGTTCTTTTAGTATTTATATATTTCAGAGATTTTTTTAATTTCAATATATTGGACCATACTTAAGATCGAGTTTAATAAGTTAAGTCTTAAGAGTGTTAGGGTCTATATCCACCATACCATACAAAAATACTTAAAACGATTAAACACTTTTGATTTCATGCGAGAAAAATTTGAAATTTACATTTTTTAGCTTGACGATCACAGAATTATACGATTCAATGTATTCACACATAATTTCAATGCCGATAGCATTTTTTGTATGCAGTAATCCACAAGTTTTAAGACTTTAAGCATATTGTGAACTTATTCACTTGATTTATGAAGAAGTTTTATTGGGAGCACATACGTATTTTTTTTAATCATTTCAAACAATCTCCCATCGGGTAGGGGTTAGAATATACCCGATATATATATATATATATATACTAAAATCCACCCTCTGTATACCGAGCGCGTGGAGTAATAATACTCCAGGTGGCAGACCAGCTTTGCTGGAAAATCTACACTTTTTAGAGGTCGGCTCGATGGATTCTGGAGCGAGTCAGTTACTCATCTTATAAGCCTATTCGAAAAGAGTTCGCGGGCTTAGAGATCTCCTCCACCTAGATCGCATTTAAAGGAAATAATAACGAAAGCGTCGGCACATGAACAATGGACTTCAGCGAAAGAAAATAGCCTGAAGGACGAAAATAGTGAACATCGGTTCAGGCTAACTAAAATGGAAGCGATCTGCGAGGAGCTTAGAAAAGAGTTAGAAAAACTCAAAGCTAAAGACAAGATCTATGACGTTCGCACTGAAAACGAAAAATATTTAAACCAGAAGTGACGGGAGTTAAGTCGGAAAAAAACGACAAAACAGATACAGTTTTCGATATTAACCAACAACGACTACCTCCTCCAATTCACGTAACCGGGTTTGCTTATTTACAAAAACTGCAAAATATTATGAAGACGTTGCCGCGTTCTGACTGTACAGTAACATCGCAAGACAACAACGTATGGAAAGTTAACGTCAAGGACGCTGACAACTATCGCCTACTGTCTCGGGGCTTTCGTATCGTACACTTTCGAGAATAAATGCGAAAGGCCAATACGTGTTGTCGCTAGAGGACTACATCCCTCTTGTCCAAAAGAGGATATCTTTAGTGAAGTTCGAGTCAAGTGATTCAAAATTGTTGACGCAGTAAATATTGAAAAGGTGAAAAAAAGAAATTAGAAGGGAAGGAAGTAACGGTAAAACGTGGCCTTTTCATGCTAACATTTGAAAAAACAGAGAATATCCAAAAAATATACGACATAAAAGCAATCCTCAATATCGTCATTAAAATTGAACCTTTGCGTAAAAATACAAAATTAATTCCGCAGTGCAAACGTTGCCAGGGATTTAACCACACGCAAGCGAATTGCCAAAGAGAACCGCGCTGTGTCAAATGCGCAGGAACTCATCTCTTAAGGGATTGTGTTGTAAGCAGACAAACCCCTGCGACCTGTGTTTAGTGTAAAGCGAAACATGTAGCTAATTTCCGGGGATGTGCAGAGAGTGCAGTAGCCAGAGAGCTGCAAAGCAGACGAGATAAGTTGCTCAAGGCGCAAAACGAACCCACAAAAACTGTATCCCGAAAAAAGCAAAGACTCGATAAAATAACAGAAATAAAAGAAAAACCAAATGTCAGTGTTATTAAAAACATTAAGACGAAAATGTTTGAAAAAAGACCGCCAAGCGTTACGCGTAAACTATCGGACAATTTAACATATGCTCAAACCAGAAAACTAAATTTTAAAGGGGCAGGTGAATCAGGAGACTCTGCATCTCAAGTATTTTCCGTTATACTCGCGAAACTTGAGCAGCAAAACAAAGTAAATGATATTATTTTCGAAAAGCTAACAAAGATTGAAAATAGGTTCAATAAAAAAAACGAACTTAGCCGAAAAAATAAAGAAAGGAGAACTAAAATTACTCTCTTTGAACGCGAATGGCGTTTATACAAACTCAATGAACTAGTGTTATTTCTTAGTATCAATGAAATAAAACTTTTGTTTAATTTACGAAACCCACTTGAAAAATGTGGCGCCGCCAAAAATAAGGGGTTTTAAGGATTCAGAAAATGCTAGAGGCGGATCCTCCTTATATATCAAAGAGACGATCGAGCATAACGAAAATATAAAAACAGAGCTCGAACCTGTACAACTAATTGCCGTACGCGTAAAAACCGAACGCAATTCCTTTACCTTTTCAGACATTTACTTCCCTCCGCGATCAAAGGTCCAAAATATATTTTCAAGAATATATTTATTTCGCGTGTATCTGATTATAAAAGTAATTGGCGGTGACTTTAATGTGCTAAACACACTTTTTGGGGCTCAAGATGTGTTTCCCAAAAAGGTAAATTTTTCTATGAAGCTGGTATGGAAAACAACTCTGACTTCCATTCGACGGGTAAGCCGACTTATTGAAGGACAGACGCAATGAAAATACCCGATATTGTCGATTTTTTCGTTTTTTAAGAAATATTTAACAATTATATAAAAGTTGACGAAAGCTTCAATCCTTCCTCTGACCATTCTCCAGTCATACTGACAATGAGTGACACGCTCATTAAAAATCAAGAGCCGCTTCGACTTACTGGAAGAAATACTAGATAGGAAGGATTCAGGAAAGTAATCGAAAATATCGAGGAATTGTGGAATTGTGGCTATGTGGAACAACACACCTCATCAACGACAAAAAATGGCGAAAAATAGCATAAATTACCCGCCAGAGATAAAATCAATTGTAAGGGAAAAGAGGAAAGCTCGCAAGAACTTACTCGAACTCCGTAGGATAAAAGACGTCTAAATAAACTACGCAAAAATTTCGATGTAAATACGTATGTCGAAAACTTGACGGCAGGAAAAGAAAACAGTTACTCGCTTTAGAAAGCATTTAAAGGCCCAAGTCCCCAGCGCCACCAACTAAAATCGATGACAACGAATGGGTGTAGGAGAAGAAGAAGCCCCTTGATGGGCAAACGCTGGTACAAAATACTAGTATATCAGAAAGGGTGTCTGGTAACTTTACAATAGCAAACTCAACTTGTTGAATTAAGAAATATTATCCCGGATACGACCTGATAACCGGAGAAGTCCTTTAAATGTTGTCCTTAAAGCACTCACTAAGCTTTTACATATTATTAACGCGGCCTTTAGGCTATAATACGTTCCGTGCTAATGAAAAGTTTCAGAATTCTGATCCGATTAATGCCGAATATTGGAGACAAAATTCTTATCTCCAACCATTATTATTCTATTATTATTATATATATTTTTTTGTAATTACTGGTGATTTTACACGTAGATATCATGCGCAGACAAAAACGCCGGTTGGACTAAATGAAATTGATTGTTTTTTTTTTAACGAATTATAACTAGTTTAGAGTTTTAATATCAACCGATAACGACCATTGTCTAATGGTGATAAACCGACACAAGCTAAATCGAAAACCGAACTGCTTCAAAATGAGGTTATATTATCAAAAGGGTATATTATCAAAGGGTTATACTATCAAGACTTGGAAAACTCTTTGAATGCTAAAGCATTCACCAATGATAAATACCTTAAAAAAAAAAAAAGCTCAGGTGGCATACTTAAAGTGCCTGCTTTTAGCAATTTTGAACAGAAACTTTGCCAATGCTAGAAAATTCGATTCCGAGCAGCCGAATAAAGTAGTAGTTTAATTTTTTATAAAAAAAGACTACTCCCTTTTTTTTAGTCCATATTATATATTTTATATTATATAATATAAATATTATCAGGAAACATTTTGGTGCCGAAACTAAATTAAATCGCTTAGATTCGTTCCAGTAGTCAGTATGCTGACTTGGTGTACTTTGGACTTCAAAAATCGTAAAATCAAAACCTCTTTCGCTTTTCAATTCCCTTGAATGTAGTTGGTTCAGGATTTTGCTTCTTATGTGGTCTTTTTATTTGCCTTTGCACTATAAACAGTTTCAGTCTCTTTCCTTACTTCCTAATACTACATTTGTTAGGTAGTGTGTATACCTTCGGGATTAAGAAACAAATTCCACAAAAATCAATTTGCTGTATTTAGTCAATTGAATAATACTTTTCATTACATATTTGTCGATGGTTATTGGTATAACTGGCTATAAAACTAAAACACCGAATGTTGACGGTGACGTCGGTGAGCCCTTCCCTGCTGAAGCTATGCAAGCATCGGATAATAAACAGAAGACATTGGCAGATCTCAAAACTTAGCAAATACAATAACAAATCTAAACCAAACTCTTATTGATTCAAAAGTAGATTGTTCATCTCTGACCCAACCAGAATGTCACAGGGATAGAAGTCATATTTTAAGCAGGCATTAAATTTGCAAACCTCCATAGAACGCTTTAATATTAAAAAGGATGAAGAATCGAACGATAATTTTATATCGGAAGTGGAAGTGTTGTACATTGGTTTAATGAGCTCTCCAGTGAGTATTAATATAGGGTTTTTAAATAGGGACTTGACAACTTTGAATTTAATTTGTGAAAGCAATCTTTCACTGATCATCAAACTGTCACTGTCAATTTATTCAGTAAACTAAACATTTTCGTCATACACTAACGAGCAACGTCTGCAAATTATAAATTTTCTACAGATATTTGGAGTCGGTGACTGCAACTTTAAGAGCGTTAACTCCAATTTTCGGTCGTAATTCTCGAACTAGTAGACAGGCAATAAAATACCGATATCGCTGCCGTTCAGATATCGGTAGCAAACGATCCAGGGCGTTCTCAAGAATTGGGCATCGCTCAGACCACATTATGGCGTATTTTGCGTAAGGATCTTGTTTTACACCAACACAAGATCAAGCTGGCTCAAGAACTGAAGCCGATGGACCATTTGAAGCGACGTTCTGTAGAAGATGCGCCAAGATGATGAATTTCATCGCAAAATCATCTTCAATGACGAAGCTCATTTTTGGCTCAGTGGGTTCGTCAATAAGCAAAATATGCGTTATTATTCGGGTGAAAACCCACATGTGCTCCATGAATCACCACTTCATCCACAAAAAATAACTGTTTGGTGCGGTTTGCATGCCGGCAAACGTTTCAAAACCTACGTCATTGTCGTTGATAAATTTAGAGGATAGTTTTAATACCCACTTAACTGATATGTTATCGATTGCAAGCTATCAAGACATTACGCAGGTTTTTTTTTTAATATCGTTGGCATTTGATAATTTTGGCGACGACCCAATCAAAGTGTCAAAATATAGATATAGTAAGATTACCATCGTTGGATTATTTTGTGGCAATTCTAGATCGTAGGTGTAAGAACATAGAAGTTACGGAATCGAAAATGCACACTACTGATCGACCTAGTACCTCTAATTATCAGAAGGATAATTGCTTGCGCAATCATGATTTAGATAGGAGTGGTCGTCAAACAGTTTTGTCGGCTCAAAATGTACAGTGTACATTTTTTAGCGCTCAAGGTCACAAAATAGACACTTGTCAAGAACTTCAAGGCTTATCAGTTTTAAAAAAGTTTCATAAGACAAAAAGATTGATGCTCTGTGTAAGATGTGTGAATAAGTTGGGACATTCGGAAAAATCTCGTGTTGGCCGATCCGAAGTTCAATCAAGCTTCACAGATTGATATGCATAGTGCTTTTTTGATTTTTTATCAATTGAACAAATAAAAATGGAGGGACGGCCCATTTTACAAAAAAAAACTCTTTCCAGCTGGGTACTGTTAGGCAAATTTCTGTAGTTGGTAGTCGGAATGTCAGTCATAACGCTAATTAATGTGATCTCGTAGAACGTTTCTATAAATCAGAAACTGTCGATGACAAAAGAAGTTTTCAGAGCCTAGAAGACACCAGATGTGAGAATCACTTTGTAAGAACATGTGCAATGCGAAATGACGATTTATAGTTCGAAACTCATTACAAAAACCGGTATTACGTCTTGGAGAGAAGACTGTCAAATACCTCAGAGGTCAAAGAAAGTGTGAAAACTTAGGTCATATGCAAATAGTGCTGGAGGCACTATTGATGACCAATGTGTCATCAGACCTGATTCTTCCACAACAAATTTCGCTCAATGATATGAATGATATGAAAGGCTCAGTTATTCAAGACACATTGTTTTAAATCATCTTACGTTTTTGTTGTTTTCGGTTCGCTTTAACAGCAGATATCTCAAAATGTATCAACAAAAACTTGTTAAGGACTGAAAGTATCAATGTGTCCTATGGAGGGCAAGTTCTTTAAATACGGTAACAAATGGTACGATGTGTGAAGATGTTGTCAGTCCTATGTATGGAAAAATATCCTATAGGATCAAAGGTTTTAGGGGAAGATTTCTACATGGATGATTTAATAAACGCTGGAGACATTTCAGAATAAATTGCAACAATATACAATATATACCAGGAAATCAGAAGTGTTCTGGAAAATGATGGGTTTAAACTAATATATCTACCTCGGATGAGGAAATTCCACTACGTATCAACGATGTTCTTAAAACACTTGGTATTAAATGGGAACCTTCCGTTAATCAGCTGTAATATATTGTGAGTCGCCGGATCTCAGTTTGGCAAGGAAAATTACCAAATGGACGGTTTTGTCAGAGCTTTCCACATTCTTTGACCCCTTAGGTCTTATAGATCCGGTTATTGTTAAAGGTAAAGTAATCATACAGAAGCTTTAGGTACAAATGACAATCTGGGATGAGTCCGTACATGCGCAGATATATGACGAATGGCAAAGATTCAATAGTCGTTTAAAGGAGTTAGATGGTATCAATGTCCCAAGGTCTATGTTGACACCGAATTATTATATATTTGAAATTCATGGATTTCCGGATCCGTCACTTAAAGTCAATGGATGTTGCATATTGACATATGTATATTCGAACATGACATCTTATTGGCGGCGAAATCGAGGGTTGCTCTGATTAAAACAAAGTTTACTTAGATTGGAGTTTTGCGCAGCCGAAATGTTGGTCACGTTATTACAAACAATTCTACCAAACTTGTCACCTTTTTCGTTTTGATTAGATTTGTTTTTAAGCAGATTCTGAAATTGTTCAGCGGGACGTGTTTATAGCATATAGGGTATCCAAACTTCAAGTTGATTTACTTACAGCAAATTCGTGTCATGTAACTAGTAAAAACAACCCAACGGATATTATGTCTAAAGGAGGATATGCAGAAGTAAGGGAAGCATTTGGTCTACAGGGCCAAACTTTTTCTACTTTGAAAATCATCGTTTGCCTGAAAAGAATTATTGGTCATTGATCGGTAAGGACACACCTGCACAGCACAAGGAGAAGACAGCGCTAGTGGCGTCAAGAGTAGCAACATAATTTTCAACTTTTTACCAACATTACATTTACGTTCCAAGGACTAGTCAGATATTTGGATACGTTGCTAAGTTTATTTGGGCTTTTAGAAATATAAAGCCAAAGGAAGATGAAGACTACCATTTGATTCTTTTCCTATTAGAAAGTCAAAAGAAAACATTACAGAACTTACTACAAGTGATATAAACGATGCCATTTTCCGAAATGTATGGCACATTCAAGGGGAAAACTTCAAAAATACTGGTGGTGTTTTTTTATTTCACTTATTCCTGCGATTTTCCAACTTTTTGATCCCTTCCGAAAAGTAATTTTCCTGATGGTCTGCAAAATACTCGTCGATGATTTGGTCGCGTGAGGTGAATTTTTATTGATGAGCCATCTTTTGAGGTTTGGGAAGAGATAATAGTCCGAGGGAGCCAAATCGGGCGAATACGGTGGATGCGACAGCAATTGGAGCCATAAGTCATTGATTTTAGCCGTGGTTGCGATGCTCTTCTGCGCCGTTGCATAATGGCGAGGATTTCCTAAAATCATAAACCGGGCATTTTTTGGCCCGATGGTCAAAACAATATTTTCTAGACCTGCAGAAGAGGGCTAAAAGGAAACCAGCGGCCGAAAACATCAAACTCGATACTCTGGTTTTAATCACGGATGACAACACTGGTTGATGTCTTTCTTCATAAGACGGCAAGGTACGTGTGGTGGATGTGAAGAAAAGTCAGCGCGTATCCCGAAACGCTATTTATCGTCTGGCACTCTTACCAATAGATTGTTGAAGTAAGGGACGGACACTTCAAGGCGGGCAGAATATTCACATATGACCAGATTTTTTTTTTTTTTTATATTAGGCGCACGCACAAGGATTTTCAGTACCCTTAAGATGCACATAGCGCAGGCGAAAGTTAGTAAGGGAGGGAAAAAAGAGAGATACCGATGTGCGTTGATTTTAAATGTTTGAAAGTTACAGTGGCTGGGAAATAAAGGGCTCGGCAGGACACTACATAAGTGAATTGTGCGGCTCAGGAAAGGATCACGATATTTCAGATAACGTACGAAGGTGGGCTTGATGCTGTTACGGCTAAAAGTTAGGAGGGACGGAATGCTACCAGTAAATTTTGGTGAAGCACTGGTGGTGAAAATAGCGATACATACATCATGGTGAGACAGGAGACGTTTCCTGGGTGTTTGCGGATGTCGACTGAGTCGAATGCTGCAAAAACATTCCCAAAAATTTGTGCAGTTAACAGTGAAAATGCTGTGAGTGAACGCCGGACCCAGAAGCGGTTTGTTCGATTTCATTCCACTGAAAAAGTCGATGAAATTTTGCAACTGATGGAGCAAGACCGCCACGGAAGCGGTCTGGAGATAGCGGAGGTACTAAACATCAACCGTATAATAGTTTGGAATCATCTTAAATGAGCAGGCTACTCAAAGAAACTCGATGTTTGGGTGCCACATGAGTTAACGCAAAGAAATTAAACTGACCGAATAATAACTCAGCATTGAAACGTTACTGAAACGTAACGAAATGGAACTATTTTTGAAGCGATTCATTACGGGCGATGAGAAATTTATTAAATACGAGAATATCCGACGCAGGCGATCATGGTCAAAGGCCGGTGACTGACCGCAAACAACTTCAAAGCCTGGATTGACGGCAAACAAAGTTATGTTGAGTGTTTGGTGGGATTGGAAGGGAATTGTCTATTATGAGCTACTAGAACGTGGCGAAACGGTCAATTCGATCCTCTACTGTGTACAACTCGAACGTTTGAATGAAGCTATCAAGAAATAGCGATCAGAATTGGCCAACATATAGGCAGCCTTTTTTCCATCATGACAATGCTAGGCCAAGATGTGTATCTTTGATAACCCGTAACAAATTGAGAAGTTTTGATGCATCCACCATATAGTCTGGACCTTGCAACTTCTGATTACCATTCGTTTCAGTCTTTGCAAAAAAGATCATAGATAATAATGGCCAATATGTGTTTGATTGAAATCGGTTTTGAATAAAGAAAATATTTTTTTCAAAAGTTTATCAAAAAACAGCGGAGACTTTTTATATGACCGATATATTGTGACCATATTAGAGAGGATGAACCATTTCTTACATCACTTAAGGAAACCTATACATTTCGCAGCATTTTTGGTGACATCGAACATGTGGTCATTCCAACGTGAGTTGTCGTTGGCACACATAACGAGATTTCTACGATGCAAGTGCCATTCATGGCTGGGTATTTAAATTTCGCTTTAGTGACATTAGAGAGCATTGTGCTTTGGAAGTATTAAATTCCACTCTGTTGATGGTTTATCCATTTTTCACCATTTTTCACCATTTTTCGGTGAGACATGCCATCAGATCACCAGTGTACCTGTTGCTACGAAAACCGTACTGCCGATCATTGAGAAGTTTTCGTGTTTCAAGATATTTTATAAGCTGATAGCTTACCAGCGTTTCCATGACCTTAGAAAGAAGGGACGTATGTGCAATGGGTCAGTCGGAAAAATGAGA
Source organism: Volucella inanis (assembly GCA_907269105.1). Taxonomy (NCBI): domain Eukaryota; kingdom Metazoa; phylum Arthropoda; class Insecta; order Diptera; family Syrphidae; genus Volucella; species Volucella inanis. The sequence continues at coordinate 44,879,924 of OU026155.1, read as the reverse complement.
AGAAGATTCGCCTTATTTTAGGCCCGGGCTGCACAAATGTTGTTTTCCATCCACTCTGAAGGAGTCCTAAAAAATTTGGTCATTCCAACGTAAGTTGTCGTTGACATACCGAGCTTTCTACGATGCAAGTGCCATTCATGGCTGGGTATTTAAATTTCGCTTTAGTGACATTAGAGAGCATTGTGTTTTGGATGTATTAATTTCCACTCTGTTGATGGTTTATCTATTTTCCACCATTTTTCTGTGAGACATGTCATCAGGTCACCAGTGTACCTGTTGCTACGAAAACCGTACTGCCGATCATTAAGAAGTTTTCGTGTTTCAAGATATTTTATAAGCTGATAGTTTACCAGCGTTTCCATGACCTTAGAAAGAAGGGACGTATGTGCAATGGGTCAGTAGGAAAAAAGAGAAGAAGATTCGCCTTATTTTAGGCCCGGGCTGCACAAATGTTGTTTTCCATCCACTCGGAAGGAGTCCTAAAAAGTAGGATTGATGAAAAAGTTTACGTAATAATCGTGTACGCTTTTAAGTACTCTTACTACTACATAGGTACAAAAGTGGATAGGTCCCTTTGAAGATTCGACTCACTTAAGTGAAGGCGGAGACGAGGCACTCACGGGAGTGTTAAACTGGCCGCAAAAAGTGCAGCAAGCAGATTGGATTTGTCCAAAAGGTCGACAGCTGGAATGTCATTATAAATAAGGTTTGGGATGTAGGATGAGGCACAATTTTTAATGCTTGATGATGAGCGACCAAAAACTTTTACTAACTTTGAGACATCGCAGTACTATATTTTTTGCCTAAGCTTTTGATCGGATTGGAATTTCACACGCCCGAGAAAGACGTTGCAGTCATTTTGGGCTTTTTTGAATTTTTTTCGGTTTTGCTCTGTCGGGTCGGTCTTATATAACCGAGAATAGGGTCAGTGATCATATCAGCAGCGACACCCATGTCGTTATCGAGGAAAAATTTCTAAGGAAGGGTTTAAGTTTGCTCCAAACGGTTTCCTCGTATTGCCTTGCAGTTCATTTAGGAATTTTTGCTCAAACTGTGTGGTCAGTATACGAGAAATTAGCTGATATGACACAATGGTCCGACGAGCCTAGAGGGGAGAGCACATCAACAGTGTACTTATCAGGGTTAGAAGTTAAAGGCAGGTCAAAGGTGTTGGCGTATCACTATCAACGTCTGGTATTCGTGTGGCCTCATTTACAAGCTGGATCAAGTGGTTTTCCGTAACGTAGATATTAACACACCGTCCGTCGGGTGTTGTCTGTACAGAATGTCGAAGCCACCAGAATTGTGTACATTGAAACTACCGGTTGTAACGACTTCAGTAGGAGGATACAGGGATACAATTATTTTAATGGAGTCACACAGCACATTGAACTCGTAAAAGGTCGATTTGCTGTCCAGTTTGGGACTTCCGTAAATAAGGTAATATTGGATAATTTGCTTATGGAGATGGAATTTTAACCACATGAAGTTGAATTCCGGATTGGAGCAATTTTACATCACCACGCACGTAAACGGCGAGACCGTGGTGGGAAAAGAATAATAGCACAAGTTCGTAGTTAGGCAGTCTCAGATCAGAGTGGGGTGGTCCTGGTGTAGTGGTATATGCATACAATCCTCAAGCAGAGGGTCACGGGTTCGAATCCCGTGCGGGGCAATTCTCTGGAAGAAAAGTCTTTTCGTAGAATTTGCATGTAATTATATGAGAATCCCGTCGGCGTCAACTCTGACATGAAGGCATAACACTGATGTTGGAGTGGTTGCTGGCTGGGCTGAATGTAACGAACTAACAACTAGCACGTACTGAGACCCACTGGTTGACGATGCACTTGCTCGTCCCGTCCAGTTTGACAACCAACTCTGGAAAAAAATATCGAAACCTAATACACCTGAGTTTCAAACTACTACACCACCCACCCGCGCCCTGGAGAAAACCAGTAAAAGGGTATTCATATCATCATGTATTACCTGTATTTCACTTATTGCCAAAACAGCTGGTCTATACTTACAGTCGTGGACGAATGCAGAAAAGTAATTACTACGATATTTAGCTCTCTTATATATATGATTAAAACAAATCAAATTGTTATAGGTGTTATGCCCTTACAACAATAAGAAACAGTGCACCTCTTGCAGAGGTTAGTAAATCAGTTCGTATGAAGAAGGTGCAATAACTACTTAAAATCTTTCGATGAGGCCAGAGAGCAAAAAATTAACAGATGAATAACAACTCCCGCTAATAAAAATTCCCACCTTTGACGGTTTCCTTTGACACTGGCCTGAATTTAAGGGCCTGTTTGAAACTATGTGCGTATGTATCGATGCACCTAAATAGCAGTACTTGAAAGGGGAAAAGTCTGCTTGGGTGTTACTGACTAAGCGATCTCAGAATCTTCGGTTGCTCAAAGATGGCCAAACTTAGCGAAAGAATCAGCAGAGAACATTAAATTATTAGTACATAAAACCAACGATGCCAAACAGTCGCTTGTAAGCTTAGGTGTTAGTTTGGATACACGTACTCATTTATCCTAAAGTTCATAAGCTGCCACTTACCACTAGAGGTCTTTCGGAGTCTCATATAGCATTATATGCTGATTACCCTATTTACAGCGTACTTGTGGATTTCAGACTTTTTTAGATTATAGTTTTTTTATTGATAGATTGAAAATTACTTAAAATATTGTGTGCAGAAAATTGTGTCTTAAAAGTTTTATAATTAAAGTAAGTTCAAAGTAATAAATTCAATATTCAAAAATTAATTAAATTAACTACTTTAGATTAAAATTTTTTTATGTTTCTTTTATTTGTGTTTTTGAAATTTTCCATGTTTATTTTTTTTCGAACTTAATCGTTGATTGTTGAAGAAGCGCTATGTTGTAGTTGTCGTCTACCACATGTATCGCAATATCTGGGCAATTGATGCATACTTTTGGCACGTCTTCTGGTGTTGATTGCCTGATCAGTTGGTCGAATGAAACGGTTATCGTTGAAGTACTCCAACATAAGTGTCATTTTTAAGATTCGACCTAAAGAACTTTGAATGCTCTTTCAGCGTTCCGTGAGTAGCTCAGGTTTAATTGTTTCAGAGCTGAATTTTGAAGCCTTAATAACTTATCAATATGGATTGTTGCTGCGTAGTTCCAAATAAGTATACTATATCGTAATTTCGGATCAACTAATGAATAGTATACTTCATTTAAAACAGGAGGCAATGATCATCAGATCATTGTGCAGCTTGTTAATGTGCTTGTTCCATAGAAAATGTTCAATGATAACTCCAAGATATTTGTATTTTCCACTTATTCAATAGTATTGTTAGCAGTGTTCCGACAGTCATCGTTTCTAAAATATATTTTACTCTGCGTTGGTTTGAATTGTGGACTCCGGATTATTATCTTAGTTTTTGAAGCATTGACAATCAAGCCCTTGTCATGGCATCACTTTACTGCAGTATCGAATCCCTCCTGCATTAACTTTGTCGCCGTATCTGATGACCTATGAATGAACACAATCGCCATATTGTCAGCAAAGGCTAATGAAATACTCTGCTTGAAGACGCGAATTAGTTCATTCGTGTATAGGATGAAGAGAATCGACCCTAGTTTTGATCACTAAGGGACCCCGAATTCCAGCTTGTTTTTTATATTCATCACGTCGAAAGTGTCGAAAGGTTTACTGAAGTCCATGAACATGACTAGGATATGATGGATTTCATTTTAACTTTCATTGACATAATTAGTGAATTCACTTAGCAGCTTTTCCGTACATTTTTTTATCTGTATTGACTTTTGTGTATAAGGGAGTCTGCAACCTTTGGGAAATTACACCTTCTAAACACTCTTCTACTACTGTAATTAAAGATATCGGTCTATAGTTACGCACCTGGTTTTTAGTACCACTCTTGTAGATCGACCTTACAACAGCGGTCTTCAGCATTAGCTGGATTTTTGACTGTTTCAATCCTAGGATGGGAGCAAACTTTTCGGCGTGTCTTTTAATATCAACGGCTCTAATCCCATTTTTGAAGAAATATGGACCAATGATTCCACCAGACCATAAATTACACCATACCCTTGTTTTTAATGGATGTAATGGTAGCCCTTGGTACTCTGTGGTTTATTAACGTATCCACTGAGTCAGAAATGGGCTCAGAAAAAAATTTCACTATAATACACCGAATTTTCATTGACTTTTTCCGGACCCCGTTCACTGAAAATATGACGCAAATTCAAGTCGCCTGGCTTCAATTCTTACACAAGTTCATTTTTGTACGCTTTTGATTCGAGATCCTCACGTAAAATAAGCCAAGTTGTCGAATCGATTAGTCACGGTCTTCGCATACACTCTCAGCCTAGGCTGCTATAGTCTCTTCACCACTTGCTGGATGTGGTCTAACCGGTCGGGTATCATCCACTAATGTAAACTGGAACTCAAATTTGCTAATGGTATTGGCAATACCAGCTGAAAAATTTGGAGACGCTGTTGTGGTGTGAGTCTCTTCATGATGACTTGCCAAACGATACTGAAGAAAAATGACAAAGCAGTTAGATAGGAGTCACGCGTGATCTGTTAAAAAAGCCTATTGAAAATCAAACCTCACAATGAATTGAATTAACTTTCCAAGGATTTCGTTCGGGTTTAAGATCATTTTGGGTATTATTTTTTAACTTGGCCAAAATGACTGCTTCGTCAATATTTGTTATATGATTCTTGGGGATATCCATATTAGGGTTCAGTTGATTCAGATTCTATATAACCATGGGTTGAAAAGTCAGTGCTCTTTTATAGTAAAACACAAATTTTTTGCAAAATTCAACTTTGTTTTTCAATATAGATGCCTTCGAAGGCGATACACTGATTGAAACGATTTTTCAATTTTTCGATACCAGTTTTGTAGTACGATTTCGGTTTAGCCTCAAAATAGGCCTCTGTTTCGGTTATTACTTCTTCATCGGTCTTAAATCTCTTTCCGGCGAGCATTCTTTTAAGGTCTGCGAAAAGGAAATAGTCGCTGGAGACTAAATCTAGAGAATACGGTGGGTGGGGAAGCAATTCGTTTTTTTGCCATCGTTTTCATCGACTTGTGACACGGTGCATTGTCTTGATGAAACAGCACTTTCTTTTTCTTTAAATGCGGCCGTTTTTCTTCGATTTCGTTCTTTAAATGCACTAACAACGCAATTTTATAGTCGCTGTTGATAGTCTGCCCCTTTTGGAGATAGTCGATGAAAATTATTCCATGTGTATCCCAAAATACGGATGCCATAACTTTGCCAGCCGACTGTTGGGTTTGGACGAGGTCCATCGCCTGCTCGCCACTCAGCTGACTGCCGACTTGATATTGGTGTGAAGTAATGGTGCCAAGTTTCATCCATTGTCACATACCGACGCAAAAATTCGGCTTTATTGCGGTTGAACAATTTTAAACACTCCTCTGAATCATCAACACGTTGTTGTTTTTGGTCGACTGTGAGCAGTCACTTTGAACAGAGCTTTCGCATGTCCAAATATTCGTGTATGATATATTCAACACGCTCTTTTGATATCTTCAGAGCCTCAGCTATCTCGATCAACTTCACTTTACGGTCATTCGTAATCATTTTGTGGACTTTTTTGATGTTTTCATCTGAAACAGCCTCTTTTGGACGTCCACTGCGTGCATCATCTTCGGTGCTTGTATGACCACTTTTAAATTTTTCAATCCACTTTTTTTCACAATAACAAATGTTGCTTCACGCTATATCTCGAGAACTAATCGTCCGACCGCTGTCAAATTTATACACGTATCTTTTGAAGGTTGGTACTAACTGAAAATGGTATGGATTTATTTCAAGTGGTGCTTTCTCTTAGAAACGGCACTGACTTTTCAGCCCATTTATTATGTATATATGTATATATATGTTAATATATATATATATATATATGTATACTGTAAATGTAAGAGCGTAACCGGATTTAACCGAATAGAATTGTTTGTTTGGCCTTGAAAGTTATTATGTGTTTGGTGAATAAAGGTTTAAAAATACCTTTCAATCTATTATGAGTTAAGTTTAAATTCAGCAATATATTTAATATTTTTGTCTTGTTGATTTCAATTTATGTTCTCGATTTTTTTATTAAGTTCGTATGCGTCATACGCGTCCATATTTCCGGTGATAAATTTAATATCTTTTCCTAGCCCGTTTATAAGTCCCCGTTTTTGTTTTGTTATTGGTGTCAAAGTATACACTTTATTGTGGAATTCTTTAACTTAAATGGAATTGAGGGTCTTAGAATATTTATGCAGTTGAAATTTGTTAAAGTTTGTTCTAATTTTTCGAGACTTTCTTTATAAATATAAAGGTCTACTATATGAATAAGATTGTTAAAATTTTAAACAGTTCTAGCTGAACCTAGTTTCAAAGAAAGGAAGCCTTGTGATTCGAACAAATCTCGGATTTCTAGTTTCTGTGCGTTTACTAGAGTGTATTTTAAATAATTTAAAATTTTAAGTTTATTTCTTGTGAAGTGTGTATTTTTTTTTCATTTTCTTGATTCTAGACTTACGTAATTTTTTATTATCTAGTGTAAGTATTGGTACTTAGCTATTTTCCTTATTTTTGTGTTTTGTAAATTTAGGAGGTATTTTATTCCGCCTGCATTTTTTTCTAAAACTATTTCGTCGGTTTCTTTCGCTTCTAGTTCTTCTCTATCTTTATTTAAAATATCAATTCTTCTGCTGGTAGATTGTTCAAGATAATCTTTAATTAAAGGAAAAAGTTTTTCTTGAAATTTAATTAATTTGTTAATAAAGCCATGTTCGTTCTTAAAAACTGATTTTTCTTGATTTTATAAGTCCTGCCATAGAATAACCGAATGGAGCTAAAATGGGTTGAAGAATTTATAGCATTATTGTATATAAAAAGTGATTCGAAAAAGATTTCGTCATGGTCCATTTCAACTTTCTTTTTTTTTTAAAGTGGTTAAAATAATTCTATAGATTTTTGTTAATGTGGAGTGTAATCGTTCCACCGGTGCATTACTGCGTGTTTGTCGAAATTAAGTAACGTGTAGGTATATCTGGTACTTTTGCAAAACTTTTTAAACTACATACTTGTGGTAAATTATGCAGCTTGGTCACAGACAATTTTAAAGGGTAAGGGAGGCTTAGTGCGGCCTGCAGAAAATTTGGAATGATTTTGTTGTTAATTGTGTAAATTCTATGTGTAGGATAGCGGATGTAGCGGTGTCTCTGGCTTTTCGTATATATGTTAACTTTTGGTGGGTTTCATATTTTAACAAGTAACATTTGTCACAGTTGTTAATGGTTGCTGTTATTTAAGTATTCATTTAGAGAAAACAATGATATTTTTTAATGTTAAGGACTGTTTTTTTGGTGCCTCTCTGATTGCGGTTAAGGTGGTAGTCTTTTATGAGCTGTTCTTATTCGTCTAGTTGTCTTACGTCGGTAAGTAATTCTGTACAGCGGATTAAGCGGAAGGATTTGTTATTCGAAAAATAACTTGAGTAAATGGATTGAATAGTACGGAACGCTTCGTAATATTTTGTGTTCATAGTTTTTTAATATGGTCTCAAGAGTCAAGAGTCTCTGTCGGATTTTTTAAAAAATACTTGTAAATTGGACTGGTTACGGGGTTATACGAGGTTGGAATTTTGACAAAATCGATTTTTATATTTTCGTAATGAACATATGTCTGACTATATCCCCTATTTCAAATCTATCCGTTGAGTACTTTTCGAGATATACGCATATTTGTAAAAACGTCTCGAAGTATGTGTAAACATCTTCCAAAACTTTTAACGAGGTTTTTTCAAAACTACGAGTATGTTTTCAAAGTTGGCAGTGGCGTTTAAGATTTCTAAAAAATGGCTTAACCTAACGGTTTGAAAATTTAAAACAATCTTATCAGATATTGATCGAAGGACTGAGAATTCGGATAATTATTTCTATTTTTTTAAACAATTTTACATATCAATTTTGTTTGAAAATTCTATTTTTTTTTTTAAGAAGCCGTCGTTTTAACAAAAATCGAAATTTTCGATTATTTCTTCTATCAATACCTAGCTTTATCTATCCACTAAAAGAAACTTTCTAACTCTAACTTTTTTGAGTTCAGATGAACTAAACCGCAGATACCGTGATCACGGCCGAACACCTTTTCTTATAGGACCTTCAGGAGATCGTCTGTAGGAATATAAAAGATCGATATTTTTACAAATCATTAATGCCATAATAAACTTAGAAGTTGCTATTAAATGTACCTATACTTTTCGGTTTTGTAAAATAAAATACCTTTTCAGAAAAAAATCATAAAAAAAGTTTTTTTTCCTCCTTGCAGCTGCGTGTAACCCCTTAAACGGTTTCTTTGATATAGGTATGCCATCACTAAGATCTTCCATTGCGGAGTGAATGGAATGAGTGATTGTCGTTTATATTGATTTCAATTTTTTCAAAGTCTATTGGGTCTATTTTTATTCTGCACAGGGCTCGGAGATAATATTAAATTTTCCACCATATGGTCTAAAATATTTAGTAGCCCAAACTCAGACCAATAATTCTTTTTTATTGTTGAATAATTAATTTTGGAAGTTGTAAGTGCCTTACTGGCGAAGCATATCTGTAAGCTTATATTAAATTAAAAAAAAAAAAAGAAAAAATTAAAAAAAAACATTATAAACAGTGTCCTAAAATTTGGGCAGCATTTTAATTTTGCGCTCTTTGTGTGGTAGAGTGTTGCCAATGAAAAGAAAAAAACAGCGTGACTGCCAACAGCTTAGGGCAATTAAAAATGGATAATGAACATAAGGCAGCTTCAGCTCGGAATTCAAATCTTCAGCGATGAGGATTCTTTTCATCTTGATGGCTTTATTAATCGTCGAATTTGGGGTTCAGAAAATCAACAAATGATTATTGAAAAATTAATTTTTACAAAATGTACCACTGTTTGGTGCCCATCCAATATTTTGGGTATAAATTGCAAAATATGTGATTTCAAAAAGACGATATCATATGCCATTCAGCCCGATAAACAAGTCAGTTACTGCAGATGCGCAGTGCGCCACCATTTACCTGATATGCTCTTCCATATGTAACGCTATACTGTATACTTTATGAATCAATAAAAAATTGCTACTTTAAAACCAGTGTTTTTTATTAAAATTACTTCCTGGGGATACCCAAGTTGCCATTGCAACCGAAAGTGGAAAACGCATAGACAAGCCTTAAATAAAAACCATTAATGAAAGAAGATGTTTTCTTTTCCATTCTAGGATCAATTCTGAGTTAGAGATTTGCTACACTAAACATACAGGTATCGATAAAATTACTAATGGTTATTTTAGACTTATACACATCAAAGAAATATTTAGCTTATAGTTCATCCCAATAATAAAAACATCGATGAAACTAGTACACTTAAACCACATTTTATCATTAACTTTAAGAAATACGGAGCCTATTGGAAGAGCTATGTAGTGAGAATGAAAGGAAAGCACGATCTAATAAATGGATTGAGTCCGCTTGAAAGAAGATCGATGCTATTTATCGAGAAAGCCTCATAAAGTGGTTCTAGAAAATAAGACAAACCAATACAAAATGAACGCCTAACTGGTTTGACACAATGTTTATTAGAAAACTATAACGAAATTGTTAAACGAATTGAATGTCACGAATAATAAAGAAAGAATGACATACATGACATGAATGACAAACAACTGATTTCTAATAAAAAAGACGAAATTAAGATAATAATGTTAGATGGGTAACTATTAAATACTGCAATAATAAACATCAACTTTCAACCAACACAGAACAGAAACACAAAATTACTTTCACAAACAGAAACACTTCCCTACAACAATGACATCGAAGCCATTAAGTATGCTGAACCTCTGATGTTTATAAAGGATTCTTCTCTGCTGTATGGTTTTTATTACTACCCGAAACAGGAAAACGTGAATGCAACCATCTTAATCAAGTAGTGAACTATTTAGTAATCAGGCTGATCATAATACTTTATAAACTAAAGGTTCACAAATAAGACATACAATATAATGATACATACCAGCATGCGATAAAAATCAGATTCAAAAGTTGTAGATTTTGAGAAGGGAGGGGTTATGCATAATCAGTATACAAAATACAAGATCTGGACAGTCGCGATTATTTTTGTAAAAGACGTATCATGTTGTGATTTTTTTCACATACTCAAAAATTACATTGCTTAAATATTCAATCACATCTGAATAACTTTGCAAATTAGGTAAGAAAATTGTATATCAAGGACTTTATTTTTTCGAATTTTGAAAGCTGATTTTCAACTTCCGGTCATACCAATATCATTTAATATTATCGAAATCACGTTGCAAAAGTATATTTGTAACCTTGATTTATGGACCTGATTTTTACGCGATTAAATCGTCTGTGTACGCTATGACATAATGAACAGAACTTACCAGAGCTCTCGAATTTTTCGCAGCTTGTTGCAGACCATTTTTATTATGAAATGTTCCAGCAGACAGTTCGACATAAACATTATGAGCATATTGAAAAAAATATACATTATATATATATATATATATATATATATATATATATATTGTTGACCAATGCCCAGCCTAAAGAGCTGGTAAAAGAGTCCATCTATCCGTAACCGGCCTCTTCGAAGATAATCAGGAAGGCACTCTTGCACTTCTTATTGCCATTGTTTCATTGGATATCAAAAAACAGTTTAGATGCAGCAGGTATTATATGATAACCAACCTGGAAACCGTATTGATTATTCGAAACTATATAATTTTATGTTGGTCTACAACCTACTTAAGCAGGACTCTAAGATCATATTTTAAAAGAAGAAGAAAAAGATTGATCGACCGTCTGATCGAAGTTCGCCACATTGAAATTATCTTAATCTCTTCTTGGTATGGGCTGTGTTATGCAGTTTTTCAATGCGCAAGATAATAGACATTATTCATTGCATTATTAAATAGGATAGTATAAATATCCACCGTTTCTAGTGTGAGATGTGGGATCGCGATATTCTGTATTCCATCGGTTCGCACTGAAATGTTTTCTTCGAAATAAACGAGTCTGTTCAATTACATTGATACGAGAGCCTCGAATTGGAGCCTCGAATTGATAGCTGTCCATTTCATTTCGAAGGTAGAAATCACGCACAAGTGCTCGATTTTTCAGGTCTTTCTCCTACAGATTATGGATCTATGCCTGCTTCTAAAAGCGTATGTTCATTATTCGTCGTTTAGGCGATTTTAAGGCAAGGAAGGTCGTTTTGATTATTACTCAGAAATTTTTTTATTTTTCTGTTGGAAAATATTCGGGTTGCTCGTGTTTATAGCCGTATTTAGAGGTTTTGAGTGTCTTCACATTGTCTGTACAAAGCTTTTAATCTTGGCAGCAGTTTACTTTTAGATGGGTGCATTGTGGCAACAGTTGCGTTGCCTAATAGATCTTTATTGTCAGCGTGCTAATACCGAGGTATCCGTTGTTCATTGTTTGTTTTATTGTCTCGTCCATTAGTTTTGAGTACCTAACAATCTTCTAGTTTGACAGTTGTCTGTTGGACGATCGGCATAACAAATTCGATGAAAGTAAAGTTTTATAGAGTGTGTCCAACATACCCTACTATTACTGTGGGAATACATCTGAACAAACTTTTCTATTTCCGCAGTTTTTTTGGGAATTTTGTTATGTTGGTACCGATACTGTCATATGGGAAAGTGCGTAGACGTACACGTTTGTGATGTCTTGGTTTGTCGAACAGTAGGAGAATAATAAAGGAACTGTGTCTGTGAATCGTCGCAATATCCGCCGATTTCAGACCAAGCATGTACTGTGATGATATTGTATTTGTTGTATTATTTCTAAAATATTTTTGATTGAAACCTTTACCGATTTTAAAATACAATAATTCTCTTCCAATTGCTCCTTTACTCATAGACAAGACGTCGTTATATGATTTGAAGCAATCAGTTGAAAGTCTAAATTTGGAAAGTTTTTCATCTTGTCCCCACTTGCCTAACCTCGGTGTTTTTGAGAAATAAAAACATTGGTATACAATTTTAATTTGTATTTATTTTATTCGTTTTTGAGGTATGCTTTATGTTTTAAAAAATTGTGAAATGTATATGTGTACACATTATATAAAAAAGAAAAAAAGAGATAACATACCCGCATTGAAAAAAATGCGGGCTGTTGCATCCATAAGATCAAAAAGACCAATCCGTTTATTAAACAAAGCTATGTCCATTTTCATGCTCAATAATATAACTACAGAAACATGCATAACTTTAGTTTTACAACTGAAATCAGATACAAACTTTGCGATTATAAAGAGATGTGGTTTTGCGGTGGCAATGCTAATAAGTACGTGTTTTCTTTGGTAGCACAAAAGCGGTTTGTAGTACAATGATTTGTATATACTCGTTTATTGGTAAGACGATGAATAAACAAGAGTGCCCTGGGCTCATATGGTAGTGTGTTGGCTTCCCAATCGTACGGCTTGGGTTTCAATACCAGCCGTGCCCGAAAGACATTCTTTTTTTCAGGCAACTAAAATCTCGTGGGATTAATGGTTGCCTAAAATACAACAACAAAAAAGAATTGTTGTATGGCACACATGAAACAAAACAACAACTGAACACAAAAACCTTTCACTCTTTCGCTGTTATAATAAATAAGATGAATTTTATGAGATGCGAGCTTTAACTCTGGTGGGATTTCTCACAACAATCAAACACCTTGTACTATGTTTTATCAACGAATCGACCATTACTTTACTTCTACCTATACTATTTATATTGTATAACACATTTGTATATGTACAAATTTTACAAAAATGAAAAGCATAAACTGGGCACTTTCACTGTTTGGTCACACAAGTGTTGGATAACATCACTTAGACGATGATACGACACCTTCGAAGTCCAGTGTATCCTGCTGAATGTATGGAAACTTTTTTGTACACAACATGCTGTGGCCACGACTTGTTGCTTTCACATTAAATTGTTCATCTAAAATAATATTGGCTCGTTCGGGCTGCTGCTATAATTGGATAGTTACTGCTGACTTCGACCGTAGTCTTTTGATAAGTATGATGACAACTGCTGTAATAAATAGAGAGACTACGCCTTTTGTTAATGAGTGTTGGTGGACTTTGTAATTCCTAATCTTATTTAACAGAATCTCTGGTTTCTTTGGATACTAGTATCGCTCTGAACCTTTCCGATTTGATTAGAGATGTCTGATGCTAAAACAGGAGGATTTTCTTCTTTTTCGTAGTTGAAGTTGATTAGCTGCTTCGAAGTGTATTGAATGAGAAGATACGATGGATTCAGCCTGTTGTTATGGCTTGCTTCCTGAAAAGGATCATAGCTGATTGGTGTATGCTGCAGTTTGGTTGAAGTTTCAGGATCTCAGTCTTTTGCGGGAACTCATTTAAATGTTCTAATAAACTTTTTTGGTTTTGTTGTTAGTTTAGCTTAACAATTTTAAGTTATTGAAAAGTTTTTGCAGATGTCATTATACGCACAAACCATAACGGTAGAATATAAATTTTAATTGTGACTTGACCTTGATCATACCAAAATTGTATACCACCTTGATCAAAATAACCACCGTGTGGCGCTCCCATTGTTCCGATTTGAGTTCTGTTTTTTTTTTTTTGTTAATAGTTAATACATCTGTTATTGACATTCCCTCTAAATCTTAGCTTGACATTTACGTAGTTACGTACCCAAGAGTACCTCTTTCTCTGTGTGTGTTGGCGATTTTTTACAATTTTAGAAATGGATTTATAAGAAAGAAACAAAGAACTTGTATTAAATTTTGCGTAAAAACGGATTTAATGGTGAGCGAACGTTGAAAACGTTAGAAAAGTGTTTCGGGCACGATTCTCCAAAGAAAACGGTCATTTACCAGTAGCACGAGCGTTTCAAAAGTGGCCGTGGGTCAATCGAAGATGATGAGCGCAGTGGCAGATCATCGACATCGAAAACCGACGAAAACATTGATGAAGTAAAAGAAATTTTGTCAATAACCGCAAATTAATCATTAGAAAGATAGCGGAGGAATTGAACATTGCTTTGGGTTTCCGTCGTGTAGCAGCAAAATTGGTGCCAAAAGGTCTCAATTTCATGCAAAAAGAGACCGGTGTCAACACGGCAAAAGAGATGATTTGAGAGGTTGAATCCGATCCCACATTCATCAAAAGAATTATTACTGGAGAGGAGACGTGGGTTTAAGAGAACGACACTTAATCAAGACTCGTGGATTTTATACTATGATAATGCACTGTCGCACAGTGCCATCATTATTCGTAATTTTTTGACGAAAAATGCAACAAAGAGGAAGTAATGGAAAAATCACAGGAAGCACTGATAGACATACTGAAAACCGAATATAAAAAATGTTTCGAGGATTGGATCAAGCGCTGGCATAAGTATGTTGCAGTCGATGGAGATTACTTTGAAGGGGACAATATAGATTTAGATGAATAAACTTGTATTTTTAATTTTCTGAATAAATTCCATGAACTTTTTTTTTATGTGACATATTGATGGATAGTAACTTACGATACAAGGCATTTGGCATTGATGTTTTATGTTATGCCTTTTCTCCAACCAATTTAAGCAGAAAGATTTATACCATACATATGTATGTATGTATACAAATTATATCTAAAGGCAAACTCTCTGAGTTTAGACCAGATTTGCCTTTTGATCGCACTTTTCCACCGAAAATGCGGTATTTTTCTGTACCGAACAAAACAAAAACTAGAGCACGAAATAAGGTGAACTAAGTATCTATGTTTTAGTATGTTGCATCCTTACCCAATGAAATTGTGCCTGCACGGTTCGAGTAAGGTATGATGTTGGTAACCTCTGTGTATGCCGCAGAAGGTTTATTTCACAAGAGCTTACACTTTTTATATACATTGTGAACTTATTTTAACATGAAGAAAAGTGACCTTCGCTCAAGAGATAATAGTGATCTCCCTGAATATTGACTATTAGGTAGGCTGCTGATGTAACAATCTAAGTGAATTTCTGATCATGCCAAGTGGGATCAGGAAGAATTTTGTACATTTTTAATCTTCGCTGTAGAGAAGAGGTAATGTAAGCTCTATTATGATGTTTCGCCCAGTTACTCTTGCTCTTGTACAATTGAATTACTGACTCATGATATCGGTCTTCAGGTATCATTATGTTCCTTGGTATGTTGTCAAGGATTCCGAGATGTGCTTGACCGTGTTGTGTTGCCAATATTTTGTTGAGTAGTATGGTTTTTGTGTTATGGTAGTAAATCATTGTAAGTATACTTGGAAAGGCAGTTCATGCTCATTATTATTCTGATTGTCCAGCCTTGAAATCATATTCATCAAAGTTTTAAGTAGTCTCTGTGCCAATAAGTGTTCCTCTTGAAAAATGTTAAGTGTAGAGTCTATGACTGTGGTATGATTTTTGTCTAAGTTCAATGGATGTTGCTCATTGGTTCCGATTTTGTCTTTTGTTTGTTCTTAATGGTCAGCATCATCGTTGTCTGGAGCAATACTTCATTGTTTAGTTCTATTTGTTTAGTATTCTATTTTGTTTAGTATCGTTTGGCAAGTCATTCTTCTATCCTCCCTTCCAACTTTTCTATTTTTTGCTGTAAATTTTTGCAGAGTTCTAAAAGGTTTACCACATTACCTCACTTTTGCTCTATGATACGTGCTATCAAGCACGTAGTGAAGAGACTGTAGCAGCTGTAGCTAAGAGTCGTTCTTAGAAGCTTGGCTTGGCGTATTTTACAACTTGGTGTATTTTACGTGAGGATCTCGACCCAAAAGCGTACAAAATTCTACTTGTGCAAGAATTGAATTGAGGCAACTTAAATTTGCATCATATTTTCAGTGAATGAGCTCAGAAAAAACTCAGTGAAAATTCGGTGGAATCATTGGTCCATATTTCTTAAAAAATGAGGCAAATCAGAATGTTACCGTCAATGGTAACCGTTATCGCGCCATATTAACGGACTTTGTGCTTCCTGAAATTTAAGCACATGGTCTCGGTGAACTTTGGTTTCAACAAGACGGCGCTACAAGCCATACAGCGCGTGAAACAATGGACCTGTTAAGAAATCATTTTGGTGAGTACTTAATTTCACGTTTTGGTATGGTAAATTAACCGCCTAGATCGTGCGATGTCACATCTTGGAGATATGCAAAGTCTCAGATTTTCAGGAATAAGCCACCTACGATTGACGCTTTGGAAGAAAACTCGAACGAGTCGCACAAAATAAGACTTTCCCAATGGATCACGTCAGAAGTAGTTATGGCCAACATTTACATAATATCATTTTCAAAAGGTCAATGCCATGAATTGTTTTTTTAACCGATGGTAAAAATGTTAAGTTCACTTTCAAACTTATGTGCTTTATTTATATGATCTCATAATCAAATTCTTTCAACTTGGAGCGCCATCTTACAAGTTTTGAGTTTGGATTTTGTAGACTTATAAGCCAAGTCAGGGGTCTATGATCTGTTACTATTTGAAATTTTCCACCAAATAGATATGGTCGAAAGTAACGTCTGGCCAGGCAATGGCCAAAAATTCGATAAGCTTAACATACTACTTGAAAGAGTACGACTAGCAAAGCAAATTGGTTTATCGCTCCTATTCTGCCTTGAGATAGGGCAGCTCCCAACACAATGTTGCTTGCATCAGTTGTGAGTATAAAACATTTGCTGATGTCTGGATATTGTAAGATTGGGTCATTAATCAGTAAATCTTTGCAGGTTTTAATTTCCGCTCGATTTTTTATCCCTGTTTGATGGGTAGCTTCACGAGAATTATATTATTTGCGGCAATTGTTAACTTGTCAGATGAGTAATTTGGCTTGAGATTTATGAAAAACACACCTAGGAGACCATCAAAAAATTATGAAACCTAAAGATAAGGAATTTAGGGAAAATTATTATTATTATTATTGTTATTATTATTATTATCAAGGGAACGATACAAATTAATTTGTAGGGTCCGGGATTTAGCGCCGGGGTACTATGCCCATGTGAAACGTTTTGTTAACAGCACGCGGAGTATTGAGTTCACATGTGGCTCCCCCACCTACGTACATACCGCGACCAACACTGCTTGATTTCGGTGATCTAGTGGAAACCAATGCAGTTTTTTACAGTTTAAACGCATCTTATTTACTTAATTCATTAATACTTACATGCTAGACAAAAAATGCTTAAAATTTAGTTTAAACAACTTAAAAATATCTTAATCTAACTTACTGGCCCCATGCGGGCACTCTATGTTAAACCTAACGCTTAAACTATGTCTTTCGATGTATCTTACAGTCTATCTATTTATTACATATTTGCAACTAAAACTAAGAAAATAAATTTAAGAAAAAACTTAGTGAATGAACTTTTTTGTTAAAATATAAAACTTAAAATTAAAACTTACAAACTATCTAAAAATATATCTTAATATACTTAACCTACTTACATCTAATACCTAATATATACACACATACTATATATATATATATAATATATATATACTTAATATATAAATATATGCACATACATATATATTTTTTTTGTTTTTTTTTATATATTTTTTTTTCTTAAATCTAGCTTAATCCTACCTTAAAACTGTGTAAGTCGGCCATGACTAAAAAATTAGGCTGACCCACTTTGCTTCACATAAAGAAGCTACGCAGTACTTGAGGAATTCGCCAACGAAGCTTCCTCTCCAGCCACCAAAATTGCTGGTGCTGCTTAACAGCATCCCCAATGTCGCGACTCACTACCGACCTACTGAAACGGAGACGCTCTGCACTGCCACGTGCGACGTCTCTGTAGTAGTTGAATCGCCGGTCCGCAGCTGTTCGAGCGACGTGGTAGATTAGCGGCACCGCCAATCTGTCCTGGATCAGACCAGGAACAAAACCGTCAAAGCGAACTCTCTCATGATACATATAATTAGGGTAGAAAGCCCCGGAGATCAGGTTGTTCGATGAGGTCATTGCTCTCTCAATGTGTCCTCGAGTCAAATTAATAACGAAATTGTCCACTCTTATTAGGTTCGCCCTATTGTAAAAGACCTCATTAGGATAGAATTTTATGTACTCAGACTCCGGTGTTCTGTATAAGCGAAGACAAGTCCTAAAACAAGCCCTCTCAAACACCCGAATCTTTTCCAATAAACTTGCTCTCACGTTGAACCACACTGGACATCCAAATACAAGCATGGGCCTGATAAGGGCCATGTAGCAGGTCACCTTCACCCTCGCATCGAGTTGGCTGTTATAGAACAGTGTCTTTGTAAGAGCAAAAGCATCTCTGGCTATATGTTTGTTCAAATACAGATATTGATCTAGCCAGATCCCAAGGTATCTGACTACATTTCGACAAGCAAGTGGCTGCCCGTGCTGTCCCAAGATCGAAAACTTTCGCCAATTCTCTCTGGTATCCCTAGAGGCCCCAGACAAAGGCGTCGTAAACAGAATGGTTTCCGACTTCTGAAAGTTGATTTTCAACTTCCAGTCATCGCAATATCGCTTAGTTTTGTCGAAGTCACGTTGCAAAAGTATATTAATGACCTTAAACTTTGGACCTGATCTGTACGCTATTAAGTAGTCTGCGTACGCTATGGCATGGTTAAGTGAACCTATCAGATCACTTGTGTAAATGTTGGATCGGCGAATTTACCGCACCCTGTTGCAGACCGTTTTTAATGTAAAATGTTCTAGTAGAAGTCACATCGCCATTTTTCACGGTAAACTGTCTATCTGTTAACATGTTGTAAAGAATATACAGAAGTGGTTTACTAATGCCCAGCCTGTTCAGCTTGAAGAAGAGTCCCTCTAACCATACGGTATCGAAGGCTTTTTCCAAGTCAATCAGGCAGGCACCAGTGCACTGGTTCTTGCCTTTATTCCATTGGATATCAGAAACCAGTTTATACGCGGCATGAATGACATCATGCCCCGCCTTGAAACCGAATTGATTATCCGGAACTATATTATTGTCCTCAACCCACTTAGTCAGGATTCTATTGATCACCTTTTCGAAAACCTTACTGATCTTTGGTAGAAGACTGATCGAGCGGAGATTCGCCGGATTGGAAATATCTTTATCCCTTTTGGGGATGGGATGTACCACCGCAGTTTTCCAATGTGCTGGATAATGGGTATTTTTCATTGCATTATTAAACAGGGTGGTATAAATGTTCGCCGCTTCTAGTGGGAGATGTCGAAATAAATGTTAGGTATTTCATCGATTCCCACTGATTTCTTACTTCTAAGCGATTCGAAGACCATTTGGAGCTCTTCCTTCGTAATGAACGGTGGAAGTACCCTTTCATTGGTGATGACATTATTTGCTATATTTTCACGACTGAACTGTGTGAAAATATTTTCATTTCTAAGGTAGAAGTTGTGCACAAGGACTCGATTCTTCAGATTGTGGTTCGGGCCAATGGTTTCATTCGCCTTGTACACTTCCTGGAAAGTCGCTCCTATAGCCTCTACCTTCTCCTGCGGATCCTCGATCACAAAGAAGTCGTCATCATCAACGGCCTCACCTCGATCTATGCCTGCTGCTAAAAGTATTTGTTCGTTGTTCGTCGTTCGGGCGATTTTAAGACATGGAAGGTCGTTTTGATTTTTTCCCCGAAATCTTTTATTTATTTGCGGGAACATATTCGGGTTTACAGCCCGAATTCTATTGTTCCAATACAAACTTATAGAATTTCTGTAATTTTCCTTTATTAATGTTTGGAGGTTTTTAATCGACGACTTCGGTATCATAATCTCCGGGTTATGTCTGTCCGTAAACTGTCTGTACAAGGTTTTTAGTCTGGACTAATCTACTAGTCTACTTTTATGTCGGTGCAGTGCGTCAATAGTTGCGTTGCGGAATAAGTCTTCGTTGTCAGTGTGTTGATACCGAGGTATCGTTTTGTCCATTGTTTGTTTGATTGTCTCGTCCATTAGTTTTAGATACCTATCAATCTCCTCGTTTGACAGATTTCTGTTGGACGGTGGGTAGAGCGAATTTGAGGAGAGTGCTCTTGTCAGTATTCTTGAGAAGTGTGTCCAACGCACCCTACTATAATTGTAGGAATGCCTTTGAATAAACTCTTCCAATTCCGCAGTTTCGTTTTGAACAGTTATTTCGGTACTGATACCGCAATGGTCACTATCATACACAAAAGTGCGTAGACAGTTTGTAGTTTGTTGGTTAGTGCAAGTCAGTTGTATTCGTGAGTCAAACAGCAGGAGATCCAAATAGGACCCGTGTCTGGAAAACGACGGACTATCCGTCGCCTTAAGGCCAAGTCGATACATTATACTGTGCTGACCCCACCAATTGAATCTACTAGTTCCCTCTAGTATTTGGTATATTATTTCCCCAATCACTATGTTTGGCGTTGAAGTCTCCGTCGATAATAAAATAATTGTCTTTCAATTCTAACCTCAGGAATCTAAAAAGTGTCTCGAGCTCTGAGATGAATAGGGTGAATTGAGTAGCCTTAGGCGCATAGACAGACACCATGTACTATTTTATATTTTCTGTGCCTCATTTTGTGTCTTTTGGTAAGCTTAGTTTCGCTAGCCAAAAGCACATCAAGGGTTTGGTCTTCGAGCAACTTAAATAGTTCGGCTCTTCGTTCGAACCTAATCAGTGAATTAACATTCACTGCAAGGACCGTATTTCCTCTACCTGCCGCCATTTGGGCGTAGATAACCTGGGGATTAACGGCTGGAGTTTGTAAATGCACGTGTGGACGTTTAACTTCCACTTTCTGCTGCCGAGCCAGATTTACTCTTTTTGATATATTGGAATTTGGAACAACCCCGATAATTTGCGGTGTGTTCCGTGTTCCCACATAAAGCACAAGAGAGTTGGCTTTTTTCAGACGCTCCGTCCTTACCTAGAGCGCATTCCTCAGATTTGTAGTTCTTTCCACACTTCACGCATCGAGGCTGCATTTCGCAGTTCGACGCGGCGTGTCTGAACCTTTGGCAGCGAACACATTGTAAAATGTTTTCGCTCCTCTTTAATTTTTCCCAGTGTACAACCTGGTAGTCTAGGACTTTGATGCTCCTTAGACCATCCAGTTTGCTGCTGGGACTTAGCTGAACCAGGAAGAACGGCAGTTTGCGCTTCTCCCTTTTGGCTCTAGCCGTGACAAATGGCTTAACCCCCACGAATTTGAGCTCTTCGCACTCCTTCTCTTTCAGCAGTGCAAGGAGCTCCTCCGGATCAGTCGACGGTTCCAAGCCCCTCAGCAGCATTGTTTGCAGCTTTTCTCCCTTAGGGGTGTAGGAGAAGAATTCCGTCGTCGAATCCCTCAAAAGGTTTTTAATTTTGTGGTAGCGCTCCACTGTGTTACAGTGGATCGCATGCCTATCTATAGATAATCTTTTTATAAAAAAATTGTTGCCAATGGCCGACTTACACAGTTCGATGGTGTCCTTTAACTCCAATTTGAAAGTGTTGATTGGTGGCACTTTCTGCTTGGTAGATTTCTGCTCTTGCTGTTGTTGTTGTCTCTGCTGCTGTTGCTTTTGCTGATGTTGTTGTTGTTGTTGTTGTTGCCGCTGTTGTTGCTGCTGTTGATCTTGCTGCTGTTGTTGTTGCTGCTTATTCTGCTGCGGTTTTTGTTTTTGTTGTTTATGTTTTTGCTGCGTTTGTGCATATGTTTTTGACATTTCTTCTACTGGTTTCTGTATATTTGGTTTTTCAAGCGGTTGTTTTGTTTTTTGTTGCTGCGGAAGCTCCACGTTTGTATTTTGCTGCTGCTGAGGCCTCTGGAGTTATTTCTCCATCTCCCTTCTTGCTACTTGCTTTGCTTTTATAGCCAGCCCTTTTTGTTCAAGCTTCTTGATGTGGTTGTTAAGAGCTTGAACCTCGTCCTCTTCGTCATCAGACTCAGATGGTGCTAGGGATGCGAAGCCGTTGTCTGCTCCCATGTAGTGGCCTTCCCCTCCGTCGTATACATGAGGGATGTCGTTATTAGCCGACACCTGCCCCCTTGGCTTTATTGCTGCGCTCTCCGATATTATCGCACCACTCTCATTCAATCTTCCATGCAGCATTTCAAGAGAAGCTGGTAAGAAAGTGCGCTTAATTAGATTTGGAGTCGGCTTCGGCTTTCTCCTCCTCTTAATGGTCATGTCTGATGGTTTTGTTGTTTTTGTTGACCTTGATAGTTGGAGTGGCCTAATGGCTTGATCATCAGACGATATCATGCCATCTGCAGATCCCGCTACCGGTATAGCGGACCGCTTACTTAGTGAAAACCAATGCTTTCAGTGTGGCGAGGCCGTTGACTTAAGGAAAATTATTTGGGTAAATTTGATTAAGGTTGGAATGCTTATTTTTATTTAATTGGTATTATTTGAAAGCTGTATTTTTTTTTTTTTAAGGAATGTATTCGGGATTGACAAAGGATGTCGATGCCACTGTATCAAGAAGAAATCGTAAGAGTTGGCTAGGACTAGTCCTGAATTTATGCTGTTAACTGATGTTCTATGTTCTATAGCATGACATAAATGCAGGTTTTTGGTGTCTGTTTTGTTGGTCAATATTACCGTTTCTGTGAGAGTATATTATTTGTCTGGAATCTTGAGTTCTTAGTTGTTCTACCCTCTTTTGAAGCGGTCTAGGGTTTATTTTATTCTGTTGCGAAATATAGTGCTGCAAGTCCCTTACTCTAGATCCGAGGGCAAACTGAGGCACATCTTAGTATACGATGTGTGTTCAAAAAGTAAACTTTTAAAATTTTGCTGTACTATACATACCATATGTCACGAACATACGAGGGTGTTTGATGAGTACCTGGATTGGAAGGTAGGTGGTGCTACTGATGCAATATGAGTACACCATCATTTAGTATAAGGTTAGCCCGCCTGTCAAAATTTGGTGACGATTGGACGCTTTCCCGTACAACCGTTTAGTATTCGTTCGCAGAGTTCTGCCGTGGCCGTAAGTCTGTTTCTGATAAACAGCGCTCTGGTGACCCTAGAACGTTTACCACAGAGTAAACCGTGGATAAAACCCATGATCTCGTATTGGCGTACTGCCGATTGAATGTTCGCGAGTTGACTGCGATAAAGTTAAACTTATGCGCCGTCTGCGAGAAGCAATATGAAAAAAATGTCCGGAATTTTGGAAAAACAATTCATTGCTTTTACATCACGATAATGCACCTGCTCATTGTGAAGTTTTTTTTTTCCAAAAACAACACGAAAATCATGCCTCAAGCACCATATTCACCGGATTTGGGCCAATGTGATTTTTTCCTGTTCTTAAAACTGAAGAGAACGGTTGTAAAGGACGGAGATTTACAACGAATGAGGAAAAACGTCATCGCTGGAAGAGTGCTTATGAGAAATACTTCGAGGATTGGAAAAACGTTGGCACAAGTGTATTATATCTAAGGGGATAGATATAGATATAGATATAGATATATGTAGGAGACAACATTAATATTGATGAATAAATAAATATTTATCTATAAAATTATAGATTCACTTTATACACTTCGTACATACCTCGTACAAATCCTTCTTTGCGTTAATGACATTCTTATTGAGTTCACACATTGGTGCATAGAGCTAATTGTAGCTGTATGATTTCTCCATAGAGTGATTACTATCTCATAACGTTGTATTACAGTATGAAAATCTCTGATATGTGAAGTTTCAGTTCACTTATGGAAGTTCTGCAATATAAGATTTTCCTTTATTTCGTCCCAAAAAAACGGAATCCCATACTTATTGAGGATCTCATTTGCTTGTCTTCTATTTTATCTCGAATGGCTCTCAAAATAAACTGGCCATATGGGATGTCGTCTATTTCTCTTATTTAAAGGAGTATCTCCTGGACATTATTTAGGAACTCAAACATAAGTCGCGGCAATAATCGGGAATTCTTAGGGAACTAATATTCGGGAACAACTGACCTGTTGAGGGAACCAAAATTTCGCGATATGAACGGTTGCCTAAAATACAGCAACAAGTCAATTTACATTAATAGTTTCGCCTCCCTTTTCAAAATGTTGGACGCCGCCATGGAACGAAACAATCACTGAGCCCAAGCAACTTTCTCTCTCTCTATCCAATTTTTCATAATATTTAAAACGTGCTCCGTGGCGTAAAGTTAAGTTTAAAAAACTAATATTAATAATAATAATAATCTCATTGAGATTAAGAAGTAGATTCATTTGATAAGGGATCGTGAATTGTGGTAACAAACATTTTCTAGAATTTTTTTTGTACAATATCGCTTTTTTTGTGATGCGCTTTATTTTATTATTAAATTTACTAATCTTACATGCTAACGGAAAAAATGCTTAAAAGCTAGCTTCACATAACTTGTTTAATTTATTATAACTTACTGGCCCTATAAGCGGGTGCTTTAAGCTAAGCGTTCCTATATTTTTCAGCTTCAGCCTTTTAAGCGCACACTCTCATGATATAAGTAGTTGGAGTTGTAGGAATCAGATTTCAGGTTGTTGAACGAGGACATTGCTCTTGCAATGTGCCCTCGAAGCAATTTAATAACGAAGTTGTCCACCTTATTGGATTTGCCATGTTGTATAGGATCTCATTGTGATAGAATTTGATGTAGTCACTTTGCAAAAACATGTTAATGACCTCGACTTTTGGACCTTTTCTGTACGCTATCAAGTTCTCTGTATACGCCACGCTATGGGGAAGTGAACCCGTCAAATCGCTGGTGTAAATGTTGAATAACATCGCCGAATTAACCGCATTTTGTTGCAGATCGTTTTTAATGTGAAATGCTGCAATAAAATGTGGTAAAAGTGGTTTACTGACGCCCAGTCCGGTCAGCCTGTAGAAAAGCTCCTCGAACCATACGTTGTCGAAGACCGTTCCCAAGTCAGTCAGACAGTACACTGCTTATTGCTTTTATTCCATTGAATATCTGACACCAGCTTAGACACGGCATGTATGACATTATGCTCCGCCTTATAATCGAAATGTTTATCCGGAATAGGACATTCGCCGGATTGTATGTATCCTTACCCCTTTTAGGGATGGGATAAACCAAAGCAGTTTTCCAATGCTCTGGATAATGTGCATTATTTATTGCATTGTTAAACACGGTGGATGGCCGTGGCTCAAGTGGTAGTGGACTGGTTTTCAGATCGGGAGTTTCGATGGTGGATTCTATCCTTGCCCGAAAGACATTCGTTTTTTCAGTTAACAAAAAATCGAGTAAGAGGAATAGTTGACTAGGAATCAACAACAAGCCAACTTACACTAATCATTTAGTCTCCACATTAAATGTTGGATGCCACACATGGAGCTAAATAGCCACTGAGCCCAAACATCTTTCTTCTATACCATTTTCAAAAAAAAACACACTTATAATGCTCTTAGGCATTATAAGTATATTCATATCTACTTGAGTGTTAAGTTATTTAAAAAAAAAAAAAAATTAAATATCTACCGCTTCTAGAGGGAGATGCCGAGGCAAAATGTTCGGTATTTCATCGATTATCCCTGGTTTTTTACTTCTTATTGTGTCAAAGATCCCATGAAGTTCTTCCTTTGAAATAAACGGAGGTAGGTCCCCTTCGTTGGCGATGACATTATTTGCCGCATTCTCGTCACTGAACTGTGTGAAAGCCGGGCTCTCGAATCGCCAGTTCTATATGTCATTTCGTAAATAGAAGTTGTGCAGAAGGACTCGATTCTCCAGGTCGTGATTTGAACCAGTGATGTCATTGGTTTTATACATTTCCTGAAAAGTCCCTCTCATAGTCTCAACTCTCTCCTGAGGATTTGATTTTTCCTCCGAAATATTTTATTTATTTGCGGAACATATTCGGGTTGCTGGAAAAACGGCCCGAATTCTATTGTTTCAGTACAGACTTACAGATGCTCTATAATCCTCTCTTATCAATATTTAGAGGTTTTTAATTGACGACTTTAGTGTTCTAACCTCCACGTTATATCTGTCAGTAAGCTGCCTGCACAAGGTGTTAAGTCTTGACAGCAGTCTACTTCTGTGTCAGTGCAGTATGTCAACGGTAGCATTGCGGAATAAATCTTCGTTGGGTGTGTATTCATACCGAGGTATTGTAATGTCCATCGTTTGTGTAATTATTAAGGTACCTCATTCGTTCATTGACCTCCGCGGAGTAAAGTTGTGTTTCGGCTTTTAATTGAGCAGTGATCGGCTTTAGTTACAAATTTGGTTAATTCTAGAAAAGCTCCAATTGGCATAGCGGTAGTGCGTGCGATTAAGAAACTTAAAGTCGTGGGTTCGACTCCGAGTCGAAGCGTTTTTTTTTCTTTTTTATTTTTATTTAAAATAAAAAAAAAGAAAAAAAAAATATTACTAACTGTCGTTAACCAGAAGCTAAAGCCATTAGCATTTCATTGAAAAGCTGCCTGGTGGAGTGAGAGAGAGTGACAGAGAGTTGAGAGAGGATAACTTCGCTTCTTTGGCGTCATCCGAATCGGAAGATGAAGACGAAGAATTGGAGTATATAGATAGAAGCATCAAAATGCTATAACGAAGAGTGCTATCCATAAAAGAAAATCAAATGGTAAGAAGGAAGAGGGAAAAGTAAGAACAACTCCAACAGCAAACGCAACTGGCTCAAAATCAGGCCCAACAACAAAACCAAAAAAAAAAAAATGCATTAACACAAGTTCTACAACAACACCAACAAAACTTAAGAACCACCAGCAACAACATTCAACAACTCATTCAAACCGAAGTGTGAAAAGCGGCAATCGATGCTGCTGAAGGGGTTGGAACCATCTTCTGATCCTAAATAGATCCTGGCTCTGCTCAAAGAGAAGTAGTGCGAAGGGCTCAAGTTTGTGGGGTAAAGCCATTTACCACAGCGAGAGCAAGGCGGTAGAAACGGAGTCTGCCGTTTTTCATGGTGCAGCTCAGTCCCGAAAGCCGTCTGGATAGTCTAAGGAGTATCAATGTCCTAGACTAACAGGTAGTTCGATGGGAAAAATTAAAGAGGAGCGAAGGTGTTATACAATGCGTTCGCTGCCAGAGGTTCGGGCACGCCGCGTCGAAATGCCAAATGCAGCCTCGATGTGTGAAGTGCGCAAGAACCACAGTTCCGAGGAGTGTGCTCTGGGTAGGGACGGAACATCCGATAGGACACAGCTCTCTTGCGTATTATGAGGGAACGTGGGACACACCGCAAACTATCGGGGTTGTCCACCACCTAAGGTGGAGGTCAAGCGTTCACCTGTTAGGTTTCAAACACCAGCCATCACGTCCCAAATTTCCTACGCCCGAATGGCGTTAGGTAAGGGGGCTACGGTACAGCAAGCGACTGTTGCTTGACACGCTTTTTCGACTTCTGAGGCTGCAATCGGGGAGAATTATTTTATAATCGGCGGAGATTTCAATGCTAAACACAGAGATTGGGGAAATAATTTGTCAAATACCAGAGGAAATCTACTATTCCATTGGTGGGGTCAGCACGATGTCATGTACAGACTCGGTCTTAAAGAGACGAATTACCCGTCGTTCCCAGAGGCGGGTCTTATTTTGATCTACTTTTATACGACGGAAGTATACGACTGACAGGTACGAATTCACAAACGATAAGCTGTCTGCGCACATTCGTGTTTGCGGTTTTACAACCGAAATTACAGTTCCCAACGAAATTGCGGGATTGGAGGAGTTTGTCCAAAGATATTCTTAGAACTAAGACTCGATGGATACGCTTTTTCGCAACCTTGACAAGAGCACTCTCCTTGAGCACACTTCACCCACCGTCCAATAGGAATTTGTCAAACGAGGAGATCGACAAGTACCCAAAACGAATGAATGAAACAATTAAACAAAAAATGGACACTACAATACCGCAGTATGAACGTACAACTTACGAAGACCTGTTCCGCAACCCTACTATTGACGCACTGCACCGACAGAAAAGTAGACCTTTGTCAAGACTCAGAAACCTGTACAGACAGTTAACCGGAGATTAGGACACTGAAGGAGTTCCCGCAAAATAAATAAACTATTTGGGAGAAAAAATCAGAATGACCTGCAATGCCTTAAAATAGCCCGGACAACAGACAAAGAACGAGTATTGACAATAGCAGGTATTGATCCAAATGAGGCCGCTGATGATGACGATTTCTTTGTGATCAAGGATCCACAGGAGAAGGTTGAGGACATAGGGGCAACTTTCCAGGAACTATACAAGGCCACTTATACCATTGGCCCTAATAATGACCTGGACAGTCGCATCTTAGTGCACGACTTCGGCTTTCGAAATGAAGTAGAGAACTGGCGATCCGAGGGCTATGGTTTAACCCAGTTCAGCGATGAAAATATGGCAAATAATGGCATCACCAGAGCGGATGACTTACCACCGTTCATTTCGAAAGAAGAGCTCCATGAGATCTTCAACAAAATTAGGAGTAAGAAATCAGTGGGGACCGATGGTATTCCGAACATCGTGCTACGACATCTTCCTCTAAAGCGGTGGATATTTACACCACCATGTTTAATAATGCAATAAATAATGCACATTATCCAGCGCATTGGAAAACGGCGGTGGTTCAACCTATCCCCAAAAAGGGAAAGGATATATCTAATCCGGCGAATCTTCGGTCGATAAGTATCCTTCCGAATATCAGCAAGGTGTTTGAAGAGGTAATCAACAGACCTCTAACTAGGTGGGTTGAGGACAAACATATAGTTCCGGATAATCAATTCGGTTTGAAGGCGGGACATGATATCTCACATGCCGCGTCTAAACTGGTGTCCCGTATATAATGGAATAAAAGCAAAAACCAATGTGCTGGTGACTGCCTTGTTGACTTGGAGAAGGCCTTGACACCGTATGGTTAGAGGGTCTTTTCTATAAGTTGACTAAGCTGGGGATCAGTAAACCACTCTCGTACATTCTATACAATATGCTAACCAACAGACAGTTTATTGTGAAAAATGGTGATGTGACTTCTGTTGGAATATTTCAAATTTAAAATGATATTCAGCAGGGAGCGGTCAATTCGCCGATCCTATTCAACATTTATACAAGCGACTTGATAGGTTCACTTCCCCATACTATTGCGTACGCAGACGATTTGATAGCGTACAGAACAGGTCCAAGAATCGAGGTCATTAATACTCTCGTGCAGCGTGACTTCGATAAGATAAGATGAATTTGCGATGACTGGAAGTTGAAAATCAACTTCAAAAGTCGGAAACCATTCTCTTTAGGACGCCGTTGCCTAGAGAATCTAGGGATACCAGAAAAAATTGGCGAAAGTTCTCGATCATTGGACAACAAGGACAGCCTCTTGCCCGTCGAAAGGTAGTCAGATACCTTGGGTGGTTCAATGTACGAGCAACCTTAATGGAAAACATTCGGTTGTTTGAGAGGGCTTGCCTTAGGGCTCGCCTTCGCTTGTACAGAACACCAGAGACGGAGTACAAAAAATGTTATCCTAATGAAGTCTTTTACAACAGGGCAAACCTAATACGAGTGGACTATTTCGTAATTAAACTAACTCGAAGGCATATTTCAAGAGCAATGACCTCGACGAATAACCTGATATCTGGGGCTTACTACCCCAATTACCTTTACCACCAGAGTGTGCGCTCTGACGGCTTCGTTCCGCCGGAAGCATTCCTCTACCTAGATCAGTTAGGGTTGATCCAGGATAAAGCAGTGGTCCCGTTAATCTTCCATGTCGCTCGGACAGCTGGGGATAGGCGATTCAACTACAACAGAGACGTCGCACAAAGCAGTGTGGATCGTCTCAGGTTCAGTAGGGCGGTGGGGAATCACGATAAGAGGGATAACGTTCGGCAGCACCAGTATCTCTGTTGGTTAAATGAAGGAGAAGATGGTTCATCGTCGTTTCCATCAATTACGGACCAGCCTCAATAATGAGGCAGAGCTGATCAGTCTATTTGCACTGTAAATAGCGATGGCCAGCTTACATATGGTTAGGGTTAGGTTAGCCATTAAATATATACATACAATAATATATACATACAATACATACATATACATTTACTATAATATACAAAGGCATATACTAATATATGTATATTATTGTGTATAATATCTAGGTGTGTGTGTGTGTATTGTGTATGTAGGTTAGGTAGACTAAGGTATATTTTAAGTTAATTATTAAGTTTTTATAAAAATTTAAAAATAATGTCCATATGCTAAGTTTTTTGTTAACAATATTTTTCTTTCTTTTTTATTAAATATAATAAAATTAAATAAAATGTAAATAAAGTCGAAAGACATAGGCATAAGAATTTAGAGTAGCTTAGGGTGCCTGTGTGGGGCCAGTAAGTTGGTATAAGATTATTAAGTAATTTTAAGCTAGCACTTAAGCATTTTTTGTTAGTATGTAAGAGTTAGTGACTAAAAAAATAAAATGCATATAAAACTAAAACTGAACTGTTTAGGTACCCGTCAAGCTTCTCGTTAGACAGATTCCAATCGATCGGTGGGTAGAGCGAATTCAAGGAGAGTGCTCTTTTCAACGTTCTGAAGAAGCTTGTCCAGGAAGTCTTACTGTAATTGTAATTATGCCTAAGAAAAAACTCCTTCAGCTCTGCAAATTTGTTAGGAATTATTATTATGGTACTAAAACCGCAATGGCCACTATGGTACACGAATGTATGCATAAAGTTTAATGTTTATAAATTATTCCCAGTCAGTTGTATCCGTATAACTTACAGCAATAGATCCAAATAGCCGTATCTGGTAAACGACAGACTGTCCGTCGCGGTCAAACCGAGTCTATACATGACACTGTGCTGACGCCACCAATTGAATAGTAGGTTCCCTCTAGAATTTGGTACATGATTTAACCAATATATATGTTTGGCATTAAAATCTAGTCTTCAGTCTAGTCTAGAGTCTATCGAGCTCTGAGATGAATAGCATGGACTGAGAAGCATTAGGCGCGTAGACAAAGACAGTGTGTAACCACTTTCCGCTACGGAGACGTATGCCCACGACACATGCCTTCAGAACCTGGAACCCACGTAAAACACCCTTGCAAATTCTTCTAAATCTAAACTTTTTTTCTAATAAAGATCGCGACCCCACCTCATTGTGTGAAGTTGGGTCGTTTCTTCTTCTGCTAATATGTTTATTGTTTTCTAAATTGTGCTTATTGGCAAGCACATCAGGATCTTGGTCGTATAGTAACTTAAACATAGAGGCTCTTCGCTCGATTCGTGAAGTAAAATTCTCTGCAAGGACATTCTGGGTTTGCTCCACCATGGAATGCGCAGACGCGACAGCAGCACGATTCACCCGTTTAGCCTGTTCCTGTTATTGACTCTGAAGCTGAGCCATCTGCATTTGAATAAAGAGCAAGCTAGCTATCATGTCAGGTGCAGCTTCCGATGCTCCTGGCGTTGATACCGATTAAGCAACCGTGACTTTTTGTACCTGCCGCTATTTGGGCGAAGATAATTCAGTGCGTGATGGCTGGAATTTGAAAATGGATACTTAACCTGCGATCCAGGTGACGAGCCATATATGCTTACCTTATATCTTGAAACTTGGGATAAAGCACATGAGAGTTGGTTTTTGTCTGACTCTCTCTCCTGATCGTTCCTTTGAATTGTGGTTCTTTCCACATTTGACTGTGCCACTGCCAAATGCAGCCTCGATGCGGCATAGACGGACCTTTGGCAACGAACACATTGTACAGGGTGATTCATCGATATTTTTTAATTTAGAAAGTAAAACAAACAAATAAATTTGAAATCTAACGTAACATTTTTATTATCGAATAAAAGAACAATTCATGCAATTTACTTTTTAAAAATGATATCATGTCAATAATGGCCGTGACTACGTCTGAGGTGGTCCATTCGGAAGGCCCAATTTTGGTCAACTCGTTCGAGCATAGCGACTGGTATCTCGCGGATAACATGAGTTATGTTGGCTTCCAAAGCGTCAATCTTAGCTAGCTTAGTCCTGAAGACCTACGACTTTACATATCCCCAGAGAAAATAGTCCAAAGGTGTGATATCGCACGATCTAGGCGGCCAATTTACCATAGCAAAACGTAAAATTAAGTGTTCACCAAAATGATTTCTCAACAAGTCCATTGTTTCACACACTGTATGGCTCGTAGCGCCGACTTGTGGAAACCAGAGCTCACTGAGACCATATGCTTGAATTTCAGGAAGCATATAGTCCGTTAATATGGCACGATAACGGTTACAATTGACGGTAACATTCTTATTTGCTTCATTTTTTAAGAAATATGGACCAATGATTCCACCAGCCCATAAACCACACCATTCCGTTGTTTTTAATGGATGCGTTGCTCGTCAGCCTAAAAACGGCAATTTTGTTTATTAACGTATCCATTGAGTCAGAAATGGGCTTCATCACTGAACAAAATTTCACGATGAAACAGCGGATTTTCATTGAGTATTTCCAGAGCCATTCACTGAAAATATAACGTTAATTTAAGTTGCCTGATTTAAATTCTTGTTTAAGTTAAATTTTGTACGATTTTAGGCCAATATGCTCACGTAAAATACGCCAATACGTAAAATACGCGCACCGTAAGTTCCTCGAATCGAAAAACCTTTCTCACAGAACGCTGATTTTCGTAATATAGCTGAACAATTTAGAGACGCTGTTGTGGTGCGAGTCTTTCCATGACGACTTGCCAAACGATACTGAACAAAAATGACAAAGCAGTTTGATAGGAGTCACGCGTAATCTGTCAAATCAAACGTCACGATGAATCACTTTATATAATTTTATCGCTCCTTTTTAATTTCACCCAGTGTACCATCTGATAGCTCAGAATTTTGATACGTTTTAGACTATCCACTTTGCTGTTGGGTGTGAGCTGTATTAGGAAGAACGTGATTGTCTAAACCTTATCTTTTAATGCTAAAGTTCTTACCTATGGCCGACTTACACAAGTCCTTGGTGTCCTGGATTATGTTGTAGGTGTTGATTGGAGTCATATTTTCTTTTTTCTTCTTCAGCTACTGTTCCTGTTGTTGCTGTTATTGGTGATGTTTTTGCTGCTGCGGTTCTTGCTTTTGCTGCTGCAGTTGTTGCTTTTGCTGCTGCAGTTGTTTTGTTCGTGCGTTTTTCGATTTTTCTGCTGTTTTCGCACTTTTTGTGTTTGTATTTCGTATTTTTAATGCACATTATTTTCATGCAGTTGTCGGTGCTCCTGCTGTAGGGAGCTCGCCTAAGCTTCTTGCTCCCTTTGTCTCCGAGCGATTTGCTTAGTTTTAATAGCAAGCACCTTTTTTTTGTAATTGCTGTGTCGATTTGAGATTATAATTTACAAAATTCAAATAGGGAAACAAGACCACTACCGTAGTCTAAGAACAACTGAGTACTTATTTGTTGTTGTTTGTTTGTTCATTTAATATATATAAAGGATAAGAGGTGTTGGAAAATACCAGATTTTAAAAAAAAGAAAAGGCTTCTTTAGAAGGAGTTAAATTTATTTATCATAATTTAAAGCACGTTACAATTTGTCTGTACTGACTCTTTTAACACATACCATAGAACGCGACTGTCATGTTAATGGGAACAAAAGTGAATGAACGGGAAGGTTAGGTAAATTAAATTGGCAATTTCTATGTATATATATGTACATACTTCACTCTATTTTCAAAATCCTACGCCGGGCCAAGTTACAAGGGGCAGAAAAATTGGATTGGCTTTCGGAATATTCTCCCCTTGCCACATCTGTTTTCGCAAATCTCTTCCAGTGAAACCAAAGTTTTACGTTGTCAAGCAGCAGAACAAAACCTCCTTCTTTCAAGTTAGCAGATTATTTTGTAATAGTTGTGGGAAATAGCCGCAGCTGCAAATACTCAATTTGCCATCACTTCCGATATGTAAAAGGTAAAGACTTTGATGATAAAAGCGGGGTTACCCTGATTCCAACGGATCACATGAAATATTCATGATTGGTCGGTCCTTGATGACTGCTTCAGCTTCAGTAAGAAAGTTTCTTAGTTATTCAAATTAAGATTCGCTATTCCGATTAGGGCTTTAGGGATGTTATATATTGTGTTCAGTATGAAAGTTTCTTAGTTATTCAAATTAAGATTCGCTATTCCGATTAGGGCTTTAGGGATGTTATATATTGTGTTCAGTATGAAAGTTTCTTAGTTATTCAAATTAAGATTCGCTATTCCGATTAGGGCTTTAGGGATTTTATATATTGTGGGAATCCATCTGCCCCATTATGGCGCACTTTATGCGTTGAACTGCTATTTTATTATTCTGCAAGTTCTGCAAGTTCCAGTGCAGCTGGAAAAAATCCGAAAAAATCGCTATCAAAAATCCTTCAGTTGACATATTAGATACCAGTTCCAAATGGACTGCTGGAACTGCTACGCATGTAAGAATATCATCAAAAACGACTTCTGTATACTTGTATCGGAATTATTACCGTAGAGTGCCAAGTTGACTTCCGACGAGTGCACACGTAACATCAGTGCACTCGTACAAATCCTATCTCGATACAGTTTGGTGCAAAAAAAAAAAAAATACCAGCACACTAACCACGGGCGACTTATAGGTTTAATTCGGGTTTGTTTAAATAAGAAACACTATATGATCTGTAACTCTACAATGTGTGTTTAAAAAATAATTATTTGATTAGCAAGTACTTAGACCAACTGATTGAGGATGCGCTGGCTTGTCCCGTCCAGTTTGACAACTACCTCTGGAAAAAAAATTTATCGAAACCTATACACCTGAATTTCAAACTACTACACCACCCGCCCGCGCCCTGGAGAAAAGCCAGTAAAAGGGTATTCATATCTTAACTGTTTTGAAGAGCAACTGAGGTGCTTACAACATTTTTTAAACATCTAACCTATTATATGCAAGTGGATACCACGAACTTTAGATTCAAATTAGGTTGGAAATGC
This sequence comes from Volucella inanis, assembly GCA_907269105.1. Taxonomy (NCBI): domain Eukaryota; kingdom Metazoa; phylum Arthropoda; class Insecta; order Diptera; family Syrphidae; genus Volucella; species Volucella inanis. The sequence continues at coordinate 44,844,957 of OU026155.1, read as the reverse complement.
CGAAGATGTGCATGTGCAAATTGATATTACAGTTTTATCAATTTTACGATATACAATACTTGATCGGCGTGTAACTGGATGTAGTCATTCTTGAAGTTATGTGGCTGGGTGGTAGGGTAATTTGGTGACTCGTTTAACTTGTCTGCGTAGGTCTACGTCTATAAATTCAGACCACCTGTTTTGGCACTTAATGAAAGATAGATAGATCTCCGTCCACACCTCTTACTGAAGCTATCTGGCTATGAACCAGTGCCGTTATTATTTCCTTACCGCGGTCTCCCCATTTACGTGCGTAGTGATATAGCACACCAAACTCTACCACAATGTAGCACCTGTTTCAATCCGGAATTCATTTGCTGTGGCTAAATGCTATAATTCTTTATTTACTGAAGCCCCAAACTGAATGCAATTCGACTTTTAATGAATGAATTGTATTGTATGTTCATAATGAAATCTATGCGATTTCAATATACAAAGTTCTGCGTGGCTCAACTCCCGAAGGATTGTGTGTTGAGATATTTGCCGCGAAAAACAACTTGACGCAGCTTATAAATGAGCACGAATACCAGATGTTGATGGTCATACCGTCAACACCCTGGACTTGTTTTTAACTTCTCACCCCGATAAGTACACTGCTTATATGCTCACTCCTCTAGGCTCGCCGGACCATTGTGTTATATTAGCTAATTTCTCGTATACTAACCACACAGTTAGAGAAAATATTTCAAAAGAACCGTATGGCAATACAAAAAGCCAATTGGAGCGGACTTTACACCTTCTTTAGAAATTGTATGTTGTCATTATGTTTCCTCGATAATGACGTGGATGCCGCTGCTGATAGGATGACTGACACTATTCTCTTTGGAATAAGATCCTTTATCGCTCATTAGGTGAAGAGTATCAAACTGAAAGAATAGGCATTGTACGACTCGTGCTGTAAAGAAGATGTCAGGGTTAGAAGGTTACACAAGAGTAACCCGATATGACTGCAACGTCTTTCTCAAGCATCTCAATGATCTGAACGCTCTGCCGAGCTCTGTATTCCCCAGTCACTATATTTGTTAACATTTAAAACAAACGCACATCGGTATTTCTTTTTTTTTCCCTTCCTGACTTCCCTTCGTCAGTGCTATGTGTAAACATATTAAGGGTACATAAAATCATTTGTGCGCGCCCCAATTATAAAAAAGGGACAATGGACCGACGTTGCCATATGACTTATCAGAAAAAACCTTAGACCTTTTGATTACTAATGGATTCTTCGCCCGCAAATAGACTATGTATTTTACACCGTTAAATTGTCATTTTCATAGTGGTATAGAAAACTCATTCGTAGTTTCCGTGGATTCTAGATACAGAGTTTGAACCCCCTATTCGGTGTTAAAACTTATGTTAAACATATCATCCATAAAAAAACCCTTCGTTAAAGTCTTACATGTGTACCTGAGTACTTCACCTTGTATTGTCGTAAGTGGTGTTAAATGATGGCGGAAAGTAAGTAGGAGCTGGAATTCACTCCAGATTTCAAGCGCATTATTCTAAAATCTAAATAAATTCTCAAGCATGTGTCATGTGACAACATATTTGATGTCGCCAAAATTCTTGCTGCGGAAGGTCTAGGTTTCCTCAAGTTATGTAAGAAATATTTCACTCCCTCTGACGTGGCTTCAATATATGAGGTGGTTATGCGCTCAAAATTGGAGTACAATTCCCACATCTAGAGTTGTGTTCATTAGAGCTCTTTACACCTGCTAGGTAGGATCCGAAATCGTGTAATAAAACTCATAGGTGATGCCAAAATTATATAGCCATTCGACACCCTTTAACGCCGGCGTAGCGCCTCCTGTCACACCCTCTTATATTGCTATTTTCACCACCTGTGCTCCACCGAAATTGCGAGTAGCATTCTGCCCCTTCAAAATTTTAATCGCAACACCTGTCTGCTATGAATACTCATCATCGTCAGTCCACCCACAGGGAAATATTCTGAAATATCGTGATTATTTCCTAAGCCGAACAACTCGCGTATGGAATGCTCTGCCGAGCTCTGTATTCCCCAGTCACTATATTTGTAAACATTTAAAACAAACGCACATCGGTATCTCTTTTTTTTTCCCCTTCCTGACTTCCCTTTGTCAGTGCTGTGTGTAAACATATTAAGGTCACATAAAATCATTTGTGCGCGCCCCAATTATAAAAAAGGGACAATGGACCGACGTTGTCATATGACTTATCAGAAAAAACCTAAGACCTTTTGATTACTAATGGATTCTTTGCCCGCAAATAGACTATGTATTTTACACCGTTAAATTGTCATTTTCATAGTGGTATAGAAAACTCATTCGTAGTTTCCGTGGATTCTAGATACAGAGTTTGAACCCCCTATTCGGTGTTAAAACTTATGTTAAACATATCATCCATACAAAAACCCTTCGTTCAAGTCTTACATGTGTACCTGAGTACTTCACCTTGTATTGCCGTAAGTGGTGTTAAATGATGGCGGAAAGTAAGTAGGAGCTGGAATTCACTCCAGATTTCAAGCGCATTATTCTAAAATCTAAATAAATTCCAAATAATAGATACGATTTTTGATGGAAGAAAACCGTAGGAAATGATGAGAGTCTCAGTCCTTTTCAGCAAGCTAAATTTACGCTTTATCGGCGTAAAACCGGAGTAAAGTCCCAGTCCCGAAAAACTACCATATTTAGAGATTGGTGATTTTGTGTACGAAACGATGTGTCATATACAATCCGTAACCGAGTAATCTCACTTGCTTCTTTGTAAATGGAATGGTATGGAAGGAATAATATCCTTTTTGATGACTGATATTTAATATGTTCTTCGATTCCATCTACAAACAGTTTTTGAACAGCCGCGTTGTACTCTGTCTACTTTGTTGGATCTCCCAAATGTCGTCGCACCTAAAAATTAGCACTTGCAAAGGTGTGGCTTTCTATTACCATAGAAGCTTAAGCTGACATCTTTCTGAGGCTACGATGCTTGATTACAATAACCCAATTAATAAAACCTTTTCTTTATCTTCGCTTCTAGTACCCAAATCGTCAGTAAGTTCTACGCATCTTGCTTCTCAACCGACAAACCTCTTGAAATAACAAAATGTTGCTCCAGTTCAGAGCGCTTATAATATTAAATTATAATATAAATAATAATTGTTCCTCGAAATAGAGACTACACAGATCTTAATTGATTAGCAGCTTGCCTTTGCTTCCCGGTGACTATATGGCAATAATGATCAGTGCCAATCTCCATGCTCAAGCCGTGTTTCGCTGCAACGTCTATCACATAAATCTTGTCAGCTAATCTAAAATTGACAACAGACATACATATTACATTCGGAAGATCTACACATATTTTTGATACAACCAAAGCTTCTTTTTCAACAGCTTTTCGATGGTCATACCGGCTTCTCAAACGAATTTCACCTTTGAAAAGATTTACCATGGGGGACTCGAAGCTACATTAAAAGGAACTACAGCCATTTGAACTCCACCTACTGCTGAAAGTTTTAACTTTCACAAATGTAGGTTTTTTTACTGCCGCCGTTAAATGACAATTGACTCTATGTGCTATGCTATATACCAAAATTAAATCCTCGATTTGAGGATAAAAGACTTAGATTTTCGTGATATGGTTTCACTAGCATCTATGACTTAGTTGACGTTTAATGTCAAAAAGATCATTAAAGCTGTTAGTATTTTTACAAATTTCAAGAAATGGATGCAAACGATGCTATACTATTTTTGGTATAAAATATAAGATACAAAATCAAGTAAAAATGATAACACATGCATTGGACAGAAGAATCGTCTACCACCGGAAGAAACGGCGTCAAACAATTATTAAATGGATAATAATCAAGACAATGATAATAATAATCAATGGGAAGAAGAGTGAAAACAAAATTCACAATTATTTTATTCATTTAATGCAACTAGGCTCGCTGCAGTGGAACTCGTGGTTGTTTTTGCTTGGCTTTACGTTATGGTGCTATATAGCTTGCTTCTATCCATTGCTTGGATTTTTTTATATGTCAGTTGGCTGAATTGAAGTGTCTGCAAGAGAGGTACTCTATGTTTCTTTTCTTGTTGTCATCTCGTTCTTTTATACAATGGTAGCTAATTCAGAGTTCGAATGGCAAGCATCGTAGTATTATCGATTTCAGCATGACGTAATATTTTTTTGATGGTACGTTCAAAACTGTTAGTGGAAGAAGAATATACCGATCCAAGGGAGGCAGGCTGCTGAATGTGCAGAAGCAATTTTCGGATACTATAAATCTCATTATAACCTTTTTGGCAGCGCTTTACAGGTGTGATTCTAAATAACTACACTTTTCAATGCTTGCAAGGGACTCATTTTCATAAACTGATAGGCGAAGTTGTTCTCAAAAAGGCAGCCGCCTTTTTACATTGAAATCGAAATTTTTGAGTATGAGCTTGGGAAAATTTGCGTGATTTTGTGCTGACATTATCTATGCTTCAACTATGATCGGTATTGGACGAGACTTGGCAGGTAATATTTTAAATCAATTTTCCAAAAATGCCTGATCTGTAACTGCAGAATCTTCATATTCGGCTATCTTCATCATCTCCTGCTCGACATCTATTTTAACGAGGGGTGGGTGGCCGTGGTGTATTGGTATATGCATAGACTCCTCAAGCAGAGGGTCGCGGGTTCGAATCCAGTGCGAGGCAATTCTGTGAAAAAGTCTTTTCATAGAATTTGTATGTAGTTATATATATAGTAAATGTAACAAACTAACAACTGGCACGTATTTAAGACCCACTGATTGAAGATGTACTAGCTTGTCCCGTCCAGTATGACAACCACCTCTGGGAAAAATATCGAAACCTAGTACACCTGAGTTTCAAACTAATACACCACCCGCCCCCGCCCTGGAGAAAAAGCCAGTAAAAGGGTATTCATATCCCCTTGGTGCGCGCGCGGTATTATAAAAAAAATCCCTTACGACGGTCCCTTACGACGGTCCCTTACGACAATTCTTCGGTTAGTTGTGTACATGTTCCATTTGTCCTCAGTTGCATCAAAATCTGCCTTGTCATCCAATTGCGACTCCTCTGATAGTAATATGCTTCATTCATTTTTTAAATTGGCCACGATAGGCAGTACATATTGCGAATTTCATTGCATTCTATTCTTGTTGTTTGTACGTATTTTGGTAAACATGCTTTCATGCATACCATATTCTTAAGCTGAATCAGTCTAGGTCTGTTCTAACGAGTACTGTATTAATGAATGTGTTTTTATTTAATGTAAATTTAGTTGCTTATTATTTATTTATTACAAAAATCTAAAAGCAAACAACAATTTTTAAGAATCTATTTTATAAAGAGTTTGGTGAAGTTAAGTTTTTAAAAGGTTTAAAAAAATGTAGATCTCAAGAGGAGTTATAGCATGCCTCACACAATTCAGTACCACCCCAAAATACGGGTCCAAAATTCTGGAGAATCAGAAGAATAAAGTGTTTCTGCTTCTGTTTTGGATAACGGTTTTTAAAATATAACTTATTCGTTGGAAGTACGAAGAAAGGTTGCTTAAGGACAAATCTCCAGTTTTTCAAGCAAACAAAAAATAAAGATACTCAGTTGTCTATGAGTGGACTGCAGGAAAGTATATTTTTGGGTGAACTCGGCAATTTGAAATCGCATCGCGAAAATACAGGAAAGGAAGCCAAAAGTTTCATGGAAACACGTTTTTTCACATAACATAAAAGCGGATATAGGTTTCAGAGAACGCATACAGTGCCAACAATTTTATTTCTGGTTTTCATATAGTGAAATTTTAATGTTTTATTTCGAAAGGTGTATAAGATTTATTTTTAGGTTTAGAATTGCTATCAGATTTATAAGAAGTATCGTTCCCAACGGACATTTGCATGCCGTTTTCTGTGACAATGCAACTAATTTTGTTAGAGTAAGAACTATGCGTAAGGTTCGGTCGATCTAGAGAAAATACCGATTTTATTTTCAAATTCTTCGAAACAGCATTCAAACAATTATTGGTCACAGGGAATCTTCGCATAATTTTTTCTTTTGCAATGAAACTCAAACTGTTAAAGCATAAACTATGCTCAACGATTTTATGAGCTTGTAATTTTAGAGAGTCTAGGTGGTAGTCGAGGTATTAAGCGTCCTAGATAATAGCAGCGATGTGGCACATCTATATACATATATCACGGTATTGGTCGGGGATCTTGCTGCATCTCACTCTCTTGCCATACAATATAGAAGAAGAATTATGCCGTTCACGAAAAACTTGGGATCATTTAATTATTCCTTTAAATAAAATAGGGTTAAATGCGAAAACTATAAGGCACTCTACTGACGTGAATATATACATATAATCCTATCTCCGCAGTACATGTATGTTTTATGTACGCGGTGGCACTGGTCTTGAGTCTATCACTGGAGATCCCATGCTAAAAGATAAGATTTAACCTGGCCAACTCTTCTTTGCACAAAATTTTTTTTTGTCCCCTATTTGGAGACTTAGATTCTTTCTCTCTTTTCTCCTTAACTCCATACAATTACACTAAGATATCCCACTCTTGCAATTTAGGCATAATTAGAGGTGAAATAAAATGCAATGATCAAAAAACTTTATCTACCCGATAAAAATTTTAGATATCTGTTTTTTATTAATTCCGTCCATGTCTTATATGTTGCGGTTTTTTGTAACTAGATGATGCAGATAATATAATTATATTCGACTTTGGTTTTAGTAAAATTTAGAAATTCTTATTCTTACAGCTTCTAAATTATCTAACCGTTTTTGTTGCGCAGCGGGTTACATATGTTTTTCTTCAACTTCTGACCTTATTTTAAAAATAAAATTAAATACTTTTACTTTTCTTTTTTTCAAAAAACCTTCATTTGCTGTAGCAAAAAACTTGAAAAATATGCATTCTTCACGTAGGTATATATACATGTATATTTAAATGGTTCTCGACGTCCTCAGGAAAAATGTACATTGGCCGACGATTAAAAAGGAAAAGAACGATCGTCGTCCCAATGGCGACACTTTGGGGTCAAATTTACGATAATGGTTGATCCCTAGCAATAATTTAACGCCCCCTTTCGTCGAAAACACGGTTTAAATAGTGTTAACATTTTAAGTTCGTCTGCAAGGTGGCATTCAGATTTTTAGAAAGTGGTAGTGAACTACATAAAGTCTTACATTAGTTGCTCGTTACAAGCATTATTCTAGTGATAAATATGTTTTTTAGCATCGTTTTAGTGAAACCGGGTCCAGAAAACAAATTTTGGGTTCTTGACGTCAAAACTTTGGCACGCCATCTGAAAACCAGAGCTACTAGTTTGAAGAAAATGAGATAATTTTTAGAGCTTTGAAGCTCAATGACATTACTCAGATACTTTTGTCATAGCTTATAAATGCAATGTAAAACTTAAATTTGTGATTCTCTAAGTGTTTTAGAAATTTTGTAAGCTTTTATAAAGGTAATATATGCCTTATTGCAATAGAAATATCATATTTATTAAATTCGCTGAATATCTGACAAACTTTGCCATATTTATCAAAAATGTGAGCTCAGAAGAAAAGCAAAACTAGCACATCCTGCGATACGAAGGAAGATGCAGATGACATAATGACAGTTGAGGACAATAACATACGTGGGCTAAGACAAAAAGGGGGCATCTGAATAATATACAAATTGTACAAAGTGCTTTCAACCAAGATGATATAGGGTTAAGATAAGTTAATATTGAAGATTGAGGGCAAGATGTGCTCTATGATAAAAGGATTCCAAAAGCGTAGAAGCAAAGCGAAGAAAGGCTTCTCGTCTTGAACTTTCAATCACCTCTCCTGCTTAAGAGAATGCAGCGGTTACAAACAGACGGCCAAGAAAAAGTTCGCTGAAGTCGCGTTCTTTACATAAGAGCCTGTCATTCTTAAGCTAAAGCCTACTGTCTGCCATCACACATTGGATGAATTTTTGCATCATGCATTAATCACCCCCCGGATCTAAAATGGGGAAAAATCTGTATTGTTTATCTTTAAATCAGTCTGGGGAACTCCATTTAGATCAGTACCTAATTTGAAGTCATGTATAGCCAGAATTTCCACTTGATGAAGGGTGAGGCTCATCTTCTACACCAATCTAAGGTCACAGCGTCCTGTGGTATTTTCTACTCTGGGTAATCTAACGAAGTTGAAAAACCCACAAGGGGTCTTACCTCTAACAAGTCAGTGGCCAAATGCCAAATCCGACTTTTGACTGATGGGACCAGCTTTTGTTCTACTCCCGTTTATTACCAGGCGAAAGTACAACGAAGCACACGCATTTTGGCTCTGTACGATAATATTACTACTATCCATAAGTCGGAAAAGAAATGTGGTAGTGGACAGTTTGGCCGATAGCTCCCTATTCTCTTAGTTGCATCCGCGTTCATCGTATGACAAAATGGTATCATTTAATTGTACTAATATACGGTAAAGGTGAGATGCTGATCCCTAGGTACGGCCTTATTTCTGTTTTGGATGAGCTGTCTTCGCCCTGTAATACTGAGACCTTTTCTTTGGTGTGGATATTTTTTTTATTCTCTGTTTTGGATTCATTAATTGAGTTTTGAGTGTTTAGAGTGTCAGTGTAGGTATCTAGCTATTGTGCTATCTAGCGCAATAAAGACAGAATCCGTATGTGTTTGTATGATTTCCACCTTTTTTCTCTCATCCTGTCCCCTTTTCTTAAAAAAATCCGTAAGTACTCAATTTTTTAGTAACGTAGTATCTCAGCCATCTTTGTTATTTTTATTTTCCATTTTGACATGGAAAAAAAAAAATATGGTTATTATAGTTAAGAAGTGGAGTGGAGAAGGGATAGTGGACCACTCATGACCACTCTGCTTTAGCTAGCTCCCAGAGTCGATCGACACTGTGTTTACAGTCAGCGTCGTTCAGACTGGTGTCATTGCCTTCCCAACTCGGAGCGGCAGAGAGGTAAAAGCTGAATCCTTATAGACTCGCCGGTCTCATCCCCTTAGAAGTTTTGGAGTTTTCTTGTAGATGGGTTTTCTGGCGTTATTCAACCGCTTCGTTCGATATCCGTCCACTGGTATTGCAGGCTTTGTTGGTTGAAGCAGCGGGTATCGTGCGCACAAAGATCCACCTGCAGAGGGAGACGCGGAAACTTTCTCCTTCTTGGTCATGTACGGATCGGAAGAAAATGGCGCAGTTTCAGTTCCGAGATTTTGGTCGGTTTCCTATGACCTTTTTCTCTTCTCCATCGCCTTCGAAAGCACTTGCCAAAATATGAATCATTAAAACAATGCATTCGGAATTACTTTTCCAGTTGAAGATATCAAACAATGTTATTTTGGAAAAATTCAAGGGCAAGGTTTGATCTTTCTTTAAAAATAACATTGTTTTTTTATCAGTCTGTGACTGAATAGTACACGCAAAATTAAGATTAGGTTTTCATTTTTCTAAAATATTTTTCCGTTACACTTTCACAAGTTCCTAAAATTAAAATTTAATATTTTCTCACTTTTCTGGTTTTAAACCGTTGTGTTAAGAGATATTGGTGACCGAGTGGTTTTTATAAGAAGTGCTAAGAATCGTGTTGGATTTCGCAATGCCTAAGATATTAAGCTACCTTTTCGTTTTCAAATTTAGGACTTACGAGGTTCAGAAATTGAAGAAGTATCATATTTGACATTTCCAGCAAATATATTACTCGAATAAATCAAGACGCCTGAACTACAGTATTCCGAAGCACTTGCATAATATAATTCCGGCAATAATTTATCAGGCACTGTTTTATAGTATGCAATACATATTCGACATACATATTAAGTTTGGGGTTCAATGTTGCAAAGTCAAATCGATAGAATAATTCGTATTATTATTCGTAAATTAAAGGAAAAAGATGGAATACTTTTATTTTATGTATTTTATATTAGTACAATTTGGAAGCAAATTGATTTGTTTCTTTTGGCCTTGCTCACACATTTTTTTAATCCACTTGTTTTAGACTGGTGTGATTCGTTCGAGCGTTGCGCATATTCTAATCAAAAAGTACCGCTATTCCACATCAACCATTGTTTAGAAGCCTTTCGAAATCGTAAAGTGTGGAAATTTCCGTCCTTTTCCTAAGGGATCTGTTTATTCATTCTTATGTTGCGTTAATGCTATGCATAATTTCTGTCTGAGAACCAAGCATAACCTCTGCTAATCCCCGTGAGTATTTACGCGGGGTCTCACAATTCGGATTCAGTTTTCCATCTAACAGACAACTTTTCCAAATCTTGAAAAAAAGCTATACATAACCCGTTTCCATCTAAATTATAATCTTTTCTTAAGCTTTGATTTGTACTTTACTGATTTGACCCGAGTGTACTATTAAATTAATTAAAAAAAAAGCAATAAGTTTATAACGAACTCCAAACGTTTATCGAACCAGAAAAAAAAATCTTTGAAAACTTCTGGTTCTGTCAACACAAATCAACATCAGACAGGTTGCATATTTGGTTAGTCTAAAGTTATATATATTATATTATATTTTGTTGTATCTTAGGTTAATTATCTAGGTTAAAATATATTTCAATGCTATATTTGAAAAACGAAACCACTGCTCTGTTCGCCTTCAATTTAAAAAGAAAAAAAAAAAAAAAGAAACATATGCATATGTTTACAATCGATTCAATGGTAATACTCTTACCTTTACCATGTTTGCACTATACGTTCTTGTATATATATGTAATATACAAGTTACAAGTACATAATGTACTTATACGGATTTCGTTGTATACATACATAGATCATAAGGATATTAGAATTTATTTCTTACAATTAGATTAAAGCTTTTGTGTTCTTACCTAATTCAAGAAATAGTTGATCCACTGAAGTATATTCTTCCCAAACTGGCAGATTTTCTAAATTTTTTTTACCCGTTTCCTCATTATCGCTAAGCATATCGTCAAGATTTAAATTGTTTCTATGCATGTACGAATACATTTTTATACTTTTTTCATGTATTTCTTTGCTCATATTTTTTTTTGAATTGATATGCGCCAGCTGCATGTTTGATAGATTCAATTTGGATTCATATTGTTGGAAATTCGGATTCAAGACGACAGTCCGTAATGAAGTTTCAACACGCTTCCTTTTTGAAATTTCTAAACTGTTCGTTTTTGAATTATTATCTCTAGTATTATTTTCAATCAGTCGTTTATTGAAAATAATTTTGGAAAAATTTTGAAGAGAAGTCTCAATTGTCTTGCGTTCTTTGCTTGAAGGAATCTTAGATAGATTTGGATTTCTAATATTGAGGCAAAATATGTAAATGAAATATAAGTTATAATTTTTAATTGTGAAATTCATATTTTCATACCCGGTTTTTACGAAATTTGCCAAATAGTTAAGCATGGTAAAACTCAGCAATCGCTCTTGTGAAGAATAATTTCGGGGAAATAGTGGTGATACTGGCAATCCAAGCCAAAAAGGGATATCCTCTCCGCGCACAGACCCAGTTCTCTTTAAAATTAATCAAAATAAATCAATGATCATTTAAGCTGGGTTGAGCAATATATTTCTTTAGTATTACCAACTTGAATTCCTCTTCATTAGTTTTATATTTGAAATGCAAAAAAAAACTTTGTCCACCGCAAAGACTATGCATGTATCCAACTTTAATGAGATGTGAAGCTGTATGACCATCGCTTAAAAACGACAAAGTAGCATCCCTGGAGCTAAAAGGATTTCTAACTGTTTTTTCCCAGTCAGTATATTCATTCTGAAAATTAAAATACAAAGAAAATACAAATCTTAGTAATTATTTTATATGGTGTGATTATATGGTATTGAACTATATAATACAAAAAAAATTGTTTATATTTGTATGCACCAAAATCTATATCAGTTTAACCTTAATATTTTTTATTGTTTTTGTTTTGTATGAATAGCACCTGTTTAAATGGTTGTTGGTATCCGTTAAATATTTGCACACAGCGCGAGTGCCTACTCAGTAACTCTTACCATAAGAGTTTTGAGAGCCATTTTAGCAAATGTCTAAATTTCTAGCACAATAAAAAACAGACTATTAAACAGTAGTGTGCAAAACATTTGCAAGTTTTTTTTCTCTTGACGTTTTGTTTAATATACTATACAAAGAAGGATAATATGTAAGAATTTAAATATAAATTCGTTACTGACAGTACACTTCTAGGTCTCAGCAATAAAAACGGAAAAAAAGTACAGTTAGTTTATTTATTCCAAGGAAAAATGTTAGCTTGCCAAATATGCAGCTCTGCAAAACATATGAAAACTTTTTATTTTTTCCTCATTTCTGTCTTAACTTCCAAGATATTCAGATCAGGTTAATAAAATAGTGTTCTTTATCAAATAAATTATGTTCATAGGCAAGTTTTTTTATTCAGTTTTCACTAAATTTGCGTTTAAAAAATGGCTGGCAATAAGTACGATACCCGAACAAAGGAGCTGGTAGTTGAGGCTTTTAAAAACGGATCGAAGCAAAGAAAGATAGCTAAACGATTCAAGATTCACGAATCGACTTTTTCCCGGATAATTAAATAGTTCCGACAAAATTTATCAATTGCAACGCTTCATTCTGGTAGTCGTCCCCGAAAAACAGACTTTCCGGTCTTCAACTGCAATCAATAACGACCTCAACTTGTCAATCGATGCATTGGGGGTGGCCGCGGTGTAGTGGTATATGCATACACTCCTCAAGCAGAGGGTCGCGAATCCCGTGCGAGGCAATTTCTCTAAAAAAGTCTTTTCGTAGAATTTGCATGTAGTTATATGAGAACCCCGTCGGCGTCAACTGTGACATGAAGGCATAACACTGATGTTGGAGTGGTTGCTGGCTGGGCTAAATGTAACGAACTAACAACTAGCACGTACTGAGACCCACTGGTTGACGATGCACTTGCTCGTCCCGTCCAGTTTGACAACCCCCTCTGGGAAAAATATCGAAACCTAATACACCTGAGTTTCAAACTACTAACACCAGTAACTAACACAGTAACTACTAACCAGTAACAGGGTATTCATATCCCCTTGGTGCGCGCGCGGGACTATAAAAAAAAAAAACAAAAAAAGCACAGTTCGTAGACGTGCAATAGAAAGCAATATGAGGGCAAACCGAGCTGTTAAGAAGCCTCTGTTAAGCTCGAAACACCGTCAAAAAAGGTAGTCTCTTTGTTTGATAAAAAACTGCTTCTAATTTCCTATTATTTAGACCTTAATTTGCGCATAAATATTCAACTTGGTCCCTGACACAGTGGAGAACCGTTTTATTTAGCGATGAGAGCAAATTTAATATCTTATCTACCGATGGTATTAGTTACGTTCGCCGAGAGCCAGGTACACGGTTAAATCGGGAAAACATCCGCGTTACTTTGAAGCATGGGGGCGGTTCCGTATGGTTTGGGGATGCTTCTCGGCTCAAGCATGTGGTCCCTTACACCAAATAACTGCAATAATGGATCGCCTTGTTTATAAGGACATCTTAGACACAGTCATGCTTCCATACGTTGAGGAAGAGTTGCCGTTGTTATGGAGATTTCATAACACCCCAAAGTTCGTTAAAGAATTTTTAGGGACTCGGGGTGTAAATGTTTTGGATTGGCCTTCACAATCTCCCGAATTAAACCCAATCGAAAACTTATCCTAAAGCAGCGGACAAGGGGGCAATGGTTTACTTCGTAAAAGTTTCTTTATGAAGCTTTAAAGGATGAGTGGAAAAAAATTCCCAGTGAGTTGCTTCTACGCAGAAGTTATTAGAAACAATGGTTTTTGGACCAAATATTGATGAACAAAAAAAACTTGCACAGCCTTAAAATGAATAAACTCGTTTCTTTATGTTTAACAAAGTATCAAGAGTACATATTTTAAATTTCTTTGTTTGGATGTTATTATATTTGAAAAATAATGAAAAATTACAAAAATTTGCAAATGTTTTGCACTCTACTGAATGATCAAAAACGTACCGCTGTCTTTTATTACATACCTACCATAATCCACATTGGTAATTACCCAATATCATATTGGATATTTATGTTTTTTTTCCCTTTTGTACATTCTGCAAGAATTAATATCGAAACACAGAGCATTTTAGCTTCAGTTTTGGTTATTTTATATTTAATTTTAAGGAGTGGTACTATAGGTACATTATATCAGATCTTGTTGATGTTACGGGAATCATTTGAGATATACTTTGAATAAAAACGTATAGAGAATTGAAAAAGAATGGATCTAAAAAATTAAAAGCACGACTATTGTATGTTTGCTTCAATGACAAATATGCATCGGAAATGAAAACAATGCAACATAAATTAATGATTCCACAATAAATTTAATGAAAATTTTAACAAAAATGTAGATAAATGTACTCGTACAATGGAAAAATTGCAATATTTTCTATGTTAGTTTTTCACTATTTTCAAAATATGTGATAGCCTTCCCGAAATTGATGACTTTGACTTTGGTATATTAGAATAAAATTTAATCAAGCTAATTAAATATTTTGAACGAAAAAGAAAAATTTAACTAGCTGGCAGTTTAATAAAAATATAAAAATTCACAATTGTATTGCTAATTAATGCTTAAGAACTTACCTAAACAAATATATATAAATCTGCTAACTTTTGCTAATTCGACTACTTGCATAAATTCAGATATGAGTGTGTACACTGTATATGGAAGTGTATTACTGTGCCACTACAGACTTTTTGGAGTATTTTTCATAATAACAACAACTTCCCTTGTAACTTCACTTCAAGGAGTGTATTTCCCTGTAGTTTCTTTTAAGTTCTTACTCTAATTTCCTCTATGCTCATTTAACGACTGTAGTCTATAGAAAATATAAAATCTGGTTACCAATAAAAAAAAGAAGTACATACAATTTTTTGTCAATGGTGCTGTGCGACAACGGCTTATATGTATGTGTAATATTGTCGCAGCTCTTTCTGCTGTTTGTGGAAAGACGCGACTTCATTAGAAAATTATATTCAAGTGCATTAACACATAAGATGAGTCCAAGGCGCATTAACGTCTTATGCGTCGGGCCCTAAGTCAGCATGCATAATCGGTTTCCCTCGTCTGAAAAAGCCAAATATAAAATCATACATTCACGCATGCCAGCGCCACACAGTTTTACCGAGAAAAGTACGAAATTACGGTATCACGGAGGAGAACGTATATGTATACACCGGGCACTTCTTCTGTACAGCTGATGAGTGATTTAAGAGCGATTTCCGGGACCGAAAATTGTGATGTTTTTCAGAAATAAACTACACACTGCTAGCTGGAACGTAGGCACAATGAAAGGAAAAGGCTTCGAACTAGAGTACGACAATACGACTAGATACGACAATGTTAAATATAATATGAGTTCAAGATAAACAGCGACCACTGTTATAATGCAAGCGTACATTTTTTATTATTACGTAACAGTGCAAAATAATAAGAGTTCTTAGATAAAATCTAAAGTGTATTAAGAATCTGTGACCGACTAATTGAACTTAAAATGTGAAATCGGAAAAATCTACTATCTACTTTTAGAGAGAGATGTGTTTCTTATTGCTGTGCATTCAAACAGATACATCGAAGAATCGACTGATGAATACCATGCCATGGAGGAAACGAGAAACTCAAAAGAAGAAGATATACTAAGCTTTCACAAATACGCTATCAATTAAAAGAGTACTAAGACTGTAATGGTTTATGCCAAATGAAGACAGATTGTAATCTATCATAGAGTAACGAAAAAGCAAGTAGAAGATTCTGAAGTGATTTGGAGAGAACCACTAGCAAGCCAGCGCCAAAATTTTTGGTAAAACTGACAGAATTTTTTACCAAGAAGCCAGAGAACAACCAAAGAAAACTGGTTTAATTTGCGAGACGAGCTCCAAAATAGCAGAAACCCCAAGAAGAGGAGCTAAAAGCACAAGGTAGGTTTTTTTCATTTTTGTGGTTGCGCCAAAGAATGTGTTTTCTTCAAAAATACTATTATTTACAAACTTGATTACAGGAATAAGACTGAGTCCCAAACCTTATCCTACATACTCTCCGCGGATCTGGAATATTAAATGCACCGTGTCTTTCTCCTGATTTGGCCAATTTGAGCAAAAATGTGTGTTATCGTGCCCGAAACGGTGTACTTACGGTGACCAGATGGTAACTGCGTAAGGAAGTAGTTACAGTCCACGCATCTTCGACTTACCCAGTTTTGGATTTTAGATATTAATTTAAACGTGCATCTGTCTGTTGTTGTATTAGTTCAACGGGACATTACCTTTTTTTCAGTTTTTATCGTCGTGAAGCCGTTGCGTAGTATTTGCGCAAGATTTTGTATATATATTCTAAGCGTCTCATCTACAGGGGTTTCAACGAGGACCATTCGAGACAAAGGCAGCCTCGTTTAAGATAATTCGAAAACCGCTAATTATTGTTGCGTGCAAGTCACCACCCAAGGAGTTCTCTTCCTCACACATAAGTTGACCTAAGAAAAGTGCGCGTACACTTTTTCAATTAAACTTAGAACTCTGTAACCTACCGTAAGGCGACCTCTATTAAAGCTTGCTCGTGTAGTGTAGAGTGTGGGTAAAATACCTGGGTCCCGGACAAAGCAGCATCTATAGATTCTGCTGCCAACAATTACGACTTCATTACTGAATGTAGGAACCTAGTACAATCGATGGTATGTCCTAATAATCAGTTCCATAGCGGAACTGATGAAACCATTCATTATCACCTTCGTACGAACCTTAGTGATTTAGATAAAGTACCAGACATCGTGAGGTATTTAAGGGAGTTCTCCGGAGCTTCTGGTGAATTCAGTTACTAGCGCAAAAGCGTCGATAGGATTCTTAATATTAATATTCTATGACTATCTTAGGAACACCAAAATACTTTGGTATTCTAAACATAATACGTAATAAGATTTTAGGCAATGCGGATGGACTTCTGGAATCATACAATACCCCATTGAATTAGGAGTGTACATCTAAGTGTTTAACGCTGCATTATGCCGATAGGCGTGATTTAGGAACTCTTGTTCAGGCAAAAACAGGATATAGAGTTACTATCAGTCGTTAATACTGAACAAAATCTCAAGTATGGATATACCGCCTGATGCATTATACCACCTAACATCTTCATAAGGAATAAGGTTTTTGAATCCTTCACTAGAGTTCTCAGGGGTGCCCTTCCCATGCTCCTAGGTATAAGGGAAGCGGCAGACCTTCTTACGGCTCTTAATCTCTGTTCAAATCTCGAGAATCAGCAGCACAGGGCCAATGACGCCCATCATAATACCGGCCAAGTTAGGAGACCACCAGCTCCTTCACCAATTCCTTCACGGAAAGGCCAAGACCAGCACTCGTTCTATACGCAATTAGCACATGTACCTCATTCATCACATTTTCTACCTTGTTCTCCACCGCACCCGCATTTTGGCCAAATTCCATCCACCCAATGGCAACCGTTCCTATCCACCATCCAATCCAATCATCCACCATACTACAATAAATCTCTTTGAACCAGGTACTATTATTAAATTATAACAATTACCCATAATTTAATTAATTAACAATAAGAAATCTACTACCTTGATCAAAAAAATCTCTGAATTAATTAATTTTCGGTATGTCCATCAGTGCTTTCTACGATTTTTCCATTACTTCCTCTCGGCTGCTGAAACGTGTTCCCCGTAGTGGAATTTTAACTCGATTGAACAGAAAGAAGTCACAGGGAGCCAAATCAGGTGAATTCGGTGGCTGTTGAATGGTATTTGTTGCATTTTTCGTCAAAAAAATTACGAATAATGATGACACTGTCCGACACTGCCGCCCACAATTCTTGTATCTTTTGCCGAATTGCTTCACGTAAACGTCTCATAACACCCAAATAATACTCTTTGCTTACTGTCTGACCTTCTGGCAAAATGTAATCCATGAAAATCGTGAGAATTGCCTTCTTTTTTGACTGAAAACGAATTGGTTTTTTTGGTCTCGGCTCATTTGGTGAACGCCATTCTCTTGTCTGATGTCTGGATTGCATGTCGTACTTAAAAACCCACGTCTCGTCTCCAGAAATGATACTTTTGATTAACGTAGGATCGGATTCAGCCTCGCAAATCAACTCTTTTCATTTTCCAACATTTCCAACGTTCGCGCACCATTAAATTCGTTTTCACTCAAAATTTAATACAAGTTCGTTCCTGCAAATTTAAATACATTTCAAAAATTGTAAAAAATCGCCAGAGATGGATATACTCAAATGGGAACAATGCCAACGGGAACTTTTTGATCAAGGTGGTATGCTTCTGTGATTGTTTTTCCATCTCTAAATAGGCAATGTGGATCTCACCTCCTTGGAGCACGTTCACCGGGTAAACGCCACTGTTTCGATTATTCTTTGGTCTCTGGTGTATGCCAATGAATCCATGTCTAATCGACGGTCACAAAATGACGCAAAAACTCCTTCGGAGTTCAAAGCACGTCTTTGAAGTGGTCTTACGATTGCGGTTGTTCTCCAAAATCTCGTGCAGGTTATGGCTAACGCGTTCAGATGAGATGCATTCTATCTTAGCCATAACTCGAATTTTCATTCACCGGTCTGTCAATACGAAAACATGGAACATTTTTGTTCCACCTGGGCTCGGTTCATCAAAAACCGACGTGCGGCCACGGTAAAACTCCGCGAACTAATGACAAACGGTTGTACGGGAAGGTGAATAGGTTCCATACACATCATCGAGAATGGGATTGATTTTCTCGCAGGATTTGTGACTCAAAACGAGAATCATATCACGGAGCGATTATACTTTTTTTTCCATGGTCGGAAAAAACCCTAATACGATGTTGTGAAATGGGTGTCAAAACTCATCTTCCGATTGTCACCAAATTTTAACAGGCGGCCTAAGAGAGGCTATACTAAATGATGGTACGCGCACTTTGCTCAGCCCTGTATAGTTATACATATACATATGTATATACAGAAAGTAAGTACAAAATACAGTAAGTAAGAAAGTACAAACTCTTCTGACACCCGTTTTTGATAGTTTAACGGCTTTGAAAGAAATAACCAAAACAACAACGAGAGTTTAAACATTTCCTGAACATTTATGAACAAAATTATGTTGTTCACAGAAAAAAACTTCAAACGCCTTACTTCTCAAAATGAGCTTTTCTGAATCGGTAAAAAATATTTCTCAAAAACGAATTGTTCTATTGACCCAAAGTTGTATGTATTATGTTCGTAGAGGTATTGTCTAATTAGTGAAATAAGATCTTAGCTTAATACATACAAACTTGATCAAAAAGTTATAACAACACAGTTATAGATGTACCCTTGGGTACGTATCTTTTGCAAATGTCAACAATGTCAATGTCAATGAATGTCAACAACAGATATACTAGCTTAACAAAACTTAACAGAACTCAAATCGGAACAATGGGAGCGAAGCACGGTTATTCCGGTTTTTTTTATCAAGGTGGTAATTGTATTGTCAATTTTCTACTTTATTTTCAAGCGAAAATTTTCAAATATCTTATAGAAAATTGCAAATAAGCTAAACCTGAAATTCACATCACTACTTATCTGACTAAATGACGAAATTTATTTGTGTAATTGATTTTTAATTCTAAAGATTTTTTATAAAAAAAATAACAAAATTTATTTTTTTAACTACTTACGACAAAAAAAATATTGCTTTTATGTCAATAAACTTTGAAATCTGATATGCGTTTTATTCCTGATAATAATTAAAGCATCACTACTACACAAATATAAAATTTCTTCACATTTTTCCTTGGAATTTATGTATACTCACTTTTATTCAGTGGTGACTAGGAATTTTTCAAACTTTACACTTATTGTAATTAAAGAGTATATTTCCTCTAAATGACTATTTGGCGAGATTTATCTTTTTCCGCTCTTACTTTTACTTTGACCAACTAACGTTTTCACCCAAATCGTAAATCCTTACATTGAAAATTGTTAATACTTTTAAATTGCTAAAAAACAGTTTTTCCAACGAAGCTAAGTATTTAAATTCTATTAAACATGTTCCGTCGAAAACCTCAAGGCCGCTGCTTTTGTCGTTCTCAGCACCATAAGTAATAACAATCGTCTCTGTTACTCAACGTTAAACTACGCGTACATAAAAACTAAAAACAAGTCAAATAGTTTTGACATCCTTTCTTCTGAGGAAGGTAAGGACGAAGATACCCATAACGAGAAGATGATATACAAACAACCACGACTAACAACAAAACCCAAATAAAATCTACACAAAATCTCCACCAATATACAATATGTACAAGATGTTATTGGATATCTGATGTAAGCTCTAGACCAAACTAGCAAAAACGCACGACTGGGACACATACACTAAAATACAATACTTCAAAAAAATCTCAACCCAAATATATCAGTAAAGACATCAAGCGAAGTTGGCAGTGCCATAGAATATTTAAGCAACTTCGTACATGATATAGCAACACCAACACCTATCAAGGAAAAAATTTTCACCATCCCTAAAAAGTCCAAGACAAAATAGCAAACAAAGTAAAAATTAGGAAAATGTGGCAAAAAAACGGGCACCAAGACCTACTAAAAAAGATGAAAAAAAAAGAGAATTAACACATATATAAAAAATCGTTCAGCTACCAAATAAACAAAGTATAATCACTGGAAGCGCACCAAAAATTAAACAAAAGCTATAGTCCTATAAGAAAACCAAATAAAACCTGGGCAAGAAACTGACAAAGCCAAGCTATTCTGCCAACATTTTAAAAATGCTTTTACAGACTCCAAAAACAGTTTGCATACATCTTTCGATTTTACCCAAAATTACCAGCACCGAAATGCAAAACATGATTGAAAACGCAAAAAATAGAAAGTCGTCGGGCTTTGACCTTATAACAGCAGAACTACCAAACAATTTATTTGACTCAGTAATAAAACCAAATATGTAGAAATTAGTGCAAATCACGGATATCCCAAAACCAGGAAAGGACAAAACTCAAACCTCATCGTCCCGACCAATCCTTTCGAAAATATTTGAAAAACTATTTTTTAAATGAATAGAAACCAGACCTGACCATCATTTCGGATTCAGACGACATCACTCTACATATTGCAAGTGCATAGAGTGCATATAAATAGCAAGTGTATAGAATCACAAACCGCATCGCTACAGACATAGAAACAAAAAAAAAAAAATATATTTATATATATAGCTTAGCAGTGTATCCCGATATTTGACTAAGTATGGCATGAAGGACTACTTAATAAACTTAAAAGACAATTACCAAATGATTTCTTTAGACATACAAAAAGTTATATTTCTGACAGATATTTTTAAGTAAAATACGACGTTGAATATTTTGATCTGACCAAAACGGAAGCGGTCTTGCCCCAGGGCAGTGTCCTTGGTCCACTGCTGTATCTGTTATTTTTTGCAGACATACCGAGCTCAACAATAATTAATTAATTAAGGACAATAATTCTCTTTTAGCAACTTTTGCAGATGATACGGTTCTAATATCATCACACAGATGTTCGATTAATGCCGCTTCAACATTACAGAGTTTTCTTAACAAATTATCGACATGGCTTAACACCCAGGACATTAAAACTAATGAAGACAAGACAGTCCTAGTTATCTAAACTACACGCCAAATACGAACTATTATTCGCTTACAATCAACAATACAACAATAAAAACTGAAACGAGTGCTAAATATCTGGAGATTCATATAGACTAAAAACTAACCTCGAAGAATCATAAAATCCATAAACGAAACCAACTAAGACTAACTAAGACTGCTTAACAAAAACTCAAATCTATCGCTTCAAAACAAAATTTTTATTGACTTATAAAATAATTAAGCCTATCTGGACGTACGGTATTGAAATCTCTCACGAAAATCAAACATTCAATTTATACAGAGACAACAATCAAAAATTCTTCGGCCAATAACAAACACATACTGGTACTTAAAAAATGACGATATCTATCGAGATCCTAGCGTGTTGACAATACAGGAAGAAATAAAAAGAAGAGCAACAAAATACCAACAACAAATACCTTACCACAGTAACCTAGAAATAATAAATCTATCCCACCTGGAATTAAATACAATACGACGCTTAATATAAATAGATTACGACCACGTGATCTATCTGAGTAGGACGATATACTTGCGATTTCCTGCGCCGTCAGATCTAGACTGCCGTTTTTATTGACTATTGCTATTTTACATGGAAAAGATGATTCTGTAAGAGAGTGATGTACATAAAAATATAACTACATACATATGCATATAAATGCTGATACAACTCCGTCATACTGACCTTTGGGATCTCCAGATCTCTATCAGAACTATTATTAAAACTTATCTATTATTATCTATCTGTATCAATCATTTGACATCTTACGTCCCTTGAGCCGTGGTCGTATTTTAGCCACTGACCACACTCCCTGATCAGGCGTTCGAAACTGCTGAAAACCTTATACATTTTTAAGTATATAATTTATTTATTTATTTATTCATTATTCACGTTTACAAAATTCATAAAAGTTAAATACATTTTACAATATTTTAATTTAGGAGAATAGTTAGTGGCATTTTTATTAAATATACAATAGAGATAATGCCACATCCATTTTAATATTTCTTTGTGGGGTGAACAGTAAAAATTAGCGTTTTTAGTTTAAATGGTAGAACATGATATAAATTCATAGCTAAAAAAAAAAAAATCAATAATTCAAATATATATGCAAGCAAGAACAAAACAAAAAAATATTTAGATCAGATAACATAGTGCAACAAATTTTCAATTTCATCAATATTGTAGACAAGAAGCCACGATCTAATTGTTTTTTAAAAATATACAGTAAAAGGATTCATAATATTTCGTATATTATGAAGACGCTTATTAAAAAACTTGCGGGATACGATAGAGTAGGAATTTCTAAAAAGTGTAGTCCGGAAAGGTAAATTCAGTATAGTACAAGAACTGTCTCTAAGGTTATAGGATCCAATTAAATATCGAATGCCACCAGAATTATTTATTTATTGAATTTTTTCTTACTTTACTTTGTTATTCTTAAGAGACTGAATTCTTATATGGATTTGTTTTTATATTATATTTATAAGTTATTTGAAATAAATAACATACATACATACATAAAAAAAAATAAATAATAGGACTTCGCATGTAATCACTTCGTATAAAAAAGACTTTTAAAACTTTTTAGTAATATAAGTGTCGTACTGGCAATATCTTTGTTTGACGAAAAAACTCCATAGAATGAGCTAAGCGAATTGCAAATTTTTCGTAAAGCACATTTTTGTAGGACAATCAAATTTTGCAGTTTGGTGTGGTAAGCACCTCCCAACAGCATATACCGTACTCTAACGTCGAATGAAATATTCCGTAGTACACGATTTTTAATACAGCGTTGGAACAAAATTTTCTCAGATTTTACAAACATTGAATTGTTGATAGTCATGTTTTAAATTCGAAACATGGTCGGTCCATTTAAGATGTTGGTCTTTTGTGACTCCTATATATCTGAAGTGATTTACAATGTCAATTTTAAAGCAGTTGTTAGTGCAGGTGATATTAAGGTCAAAAAGAGACTGAGAACTAAGTCCTGTGCAATTTTCGTTATATAATTTGAATCTTAAACAACCAATCGAATAAAAAGTAATAAAATATCAGAAAATACTTTAGAGTCAAGGCCTAAAAACATTACTTTAGTTTTATCGCTGAGTATAAGTTTATGTTCCGCAAACCATGACCTTAGTATGTGGACACCATAATTGATGTCGAAGATTAAATTTAAAGGATTTACTGCATCATACCCAATCGCAAGATCATCCGCTAAGGCTTTAAATTTCCCAACAAAAGGTTGCTCAAACAAAGAATTAACATAAATTAAAAAGAGAATCGGACCAAGGACAGATCCTTGTACACCCAAATTAATATCTTTCGAGTCACTTAGAACATTATTAACTTCACTTTCTGACTTCGATATCATTTATAATAATCATTTATAAATACAACCACGCAAACCATCTTAGTATAGCTTCTTTAAAAGAATACTATGATTAACCATATCAAAAGCTTTGGTTATATCCACAAAAAGTGCACCACAGTATTTCCTGCTATCTAAACCCTTTTGAATGAAGGAGCAAATGTCTAACAAAGCATATTCTGTTTAGAATCCTGTTCTGAAACTGTATTGTAGAGAACTAAATAAAATTGTATTTGAAAGAAATCGCAAAATCTTATTTTTAATTATTTTTTCAAATATTTTTGATATGGACGGTAATAATAAGATTGGCCTGTTATTCTTGACATCTATTTTCTTACCTTTTTTAAAAAGAGGTATCACGAGAGCAAATTTTAGTTCATTTGAAAAAAAACCTGAAGTAAATGTGCGCTAAAATGGCAGCTATATTAAATGCAGTTTTCTTTACCACAAATAATCGTACAATCTCTATCACATGACTCGGAATTTTTGAGAGATCTTATTGTTTTCAAAACTTCAAAACCAGAAATGATTTCGAAATAAAAACTTTTCCTACTAAAGAGTCTATTAGAAATGAAAAAATTAGTGCAGCAGCTGCAAGGCTTAGAAAAATCGCAAGTGGATGAATGTTGACCAACTATTACAAAGTAGTCATTGAATAATTTAGCTACTTCTGCAGGATCTGTAACATACATATTATTAACGTTCCAGATTGTTCTTTTGCGTTTCTTATTTCTTTAATACTTCTTTACACATTTTTTTGAAACGAACTTTTAAATTTGTATTGAGTGGAAGCCTATGACATTTGCCACAGAGTTTGTTCTCGATATTAATTTTTCTGAGAAGAAGGTGGCTTATCTAAATTTTAATTTCATGTGAGAGGGTGATTC
The DNA here is from genome assembly GCA_907269105.1 of Volucella inanis. Classification (NCBI taxonomy): domain Eukaryota; kingdom Metazoa; phylum Arthropoda; class Insecta; order Diptera; family Syrphidae; genus Volucella; species Volucella inanis. The sequence continues at coordinate 44,819,994 of OU026155.1, read as the reverse complement.
ATCGTAAGGTTTAATTTTCAATAGCTTTTCTTTTGACAGATCACACGTGACTCCTATCAAACTGCTTTATTACTTTTGTTCAGTATTGTTCGGCATGTCATCGTGGAAGGACTCACACCACAACAGCGTATCCAAATTGTGAGAAATATTTTTCTAGCGATTCGAGGAACTTACGGTGCGCATAATTGACCTACTGAAACCACTATTGCCAATACCATTCGCAAATTTGAGTCCCAGTTTCCATTAGTGGATGATACTCGACCGGTTAGACCACATCGATCACATCGCAATTCGATTCGACGTCGTTCTCAGCAGCTTTGCTTGGCGTATTTTACGTTTTCTCGGCTTAAAAGTGTACAAAATTCAACTTGCGCAAGAATTGAAGCCAGGCGACTTAAATTTTGCGTTATATTTTCAGTGAATGGACTCTGCAAAAACTCAATGAAAATCCGCTGTTTTATCGTGAAATTTTGTTCATTGATGAAGCCCATTCCTGGCGCAATGGATACGTTAATAAACAAAAGTGATATATTTGGGCTGATGAGCAGCCCGAAGATTACCAAGAGCTACAATTATCCATTTAAAACAACGTTATGGTGTGGTTTATGAGCTGGTGGAAACATTTGTCCATATTTCTTCAAAAATGAGGCAAATCAGAATGTTACCGTCAATGGTAACCGTTATCGTTAACGTACTATATGCTTCCTGAAATTCAACCACATGGTCTTGGTGAGCTCTGGTTTCACCAAGACGGCGCTACGAGCCATACAGCGCGTGAGGCAACTGACTTGTTGAGAAATCATTTTGGTGAGGACTTAATTTCACGTTTTGCCACGTTAAATTGGCCGCCTAGATCATGCGATATCACACCTTTGAACTATTTTCTTTGGAATAAGTCAGCTACTATTGACGCTTTGGAAACCAACAGTCCTCGTGTTATCCGCGAGATACCAGTGTCGCTATGCTCGAAGGAGTCGCCCAAAATTGGACCTTCCGAATGGAACACGCCAGACGTAGTGGCCGATATTTACATGATATCATTCTTAAAGAGTAAATGTCATAAATTGTTCTTTTAATCTATAATTGAAAATTTAAGTTCACTTTTAAACTTGTGTGTTGTATTTTACATTGAAAATCAAACCTCACGATGAATCACCCTTTATATGTTGAATTTTTTATATAACTTATTAGTCTTTCAGAAAATAAGCTATATGCCCTAGAGATATTTTCCTCACCATATACTTCGTCCCAATCAGCATAAAGAAGTTCATTATTAAGTTTGCTATAATCAATTTCGGTCATTTGAAGTTCTAATATTGATTTATGGCGAACTGCATTTTTCGAAGTCTTGAAAACAACATCTGTCTTGCAACGATCTGTAATACCCAGATCAAAGACAATGCCTGAACAATCGTTTTGCGTTACCTTCGAGCGACGACCAAGACCAAGACGTGATTAAGACAAGTCCCTGCAACAGGTCTTGTGGGTTCATTAACAAAAGATGTTATACCATTTTCTGAAAACAGAACGTTATATGAGTCCAGAGTACTATTCGAAGATAAGATATCTAAATTTATGTCACCAAAAACAAAATGTGCTGTACGCTCATTATTTAAAAAAGCAGAAAGTTCATCAATGAGCAATTGAATTGGTTCTGAGTGAAACCTATACACACAAATAAAACTAAATTTTTCTTCACATAAGCAAATGGACAGTTCAAAAACATATGCACTTGTCAAGTTATAAGATTTGACTTCGCACTCATAGTGATCACGCACAAAGACCCCAATACCTCCTGATGAGTACGAATCATTAGGGCAAGCATAAAAGTGTAGTTAGGCACGCTATTCGAATAATCTTCAACTTCATAAGAAAAAATACATATTTCTGATACAAAAATAAAATCGGGCATACATGTAAAAGTTTCAAGATTACAAGACAAAATATGAAAATTTCGTCGCAAACTACGAATATTTTGATGTGCAATATAAATAGATTGGAGATTATTAGATTCAGTTTCAAAAATTATATCTGTATTACTTCGAATAGTTGATATGTTAAGATTGTTATTTACAAAACCATTGAATTAAACATAAAAAACTAATTTAATACGTTATTTAAGTCTTCGAAAGATCTTATAACGGTGCCCGTTTTCAACTTTTTGTAGTAATATTTTAGAATTTCTGTACCATAAGTAATATATTTATATTTACAATATATTCGATTTTTATTTTCTTAAGGCTCTATTATACTTAGTTAAAGGATCATTTATATAAATCCTATCTTTTTTCTTACCCGCGAATATCGATGCGTTAAATTTCTCCTTCTCTATTTTTTTCCTCGTCATTAACTTCTGCTTGACTGCGTGCGATGAGGGTTAAATGTAAACAACGTTTTCAATTACATTTGAATTTGATTTTTTTGTCGTTTTTACATAATTTTTTTGGATTTCCTCGGTAGAAACATTTACATTAAGCGCATCATTAAAAAGTGTTTGGACACACGTAACTGCATTGTTTTTGTTCACATTAGGAATGTCAACAACCTCAACTGCATTCTCTATAAGCTTCTGCTCTCTCCAGTTTAGTTTATTCTCCAGATTTATCACCTTTCGCCTGATTTTAACATTTTCCTCTCTTAGCTCTTCAAGTGATAAAAGAAATTCACTGTTAATTTTCTTTAAATTTATTATCTCTTCGTAAAGAATTTAAAGAGTGATGGAATCGTTCTGTGGCTTTCTTTCGAAGTAAAATTTTCGGTTCGAGAAGATACTGACTGTAGGTGTATGGTCTGTTGTACCGGTAGTTTTAATGGCTTATGTTGTTTGGCTAGAGGTTGGAGTTGTATAGTAGATTTTTGGCGTTCTAGGTGTAGTTATACTAGGTACTGTACTAGTACTACAGTAAGCGGCATTGAAGTTTGTTGTTGAAGAGATTTGCGTCGAAGAATACTGCAGTTGCCTTATCGATAATTTATGTTATTTGAGTTCATATATTCAATGTCTAAAGTTTCAATATTTACACATGAACAGTGAAAAGAATGACAACAATCCGCACAAGTCATTTTAGATTTACTTCTTCATTCTATTTTTTCTTTGCAAACTAAACAATTCATAATAAATATTCTATTTGAATTAGTTGAGACAAAACAGTAATTTAAACTAAGATCGCACCCCAGAAAAATCGCACTTAAGATTCACGTTCATCACGCATTATCAATCCGCAAAATTTTCGTGATTTAATATGGCCATTTGAACTTCGGAATTAGTTTTTTGGATACGCCTGAGTATGAATCGAAATTTTTCACCACCACATAGTCTCCTACCGGGTACGACTAAGGTTTTCGACACTTTTTGTCAACGCACTGTTTGTTGTACAGCTATAATTGTGCCTGTTTTGAAACAGCTCGCTTTCGTATTTCTCTATGATTTGTTTACCTGAACTTCGACTAAAGCTTCTATTAATGCATCTGTTACCTTCCCTTTTAAATTAACTTCAAAGAGCATTATGCTTAGATATTCATTGATCGCTCTATCTAACGTGTTATTAAGAGTATGTTCCACTATTTCTAAAACAGGATCCCAATAAAAACCTTCTTCTGGCTTGACTAGTTTAGCTAGTACTTCCAATACTTCTGTTAACTCTTTCTACCTGACCTTTCGCTTGTGGGGAGCCAGTAGCGACTTTAAGGTGATACACACTGTTTTTACATAAGAATTCGCTAAAATCGTTTAACGTAAACGCACTCCCCCTGTCGGCCACTATGCATCGATCTAAAGTAATCTATGAGGACTCGAATAACTTCTTTTGTATTTGTAGTCTTGGTTGAATAAAGCCTAACAAATTTTGTGCATGCATCTATAACGACAAGAACGTATTTTATTATAACATTCTTGAATCGGCAACTCGTCCGTAGTGATATATGTGAACAACATCGAAGGGTGTGCTTCCCTTGGGCACATTGTATACGAAACCCTCTTCTCGACCATGTTTCGAGGAATACACCAAGCACTTTAAACAATTTTCAATATATTTTGCTTTTTATTTTTATTTCATCGTTGCGAACCAATAACTCTTGGAGATCAAATCAATTATTTTATTTGCACCTATATGACCAATTTCATCATGAAATTTGTACATAACATGCTCTTCCATATCTTTTGGGACAGAGAAAGCAACTGAGCCATTTTCCTATACAATATACCATTGCGCATTTCATACAATGCATGCTCTGACTTTTGTAGCATATCAGATATGTTTACTCTGGCATAAGATTAGGTTTTCCTCAAACGTATTAGTTTCCAGAACCAAGATATTCGTGGACCGGCTCAAAACGTCTACGTGTTGCATTTTTGTGCCAGACCGGTGTTCTAAAACATAATCATAATTCTGGGGCTCCAATGTCCACCTTGCTATCCTCGGATCAATTCTTTTTTACTAAGGGCCATAGTTAGAGAGTTGCAATTTGTTAATATCTTGAAATTCTTGCCTTGAAGGTAGACACGAAAACGCTGTAGAGCATTTATTATTTCTAACGTTTCCAGGTCGAAACTGTGATAGCATGATTAAGCCCCAGTGGTTCTTTAAGAGTAGTAGAATACTGGATGTATTTTTACATCAGATTTTTTTTTTTTTGTATGAGGAGTGCTCCGAGCCCAATGGAACTAGGGTCACAAGGAAGTTCCGTACTATCATTTGGGTCAAACAGTACTAATATGGGACCCTCTTTCAAGTTTTATCCAAGAATTTCAAAACATTTTAATTCAGACTCCCCGGAACGAACTTAACTTCTCTTTTTGTCAAATTCGCATTTCTCTAGCCTTAGTCCGAGTATGTTATCAACTAATCTTTTGAAAACCTCACTTAAGATTTGGCAATGTTCTTCAAAGTCTTTTGTGGCGATCTTAATGTCGTCCAAATACACTTTCAGTTTTTCTTCCCTAACCAGGCCGATAAATATTTTATTTATAAACCTTTGCAAATTAGACGGAACGTTTTTAAACCCAAATGGCATCCTTAAAAACTCATATTGTCATAGAGGAGTTATAAGCAATGTAAATTTCACCGAATCTAGATGCATGAAAATTTAAAAAAAATAAAATATTTTTTAGATCTAACTTCGTAAATATTTTTTTATTCACTAGTCTATCTAGTAAATCATCTATGAAGATGATTGGGTAACAACCTTTTGCAGTAACTACGGTCACCAGTCTTTTTTTTCACTAGAACAATAGGGGAAACAAATTCCGATTTAATATATCCTTCATATAGATATTCATCCAACAATTTTTGTAGTTCGGTTTTTTCTGCATACGACAACCGGCGAGGGGGACAATAGGAAGGTTCCGCCTTATTTAGTGTCAGAATTTTCACTCTTTATAATCGGTTCACTAGAACTTACAGATGTCACACAATTCTTACAAAATTCACGATAAAATCCCTCTTTTTGTTCTAAACTTACATTTTTACCAACATTTTAATCTATCATTTTACTTTTATCGTAATTTATCGAAAGAAGTTTTTCTTCAAAATTAACAATATCATCCGATTGCATTTCATTCATTATTCTATCAATTATCGAATCTTTAGTTTCTACGTGTGACACCAAGTTAAATTTACTAGCGTGTAAAACATCTCTCCCTAATACCATCGACTCAACTGAAACAACATTCAAATCTAGTTCAATCTTAGTAGTTTTTAATATTGTAAAGAAGTTAATTTTTCTATTTATTTGTATTTTACATTTATTGAATCCAAAATAAATTACATTAGTAGGTTTTAACAAATCAACTTGTTCAGGTAGATATGATTTTTTTATGAGGCTGATTGGACTTCCTGAGTCTATTAGGTATTCTAAAGAAGAACTAACGCTAACTCTTTACATAAAATGTAAAATATCTTGCATAACTCTCGGCATCACCTGTTTAAACCAGCTGAGCAGTCTTTTTTCTATCCGGGCACGTTGTAGCTCGTTGTTAGATGGACCCACACGAAAAGCAAGCACTGTATTCCCTGTTAGGTTTTTTGCACTCAGCAGTTATGTGTCTGACAGATTTACAATTATAGCATCGCACATTCGTAGTCCTTGGCTGTATTTCCTTTGTTAGCCGCTCACCACGCCTTTGCTTCACTTTCGAGAATGCTTACAGCAACTGTGCTTTCATCGTAAGGCATTGTATGTGAGCCTGCAATCAACTTTTATGGCATTGGATAAGATGATTTTATCATTAAAATGTTCCGCGAATGTTTCGTGACTCTTCAACATTCGGGATTAGAATTTATGGCGCATGGCTAATTTGTTCTCCTTACTGCCAAAAAGCTCCTTCAATTGTTAATTAAGTCGGTAACGCTCTCTGTAAGAAAGTTGGTCTTAGAATGCAACCAACGCGACAGGTTTTCGTCTTACGAGTACAATGCTTTGATGTTTTGTAATTGCCCACCCACACATCCAAGTTCATTCCATCACCGTATTCTGGGAGAAAGTCCTTGTACATAGAAAACGGACTTGGGCCTTCAAGATCGACAGAACCACGACAGAACTCATTTTCGTCTTCACTTCCAACTTCTTCGCGTTCTACCGCCGGCAATTCGTTAATGCGCTCGATTGGCACCTCATTCATGCGGGCGCCAAGCGTTGTCTTTACCCCCGCCGTCGACAGCCCTAGCTGCTGTAGCCCTTACGAAGCTGGTGAACGGTAAGATTGTTACAGTCAATCGGATGATCCGTTTTTCTATTCTTTTTTTTATATAGTTATATATTTTTTTCTTCTTTTAATTTTAATTTTACACTCGTTTTCGTCTTCGTCTAACACTCGTTTGTAATTTTATTTAGCTAATAAAATTGTCTGAGTTTATCCCACTTCTGAATGTTTTGTAGAACGTTAAATAAAACTACGTACGATTTCTTGCGCGGTCAGATCAATACCGCCGTTTTAGTGACGTAAAGCCATTTTACATCATATATGTAGATAATCTCGTAAGAGAGTGATGTACAATACATATCCTTATCACTACATACACATGCATATAACTACAAGTATGTATTAAAATAAAATAACATGTGTATTTAAAGACACTGGTCTCATACATCTTTCATGTTCCTTATCCAATATTTGTCAATACAAAATCAAAAACTTGTTGCTTTATACTGTTATCAGCAGTCGTTTGTTAAAATGGAACTAATAGAAAGAAAAAAAAATAATAATAAAAAATAAAAAATACCTTCACTCCGGTCATTTCATGCAATTCTTGCTAACGACCTCGGACTTCATCCATACTAAACAAAATTATATGATTATAAAAAATAGTAATAAAATTAGCTTGAGACAACAAATATCCAAGTCAGTCCATAATGTAAATGTCAGAACCCAGCACATGATACAAAAACAGCGAGATCAACTAAATCTCTTGACCATATATTACGCCACGTTTTTCGGCGTACCAAATGAGAAACTTACTTTTACTACCAAAGTTAAGGCAGAATTCGCACGACAATCGAAGATCCTGTTTATTCGAAGTACTATCCATATCCTAAGGAACTATAAGCGGAAATAGATAATCAAATCAATCAGTTAGTAAATGATGGAACCATTCCACCTTCACGGTCACTGACAACTCCCCAGTATGAATTGTACTAAAAAAAAAAGCTAATGCTTTAGGTTGAAAGAAGTACCGTATGGTGATTAACTACAGTCAAATCAATTCGATAACAATACCAGATCGTTACCGGATTGATGAAGCTAATGAAATATCAGCGCATTTAGTGAGGAATAAATGTATTTCCGTGATCGATTTAAAAAGTAGTTTTCACCAAATACCTCCACACGAGGGTAAAATCGAGAAAACGTCATTGTTTGTCAATAATACGAAGTACAAATTCGTAAGACTTCCCTATCTAGTTTTTCAGAGAGCGCTAGACGATATTCTACAAGAACACATCGGTAAGATCTATTATGTCTATATCGATGACATAATTGTGTTCAGTAAGGATGTCGAACGACACTTTAATCCCTTTTAAGAGGGGAGGGTGGACGTGTGGTCAAAACGGCCTCAACTAAGAAAGCTATTCACTTGACAGTTGCAGTAATGGAAACATTAGTATGGTGAAAAATGCACTGGTTTCAAACGACCTTATCCTTACCTTTTCCGACTTCAACAAGGACTTTTTTCCTACTACCGATACCTCAGGTTACTTAATTGGAGCCGTACGGGCCCAAAACCATAAGCCAATTACTCTTATATATATCTCGAGCTCTAAGGAAAGCGGAAAACACTACGCTGCTAATGAGAAAGAGATGTTAATACCTGTAGCTAAAATAATTCACCATCAACCGTTGACTTGTTCTTTAAGCAGCAAAACCACCAACGTTAAGAGGAAACCTTGGAAGGCAATTCTCGAGGAGTACTATATAACTACGAACTGAGTTACAAGCACTGTCAAGACCACCTTAAAGTATTCAAATAAATCCTCTCACAGCAACCCAACATATCGACGAAAATTCTGGTCAAGATCTCATTCAAATTGTAGACATACCCATAAGCATATTTAATAACCAGATTTTCCTTCTCGTAAGAGACATCGCCGCACATGAGTTTCACCTATCACAGATATACTATTGTAAAACCAGAATACTCTCAAAGTTACAATTAGAATTAAAACGGAGGAGAGAACTTAAGGCATGGTATCGAAATATCGAAAGCATTTCGGACAATAATATTTGCTTTGCTAGGAAAATAGTCACTGACTTTGCAGACCAGAATCGACAAGACGAAGAAATTATAGAATAACATTATTCAAAATTTGTATTTTCCTCATATAAAATCCAAAATAAAAAAAATCACGAAACAGTGCAAAATTTGTAAGGATCATAAGTACGATAGGCACCCGAACAAACCAGAACTACAACCCACTCGTATTCCTAAATATCACGGCCAGATAATACATGTTGACATTTATTTCACTGATAAAAATATAATCTTTACTGTAATTAACAAGTTTTCCAAGTATGCCCTAGCCAAAATACTATATTGGAATCAAGAGCCTCAGAGGATATTAAGATATTAGCGAACTGGTGCTGGTTTTTGGGGTACCTTAAAAAATATTCATGGATAATGAAAAAGCCTTGGCTTCTAATTCTATAACGTTTATGCTAGAGAATATGTTCAACATTCAAGTTTTCAAGGCACCTCCCTACACAAGTTCTGTTAACGGTCAAGTGGAGAGATTTCAGTCAACACTTTCAGAACTAATTCGCTACCTCATGACAGATAATATTCAAAATACATTCTCGGAATTACTAGATCGACCCATCTATGAACACAACCGATCCATTCATTCAACTACAGGCAAAAAACCCATAGACATATTTTTCGGCAGACAGCTACTAAACATCGCAGAACAACTTGAACGAGTAAGACAGGAAAACATCAAATTATGAGACAAACAACAAGCAGACTTAAAATACAAAAAGGCAAAGAAAAGCTTCTTAAAACATATTCTATTGGCGAAATTATGTATATACGTTAAAAATAATAAAACAATAGGAAACAAATTGTAGTTCAGGATAACAATACAGCAGTTATAAATCAGGCAGAATCATTCACAAAAATCTTATACAAAATTATATTTCTTAATAGGATACTATTACCACGGGGCAGTGGCAAGACACAAATCTTGGATTACTCAAATTACTCTTAGGTAATAAAAATCAATACGGGTCGTGCAAAATTGCAAAGTGGAACATTTAAGATCATACACTTGAGACTTACGAGACAACACTAAACAACTTTGAAGCTACGGTAAAAACATCCATTATCTCATCCTCTCCTATGAAATACCCGGCAATCGAAATCATATAACTAAACTTAGAATTAACAATATAAAATCATTAGACTTTATAGGCTCTGCGTGGAAGTGGATAGCCGGAAACATTACAGATAAAATCAATAATGTTTTAAGAAATAAATATATGGTAAGATTAACGAATTAACAACTGTTGCAAAAAAATTATAAATGTATTTAGGGAAAACGAACATAATGGTTAAATAATCATGAAAATTAAATGTAAACTAGACATAATTAACGAAGATATAGGCAATGTAGTTTACATTGGGCAAAAGCAAACCTGATAAATTAATTTATCTTATCAAATGCTGAAATATTTGTAAATATAACCCAAACAATTTTAAAAGTAGGGGATATTCCATACATTAATGAAGATAAAGCACTCAAATCGCTGAAATAAGAATTGCGTCAATTGATAAAGATTTAATATACAATATATTTTAAGTATCCCAACAACGACTAAAAATACATGTAATTTATCACTATTAAGACCTGCTAAAATAAATAAAAAATTAAAATTAAGTATGATTCGATATTAGAATGTAATAAAGAAATTTACGGCATTACCAGGAATCTTTCTCCTGAACGAGTTTAGTGTCCCAGTTCTCATCAAAAATGATACTGTCATGCTCAAAGGTACTGTTACAGTTTTCTAATATTAATAAAAGAAGTTACCGTCTTTTTTAATTTTTTTTATTGAGATGCTTACAGCTCGGTGGTCAAGACAAGAGGGAGATATAAAAGTGTAATAGCTTAAAACTAATTTGAATTCAATGTAAAGTGCGATTGGTATATTGGACTTGCTTTGCAAGGTTGCTAATAAGTAAAGGGTGACGGTAAACAATAAGCATGAATTATTTTATGCTGCGTCAACTAGCACATTTCATGTTTATTATATAACATCTCCGCCAATTAATAACGGATTGACATTATTAAAGAAATTACAATGAAATAGTTAAACAATTAACTCAAAAAGTCAACTGACCAATTCATATACATGAGCAACTTTGAAATAGTTAATTTCTTTTCTATACAAAGCGAATAAGCTAATTTTTTTTCTTTGAGTCTACCAGACCTTTGTAACTCAATATTTTCCAAGAATTTTTTCTTTGCTCTAAAAGGTCGTTTACGCTTACATCCTTTAATTTTTTTAGGATCGATATCTGATACAAAAAACTTATCATTCGAATTCTATATACGAATTTGATTCTCTTGTACAAATCGTTCAACTTCGATTTCTCTCATAAAATAAGTTACTTTACTAACAGTCGCTGGAATCCATTTTATCATATTCATTTAGTGATTTCTATAGTTCTTCCCCTGCTTTAAATTTTGATCTTAATGAAACCTTACAATTTGTATTTCCTTCAGCGTTTAGCCTCAAGTTAACGTTATTATCAATAGATTTATATTCTGCACTTTTATTACGATAATGCCTTAATGAACTTAACAGAATTCTTGACTTAAAGCTTAACAATATTTCAGAATGAGATTAAAAATAAATTCATATATTTTTTCTTCTAAAGGCATTGTATTAATTTTTTTCAAGCACAACTTTTTTAAAATGGATTTTACTGTCTGAACTACCTCGTTCTGTTAATCCATTCGATTCTGGGTGATATGGAGGGGATTTGATCAAAGTAATACCTTTACATTTACAAAATTAAATAAAAACTCTCGAATTAAAAAGAACATACATAGTTCATTATCCGTCACAATACAACGTGGATATTCAAAAACAACTTCGATAACTTAATATATATGTTATATTAATGTCTAAACAGTTGTTGTGCTCATGAATCTTATGTCGCAATATTTTGAGTAAGCGTCCATAGCGATTAAAAATGTTTTCCTACCGAAGAAAAATAAGTCTAAATGAACACAGTCAAAAGGAATCTGCGCTGGCGCATATTTCGTTTCAACTTTTTCATATTGTGTTTTTCATGTTTTGTGTTTTTTCACAGACTTCACAGTTTTTTGCAAATAAGGTTATTGATTTTTAAATTCTACTACTTATAATTTTAGTACTTTTTATTCAATCGCCTAATGCAGCCTTACTTTAGGAAGTAAAAGATCTTGGTTGAATTAAATAATAACAAATAATGCTGGGATGCATTAGCAGGCAAGCGTGAGATTTTCGAATCTCAGGCATATTTTGCACTTCCATCATAGATTTGTCAGCTGGCCAATATTTTTAGTCTTTTTTAAACCACTCTGGACTATGCCACCAGGGTTAATTTTCAGCTAGGGTATCTATCAAATGATTCTCTCGACGGAATAACAGCAGGGTATGAACCTCCACTGTCCTTTAAAGAGTTGTTGCACATAGGATACCCGGTTGGCGACAAATGTGTTCCATTTCCCTGAATGTTGTTTCAACCAGTTCAATACTATGGTAGAATCTGACCATGGTATAGTTCGTGTCCTTTTGCTCTCTGATGTACTTCATTAGCTTCGTAAGTAGTGCTACTGCGCATAGTTCCAGTCTTGCCAATGAAACTTGCTTTGCAGGCGCCACCTTAGTCTTGGACGCGATAAGGCTTATTTTAGTAGAGCCGCGATTAATAAACTTTTGATACACTACCGCTGCATACGCTGATTCTGATGCATCTGCGAATCCATGTACCTCTATTTGAGATTCTTCCGTTTGCTGCATCTATCTTGAAATTCTTACTTTTTCAAGCATTGATACTGGTGTATACAGGGTGAGTTTTTTAACTTGAGTCATCCAAATTACTCGAAAAATACGCGATATCGCGAAAAATGTTTCAGAAAAAAAGTCACAAGGTTCTAAAGGGGACATTAGATGGTGACCACGAGTTTAACCTTGAGCCCCATTTTCAAGGTCAAACGAAGGTGATTTTTGATTTTTTTAATGGGAACCCCTATTTTTTTGACAGATTCGTAATTTGAGTGAAAAATTACAATTCTTTTACATGAAACACTTTTTTCAAAAATGCGTTCTTTTCCCGTCAGAGGGTGTCATAAAACTAAAGACATTACTCGAAAAGTACGAAATATCGCGAAAAATGTTTCAGACAAAAGTCACAACGTTCTGAAGGGGATATAAGGTGGTGAATTCAATGATTCAACAGTGGGAGGCAAAGGGACCCACTCTAATTAATCACCCTGAAGGAAACAAAATACTGCTATGTCCACGTCGTTGTTTTTGGGTTATGCTAAACGCAGTATGTAAAACAAATGACAAGCCTACGAGCAATACGTCTGAGCAATGATAATCAGGAATTATCATTTGAAAAATCAAAAGTGACCTTCGTTTGACCTTGGAAATGAGGCTCAAGGTAAAACTCGTGGTCACCATCTTATGTCCGCTTCAGAACCTTGTGACTTACGAAACCAGTAGAAAGCCGAAAGCATCATGCAGGAGGTGTTTGTCATGTGGAAAATTCAATCACTTCGCAATTGCGTGCAAAGAGCGTAAAAATGTAATTTATAGAAGATACATCAACGAGGTTATTAACAATGATAATGATCCTGAAGACAACACAGTGATGTATGTGAGTACTGTGAATGTGCTTAATTTTGCCTCAAATTGTAGAAGAAGTTAGTTCCAAAAATAAAAAAATATGAATTTAAACATTGAGTTCAAATTGGATAGTGGTGCAGAAGTAAATATAATAACAAGAAACTTGGTAAGGAGATTGGGTAGAGTCAGCTATATCCAGCCCGTCATAACGAAGTTGGAACCATATGGTGGCTTCCGAATACATGCGGTGGGGTCAATAGTATTGCGTGCGGAACATAAAAATAGATTAATTGACGTCGAATATCTTGTGGTTGCAGGCTACTCACCATCGATTTAAGGGTTGAAATCCTGTATAGATTTTAATTTAATATGCAGAATAGAGGATAGGGAAAGGAATGAGTTTGTAATCAAGAACAGAGATATTTTTAAAGGTACAGGCAAATTTCCTGAGGCGTGTGAGTTATTATTAAAACCTATTGCTACACCAGTTAACAGACCACCTCGTCGTATACTAATAGGTCTTTATGAAAGAGTAAAGAGTAAATTAAAAGAAATTGAGGGACAGGGAACACCTTCAGAATGGACTCATCAACTTGTTTTAGTCGAAAAACAAAACGGATCATTGAGATTGCGTTTGGACCCTGGGGAACTGAACAGGCAGTTGAAAGATGAGCACAGATGACTTTCGCTATGCTATGACTGGGATGAAATACTTTTCTGCATTTGACTTAAAAGAAGGGTTTTGGCAGATGGGCCTTTCAAGTTCATCTAAAGAATTAACAGTGTTCAGAACTGTTGGCGTCAAAGTGGCTCCTGAAAAATTCCAGAAATTAAATATGAAGTATATATTTCGGAGGCCTTCCTGGTTGTTTTATTTATATTGATGATATTATCGTGTGGGGAAAGACATCAACTGAACATAATACATATGTGCAAAGAGATATTGCCAAAACAATAATAGCAACAAGAGTTTAATGGGGATAAACTTCAATACTGTAAAGGCACGCTTAGATATTTGGAACACATCTTCACGGGGGGTACTATATCACCTGATTCTACTCGGGTTGAGGCAATGCTCGAAATTTAGAATCAAAAAGATAAAAATGAGTTGGAAAAAGCTATGGGGACATTTAACTACTTGCGTTCTTTTATACCCAATTTTAAATGCACATCTTCGTAAACTATTAAAAAAAAATGTTGAATATCAATGGACTGAAAATCACTACAAGTTATTGGACAAATTAAAAGATGTTCTAAAGACTCATGCAGTCTGCTAATAATCATCCAAATCGATGCATCACAGTCAGGGCTAGGCTGTTGTCTAATTCAAAATGATAAGCCTATGGTGTACGCATCGGAAAGTCTCACTGAAACTCGCTACTTGCGTTCTTTTATACCAAATTTTAAATGCACCCCTTCGTGAACTATTAAAAAAAAATGTTGAATATCAATGGACTGAAAATCACTCCAAGTTATTGGACAAATTAAAAGATGTTCTAAAGACTCATGCAGTCTGCTAATAATCATCCAAATCGATGCATCACAGTCAGGGCTAGGCTGTTGTCTAATTCAAAATGATAAGCCTATGATGTACGCATCGGAAAGTCTCACCGAAACTGAAACTCGCTATGCCCAAATTGAAAAAGCGCTTTTGGTCATTGCTTATGCATGTGAAAAATTCAAACGATACATATATGGGCACAAGGTTGTTGTGCATACCAAAAGCTGTTGGTATCCATTATGAGGAAGGAGATTAATCAAATTCACTTAAATAGGTTACAGCGCATGAAACTCAAATTAGCTAGAAATGAGCTTAGTGTTATGTATGTCCCTGGTAAATTTTTGCATATTGCCGATTTTCTATCGAGAAATTTAACGCATGATGAAAGTATTGATACAAGACGAAAACAGACGAAACATTACAAAACTTATTAAAAATGTAAAGGGAAGATTGGTCAATGAGCAAAGACAAATTAGGTGATGACGTAAAACAATTTTGGCAGTTTAAAGATTATTTATGAGGAAGACAACTTAATATTCTTTGATGATCGCGTAATGGTACCTCAGGAATTGATTGAAGAAATGTTGAAAATTTTGCATGAAACACATATGGGAATAACTCTTACAATTAATAGGGCAAACTAGATTATTTATTGGCGTCACATGGATGACGATATTCAGAAATTTATTGCAAAGCACCAAATTTGTGAAAGGTATCGCCCACAAAACAAAAAGCACGTATTAAAACCGCACTCAATAGTAGCTCTGTCACTTCAGAAAGTAGGAGTAGATATCTTAGAATTTCGAGGTAAACGTTATTTGAAAGCAATTGACTACTACTCAAAATGGATATAATTATTTAAAATTCAAGATAAGGGTGGAACTAATGTGATCAAGATCTTAAAAAAAAAACTTCTCTACTTACGATATTCCCAAGACGATAGTTTCTGATAATCAGCCTTTCAACTGCATTTTGCTAAGAATCTTTGCTCGGATATGAATTTTGATTTCGTATACACTAGTCCACGATTTCCTCAATCGAACGGATTGGTTGAAAAAGCAGTCCACATTGTAAAAAACATGCTTACAAAGATTCAAAACGTTGAGAATCTAGACTTAGCCTTATAAGATTACAGATCCACACCAATCCCGGGTATATGTTTTTCCCCGGCAGAACTGTTAATGTCTAGAAAACTTAGCACTAAACTGCCTTTTCATGAAAGACGATTGAAACAAGTCACATGTGATAATATACCGAACCTTTTAGAAAAGAAACAGAATCGAATGCTCATGCTTAGGCGTCCAAGAAAGAAACTCATCCTTAGAAAAGGGGAAAACTTGATACATAGGAATTACGATACATGGGAATCTGGTAGTATTCTCGCGCAGCACAATGGACGTAACACAATGCACATAAGTAGGTCTGTGCATGAGCCTCAGTTCAAATGGCCCTGTGAACAGACGTCCAATGAAAATCTCATACCAGTAACTCAACAAATTCATAATTCTAACAAACGCCCCACTTTCCAATCTGAAAATAGTGTATCAGAAGAACTTATTAAGGAAGAGAGGCAAGAAGTAGCGCATTCTACATACACCACTCGATATGGTCGTTCGGTTAGGAAACCAGATTTTTATCAAGCCGCAATGAAGTGATGGAATTTACTCTTACCCAGATTATTAAATTATTAAAAAAAAAAAAACATGAATGAAACTTTAAAATGTCTAAGCCTAGATATATACCTATGTACGTATCGGGTTTTCCAATAACGACTTGTCTTTTTAATTTTTAAATAAGAGGCAAACCGTTTGAGATATTTTAAAAACTTTATTATTGGCTTGAAGTACAATCAAAATATTAATGAATTTAACTCGACTTCGTTAATATGGCTACCGCGGACACGTTTGCAGCGGTCGATTCGTTGGACCCAATTTTCAACGACTCGATCACACATTTCGTCCGAAACGGCCGCTATTTCGCGTTCAATGTTGGCTCTGAGCTCTTCCAACGTCATCAGCGTGTTGGAAAAAACCAATGACTTAACGTAGTCCCACAGAATATAGTCAAGCGGCGTTAAATCGCACGAACGAGGCGGCCAATCGACTGGCCCATGCCTTGAGATAACACGATCACCATACTTACTCTTCAATAAATCGATTGTAGCGTGTGCTGTGTGGCTTGTGGCAGCATCCTGTTGAAACCACATGTCGACCAAGTCTATATCTTCCAATTCGGGCCAAAAATAATCGGTGATCATGGCGCGATAACTCTGACCATTCACAGTAACGTGACGATCGTTATCGTCGACGAAAAAATATGGCCCAATAACGCCGCCGGCATGCAAACCGCACCAAACAGTTATTTTTTGTGGATGAAGTGGTGAGTTTCAGTTCAGTTTTTTTTTCAGTTTGTATGCATTTTTATTGTATCACTTAATTTACTCTTACTTGCTAGACAAAAAAATGCTTAAAAATTAGCTTAATTAACTTAAAATTATCTTATTCTAACTTACTGGCCCCATGCGAGCACTCTGAGTTAAACCTAACACTTAAATTATGTCTTTCGACGTATCTTACTACTATAGTATACTATTTCTATTCATTATAATTAAAACTAAGAAAGCATTTTTTACAAAAAAAAAAACTTAGTGACCTGACTTTTTTTTATTTTACTATAAAACATAAAACTAAAATCCTACAAACTACTTAAAATTAAATCTTAATCTACTTAACCTACTTACATCTAATACGCACATACACATATGTATCTATATATATATATACTTAATATACAAATATATGTATATATATATATGTTCTTTTTTTTTTATTTTCTATTTTTTTTTAATATTTTTTTTTTTTTGGTTTTTATTTATTTATTATTTTCTTAAATCTACCTTAATCCTACTTAAATCTATGTAAGCCAGCCATGGCTAAAAAAATTAGGCGACCCACTTTGCTTCACATGAAGCTACCAAGTATTGGAGGAATTCGACGACGAAGCATCCTCTCCTTCAAAAAGCCACCAAAATTGTTCAGGTCGCGACTCCCTACCGCCCTACTGAACCGGAGACGCTCCGCACTGCCGTGTGCGACGTCTCTGTCGTAGTTGAGCCGCCTATCCGCAGCTGTTCGAGCTACGTGGAAGATTAGCGGCACCGCCAATCTCTCCTGGATCAGACCTTTACTATCTAGGTAGAGAAAAGCTTCTGGAGGAATAAAGCCGTTAAAGCGAACACTCTCGTGATACATATAATAAGGTAGTAAGCCCCGGAGATCAGGTTGTTCGATGAGGTCATTGCTCTTGCAATATGCCTTCGAGTCAACTTAATGACGAAATTTTCCACTCTTATTAGGTTCGCCCTATTGTACAAGACCTCATTACGATAGAATTTTATGTACTCAGATTCTGGTGTTCTGTATAAGCGAAAACAAGTCCTAAGACAAGCCCTCTCAAGCACCCGAATCTTTTCCAATAAACTTGCTCTCACGTTGAACCACACAGGACATCCAAATACGAGAATGGGCCGGAAAAGGGCCATGTAGCAGATCACCTTCATCCTCGCATCGAGTTGGCTGTTATAAAAGAGTCTCTTTGTAAGGGCAAAAGCACCTTTGGCTCTGGCCAGTTAAAATATAGATATTGGTCTAGCCAGATCCCAAGGTATCTGACTACATTTCGACAAGCAAGTGGCTGTCCAAGTTGTCCTACGATAGAGAATTTTCGCCAATTCTTTCTAGTATCCCTAGAGGCCCCAGGCAAAGGCGTCCTAAACAGAATGGTTTCCGACTTCTGAAAGTTAATTTTCAACTTCCAGTCGTCGCAATATCGCTTAATTTTGTCGAAGTCACGTTGCAAAAGTGTATCAATGACCTCAATTTTTGGACACGATCTGTACGCGATTAAGTCGTCTGCGTACGCTATGGCATGGTGAAGTGAACCTATTAGATCACTTGTGTAAATGCTAAACAGGATCGGCGAATTTACCGCACCTTGTTGCAGACCGTTTTTAATGTTAAATGTTCCAGCGGAAGTCACATCGCCATTCTTTACAATGAACTGTCTACTGGAGAGCATATCAAAAAGAATATACAGCAGTGGTTTACTAATGCTCAACCTGTCAAGAAGAAGAGTCCCTCTAACCATACGGTATCGAAGGCCCTTTCCAAGTCAATCAGACAGGCACCAGTGCACTGTTTCTTGCATTTGTTCCATTGGATATCAGAAACCAGTTTAGACGCAGCATGAATGATATCTTGCCTTGCCTTGACACCGAATTGATTATCCGGAACTATATGTTTGTCCTCAACCCACTTAGTCAGGACTCTATTGATCACCTTCTCGAAAACCTTACTGATGTTTGGGAGAAGACTGATCGAGTGGAGATTCGCCGGATTGGAAGTATCTTTTTTCCTTTTGGGAATGGGATGTACCACCGCAGTTTTCCAATGCGCTGGATAATATGCATTATTCATTGCATTATTAAACAGGGTGGTATAAATGTCCACCGCTTCTAGTGGGAGATGTCGAAGCACAATGTTCGGTATTTCATCGGTTCCCACTGATTTCTTACTTCTAAGTGATTCGAAGACCGTTTGGAGCTCTTCCTTCGAAATGAACGGTGGTAATACCCTTTCGTTGGTGATGACATTATTTGCCATGTTCTCGTCATTGAACTGGGTGAAACCCGAACTCTCGGATCGCCAACTCACAATTTCATTTCGAAGGCAGAAATTGTGCACAAGGACTCGACTCTCCAGGTCGTGGGTCGGGCCAATGATGTCATTCGCCTTGTACACTTCCTGGAAAGTCGCTCCTATAGCCTCTACCCTCTCCTGCGGATCCTCGATCACAAAGAAGTTGTCATCATCAACTGCCTCATTTGGATCAATACCCGCTGCTACAAGTATTTGCTCGTTGTTCGTCGTTCGGGCGATTTTGAGACATGGAAGGTCGTTTTGATTATTTCTCCGGAGTATTTTATTTATTTGCGGGAACATATTCGGGTAGCTGGTGTTTACAGCCCGAATTTTATTGCTCCAATACAAACTTACAGAATTTCTGTCATTTTCCTTTATTAATATCTGGAGGTTTCTAATCGACGACTTCAATGTCATGATCTCCGGGTTATGTCTGTCAGTAAACTGTCTGTACAAGGTTTTTAGTCTTGACAGTAGTCTACTTTTATGTCGGCGCAGTGCGTCAATAGTTGCGTTGCGGAATATGTCTTCGTTGTCTGTGTGTTGATACCGAGGTATCGCTTTGTCCATAGTTCGTTTAATTGTCTCGTCCATTAGTTTTAGATATCCGTCAATCTCCTCATTTGACAGATTTCTGTAGGACGGCGGGTAGAGCGAATTCGAGGAGAGTGCCCTTGTCAGTATTCTGGAGAAGTATGTCCAACGCACCCTACTATAATTGTATTAATGCCTTTGAACAAACTCTTCCAATTCCGAAGTTTCGTTGGGAATAGTTATTTCGGTGCTGAAACCGCAATGGTCACTGTCATACACGAAAGTGCGTAGACAGTTTGTAGTTTGTTGGTTAGTGCACGTCAGTTGTATTCGTGAGTCGAACAGCAGAAGATCCAAATATGACCGTTGTCTGGGAAACGACGAACTATCTGTCGCCTTAAGCCCGAGTCGATACGTTATACTGTGCTGACCCCACCAATGGAATAGTAGGTTTCCTCTAGTATTTGGTGTATTATTTCCCCAATCTCTATGTTTGGCGTTGAAATCTCCGCCGATAATGAAATAGTTGTCTTCCAATTCCAGCCTCAGGAATCGAAAAAGTGTCTCGAGCTCTGATATGAATAAGGAGGATTGAGTAGACTTAGGTGCATAGACAGAAACCATGTACAGCCGCTTTCCACTACGGAGAGGGATGTACATGACGCATGCTTTTTGCACCTGAAATCCACGTACTACACGACTGTATACTCTTTTGGAATGCATTTCTTTTCTTACAAAGATTGCAACACCTCTTCCTTGAATGGACTTGGGGCGGTTTCTTCGTAATATTTTATATCTTCTGTGCCTCATTTTGTATCTTTTAGTAAGCTTACCAAAAGCACATCAGGGGCTTGGTTTTTAAGCAACTTAAATAGTGCGGCTCTTCGTTCTAGCCTAATCAGTGAATTAACATTCACTTCAAGGACCTTCATGGTTTGCTCCGCCATGTACGTACCCATTACGACTGGAAGTGCGTTAGGCCCGGCAGCAGCGTGTATATTTGATCTACCCGCGTAGCCTGTTCCTGTATTTAACGCTGAAGCTGAGCCATCTGCCCCTGAATAGAGAGCAAGATAGCCAGCATATCAGGTACAGGTTCTGGTGCTCTAGACGCTGGGGCCTGAGAAGCTACCTCTGCCTATTGTACCGTAGTTACCCTACCTGCCGCCATTTGGGCGTAGGTAACTTGGGGATTGACGGCTGGTGTTTGTATTTGCACGGGTGGACGTTTGACTTCCACTTTCTGCTGTCGAGCCAGATTTACTATTTTTATGTATTGGAATTTAGGACAACCCCGATAATTTGCGGTATGCTCCTTGTTCCTACATAAGGCACAAGAGAGTTGGCTTTTTTCTGACGCTCCATCCATACCCAGAGCGCAATTCTCTGACTTGTGGTTCTCTCCACACTTCACGCATCGAGACTGCATTTCGCAGTTCGACGCGGCGTGCCCGAATCTTTGGCAGCGAACACATTGTAAAATGTTTTCGCTCCTCTTTAATTTTTCCCAGTGTACAACCTGGTAGTCTAGGACTTTTATACTCCTTAGACCATCCAGTTTGCTGTTGGGACTTAGCTGAACCAGGAAAAACGGTAGTTTCCGCTTCTCCCTTTTGGCTCTAGCCGTGACGAAAGGCTTAACCCCCACGAATTTGAGCTCTTCGCACTCCTTCTCTTTCAGCAGTGCAAGGAGCTCCTCCGGATCAGTCGACGGTTCTAACCCCTTCAGCAGCATTGTTTGCAGCTTCTCCCCCTTCGGGGTATAGGAGAAGAACTCAGTCGTTGTATCCTTCAGTAAACTTTTAATTTTTTGGTAGCGCTCCACTGTATTGCAGTGGATCGCATGCCTATCTAAACTTAGTCTTTTAATGTAGAAATTGTTGCCTATGGCCGACTTACACAATTCTAATGTATCCTTTAATTCAATCTTAAATATGTTGATTGGTGGTACCCGTAGCTTTTTTAATTTCTGACATTGTTGCTGTTGTTGATGTTGTTGTTGTTGATGTTGATTTTGCTGCTACTGTTGTTGCTGCTTTTTCTGTTGCGATTTTTGTCGCTGTTGTTTTTGCTGTGATAGCGCATTTTTCTGTACTTTTTGTTGATTTGGTGACTGTTTCTGTTTTTGTTGTTTTGGTAGATCCACAATTACATTTTGTTGTTGATGAGGGTTCTGGAGTTGTTGCTGTTCCTCCATCTCCCTCCTAGCCACCTGTTTTGCTTTTATAGACAGCACCTTTTGTTGTAGCTGATTGATATGGTTATTGAGCGTTTCGACCTCGTCGTCTTCGTCATCTGACTCAGTGGCAGCTAGAGATGCGAAGTTATTTTCTGCTCCTATGTAGCGACCTGCTGCAGCTGATGACGTTGATTTTGCCACTTCCTCCACTCCACCGGGTAGCTTCACAGTGGCAGTTGGAATGGAGGAACGTTGTACCAGTTTGAGTTAGTTTCCTCCTTCTCTTCGTCTTTGGTTCTTCAACAGCTACTGTTTGGCTTGAACCACTTGACGCCTCTTCCGGTTTTTCAGCTGATGCCGCTATTTGCATAGCGGACCGCTCACCACAATCTATCACGTGATGTGATGAAAAAAACTTTTTTTACCGTTTTCCCTTGTGAAGATCAAAAAAAAAAAAAAAAAAACAACGGTTCGTTCGACTCAGAGTCGAACCACGAACCTCTGTACCCTCAGGCGAACTTACTACCTCCGCGCTAATCGGACTGTATATAAAATATTTTCAAATGTCTTATTTTTTATTATTTTCACTATCTATTAACTCTAAAGCCGAAACACGTCTAAACTCAACGGAGATCTATGAACGACTGGATGAAGTGGTGATCAATGAAGCACATGTGGGTTTTCAACCGACCAACAACGCATATTTTGCTTATTGACGAACCCATTGAGCCAAAAATGAGCTTCGTCACAGAGGATGATTTTGCGATGAAATTCATCATCTTGACGCATCTTCTCCAGAACCCAATCGGAGAACGTAGCTCGTTGGTGTACCTTACCATGATGAAAATATTGAGTTTACTGAATAAATTGACAGTGACAGTTTGATGATTAGTGAAAGAGTGCGTTCACAAATTAAATTCAAAATTGTCAAGTCCCTATTAGATAACCCTTTATATATGTGCTATCTTTACATTAGTGAATGACCACATCCAGCGCATAGCGGAGAGACTATAGCAGCTAAAGCTGAGAGTATATAGTGACGAATTGATTCGTCGTTGTTCTCAGCAGCTTGGATTGGCGTCTTGATGATGTATGATGTTTCGACAACTTGGCGTATTCGACAACTTGGCGTATTTGACGTAAAGATCTTGGCCTAAACGCGTAAAAAATTCAACTTGTGCAAGTATTGAAGCCAAGCGACTTGAATTTGCGTCATATTTTCAGTGAATGGGCTCTGGAAAAATTTAATGACAATTCGGTGTTTTATAGTGAAATTTCGTTCAGTGATAAAGCCCATTTCTGGTGCAGTGGATACGTTAATAACCAAAATTGCCGTACTTTAGCTGATGAGCAACCTGAAGGGTACCAAGAGCTACCATTACTTTTATTAAAAACAACTGTATGTTGTGGTTTATGGGCTAGTGGACTCATTGGTCCATATTTCTTCAAAAATGAGGCAAATCAAAATGTAATCATCAATGGTGACCGTTGGTGTGCTCTGGTTTCAACGAGACGTTGAATGCAGTCTGCTAATAATCATCCAAATCGATGCATCACAGTCAGGGCTAGGCTGTTGTCTAATTCAAAATGATAAGCCTATGATGTACGCATCGGAAAGTCTCACCGAAACTGAAACTCGCTATGCCCAAATTGAAAAAGCGCTTTTGGTCATTGCTTATGCATGTGAAAAATTCAAACGATACATATATGGGCACAAGGTTGTTGTGCATACCAAAAGCTGTTGGTATCCATTATGAGGAAGGAGATTAATCAAATTCACTTAAATAGGTTACAGCGCATGAAACTCAAATTAGCTAGGAATGAGCTTAGTGTTATGTATGTCCCTGGTTAATTTTTGCATATTGCCGATTTTCTATCGAGAAATTTAACGCATGATGAAAGTATTGATACAAGACGAAAACAGACGAAACATTACAAAACTTATTAAAAATGTAAAGGGAAGATTGGTCAATGAGCAAAGACAAATTAGGTGATGATGTAAAACAATTTTGGCAGTTTAAAGATTATTTATGAGGAAGACAACTTAATATTCTTTGATGATCGCGTAATGGTACCTCAGGAATTGATTGAAGAAATGTTGAAAATTTTGCATGAAACACATATGGAAATAACTCTTACAATTAATAGGGAAAACTAGATTATTTATTGGCGTCACATGGATGACGATATTCAGAAATTTATTGCAAAGCACCAAATTTGTGAAAGGTATCGCCCACAAAACAAAAAGCACGTATTAAAACCGCACTCAATAGCAGCTCTGTCATTTCAGAAAGTAGGAGTAGATATCTTAGAATTTCGAGGTAAACGTTATTTGAAAGCAATTGACTACTACTCAAAATGGATATAATTATTTAAAATTCAAGATAAGGGTGGAACTAATGTGATCAAGATCTTAAAAAAAAAAAACTTCTCTACTTACGATATTCCCAAGACGATAGTTTCTGATAATCAGCCTTTCAACTGCATTTTGCTAAGAATCTTTGCTCGGATATGAATTTTGATTTCGTATACACTAGTCCACGATTTCCTCAATCGAACGGATTGGTTGAAAAAGCAGTCCACATTGTAAAAAACACGCTTACAAAGATTCAAAACGTTGAGAATCTAGACTTAGCCTTATAAGATTACAGATCCACACCAATCCCGGGTATATGTTTTTCCCCGGCAGAACTGTTATTGTCTAGAAAACTTAGCACTAAACTGCCTTTTCATGAAAGACGATTGAAACAAGTCACATGTGATAATATACCGAACCTTTTAGAAAAGAAACAGAATCGAATGCTCATGCTTAGGCGTCCAAGAAAGAAACTCATCCTTAGAAAAGGGGAAAACTTGATACATAGGAATTACGATACATGGGAATCTGGTAGTATTCTCGCGCAGCACAATGGACGTAACACAATGCACATAAGTAGGTCTGTGCATGAGCCTCAGTTCAAATGGCCCTGTGAACAGACGTCCAATGAAAATCTCAACAAATTCATAATTCTAACAAACGCCCCACTTTCCAATCTGAAAATAGTGTATCAGAAGAACTTATTAAGGAAGAGAGGCAAGAAGTAGCGCATTCTACATACACCACTCGATATGGTCGTTCGGTTAGGAAACCAGATTTTTATCAAGCCGCAATGAAGTGATGGAATTTACTCTTACCCAGATTATTAAATTATTAAAAAAAAAAAACATGAATGAAACTTTAAAATGTCTAAGCCTAGATATATACCTATGTACGTATCGGGTTTTCCAATAACGACTTGTCTTTTTAATTTTTAAATAAGAGGCAAACCGTTTGAGATATTTTAAAAACTTTATTATTGGCTTGAAGTACAATCAAAATATTAATGAATTTAACTCGACTTCGTTAATATGGCTACCGCGGACACGTTTGCAGCGGTCGATTCGTTGGACCCAATTTTCAACGACGCGATCACACATTTCGTCCGAAACGGCCGCTATTTCGCGTTCAATGTTGGCTCTGAGCTCTTCCAACGTCATCAGCGTGTTGGAAAAAACCAATGACTTAACGTAGTCCCACAGAATATAGTCAAGCGGCGTTAAATCGCACGAACGAGGCGGCCAATCGACTGGCCCATGCCTTGAGATAACACGATCACCATACTTACTCTTCAATAAATCGATTGTAGCGTGTGCTGTGTGGCTTGTGGCAGCATCCTGTTGAAACCACATGTCGACCAAGTCTATATCTTCCAATTCGGGCCAAAAATAATCGGTGATCATGGCGCGATAACTCTGACCATTCACAGTAACGTGACGATCGTTATCGTCGACGAAAAAATATGGCCCAATAACGCCGCCGGCATGCAAACCGCACCAAACAGTTATTTTTTGTGGATGAAGTGGTGAGTTTCAGTTCAGTTTTTTTTTCAGTTTGTATGCATTTTTATTGTATCACTTAATTTACTCTTACTTGCTAGACAAAAAAATGCTTAAAAATTAGCTTAATTAACTTAAAATTATCTTATTCTAACTTACTGGCCCCATGCGAGCACTCTGAGTTAAACCTAACACTTAAATTATGTCTTTCGACGTATCTTACTACTATAGTATACTATTTCTATTCATTATAATTAAAACTAAGAAAGCATTTTTTACAAAAAAAAAAACTTAGTGACCTGACTTTTTTTTATTTTACTATAAAACATAAAACTAAAATCCTACAAACTACTTAAAATTAAATCTTAATCTACTTAACCTACTTACATCTAATACGCACATACACATATGTATCTATATATATATATACTTAATATACAAATATATGTATATATATATATGTTCTTTTTTTTTTATTTTCTATTTTTTTTTAATATTTTTTTTTTTTTTGGTTTTTATTTATTTATTATTTTCTTAAATCTACCTTAATCCTACTTAAATCTATGTAAGCCAGCCATGGCTAAAAAAATTAGGCGACCCACTTTGCTTCACATGAAGCTACCAAGTATTGGAGGAATTCGACGACGAAGCATCCTCTCCTTCAAAAAGCCACCAAAATTGTTCAGGTCGCGACTCCCTACCGCCCTACTGAACCGGAGACGCTCCGCACTGCCGTGTGCGACGTCTCTGTCGTAGTTGAGCCGCCTATCCGCAGCTGTTCGAGCTACGTGGAAGATTAGCGGCACCGCCAATCTCTCCTGGATCAGACCTTTACTATCTAGGTAGAGAAAAGCTTCTGGAGGAATAAAGCCGTTAAAGCGAACACTCTCGTGATACATATAATAAGGTAGTAAGCCCCGGAGATCAGGTTGTTCGATGAGGTCATTGCTCTTGCAATATGCCTTCGAGTCAACTTAATGACGAAATTTTCCACTCTTATTAGGTTCGCCCTATTGTACAAGACCTCATTACGATAGAATTTTATGTACTCAGATTCTGGTGTTCTGTATAAGCGAAAACAAGTCCTAAGACAAGCCCTCTCAAGCACCCGAATCTTTTCCAATAAACTTGCTCTCACGTTGAACCACACAGGACATCCAAATACGAGAATGGGCCGGAAAAGGGCCATGTAGCAGATCACCTTCATCCTCGCATCGAGTTGGCTGTTATAAAAGAGTCTCTTTGTAAGGGCAAAAGCACCTTTGGCTCTGGCCAGTTAAAATATAGATATTGGTCTAGCCAGATCCCAAGGTATCTGACTACATTTCGACAAGCAAGTGGCTGTCCAAGTTGTCCTACGATAGAGAATTTTCGCCAATTCTTTCTAGTATCCCTAGAGGCCCCAGGCAAAGGCGTCCTAAACAGAATGGTTTCCGACTTCTGAAAGTTAATTTTCAACTTCCAGTCGTCGCAATATCGCTTAATTTTGTCGAAGTCACGTTGCAAAAGTGTATCAATGACCTCAATTTTTGGACACGATCTGTACGCGATTAAGTCGTCTGCGTACGCTATGGCATGGTGAAGTGAACCTATTAGATCACTTGTGTAAATGCTAAACAGGATCGGCGAATTTACCGCACCTTGTTGCAGACCGTTTTTAATGTTAAATGTTCCAGCGGAAGTCACATCGCCATTCTTTACAATGAACTGTCTACTGGAGAGCATATCAAAAAGAATATACAGCAGTGGTTTACTAATGCTCAACCTGTCAAGAAGAAGAGTCCCTCTAACCATACGGTATCGAAGGCCCTTTCCAAGTCAATCAGACAGGCACCAGTGCACTGTTTCTTGCATTTGTTCCATTGGATATCAGAAACCAGTTTAGACGCAGCATGAATGATATCTTGCCTTGCCTTGACACCGAATTGATTATCCGGAACTATATGTTTGTCCTCAACCCACTTAGTCAGGACTCTATTGATCACCTTCTCGAAAACCTTACTGATGTTTGGGAGAAGACTGATCGAGTGGAGATTCGCCGGATTGGAAGTATCTTTTTTCCTTTTGGGAATGGGATGTACCACCGCAGTTTTCCAATGCGCTGGATAATATGCATTATTCATTGCATTATTAAACAGGGTGGTATAAATGTCCACCGCTTCTAGTGGGAGATGTCGAAGCACAATGTTCGGTATTTCATCGGTTCCCACTGATTTCTTACTTCTAAGTGATTCGAAGACCGTTTGGAGCTCTTCCTTCGAAATGAACGGTGGTAATACCCTTTCGTTGGTGATGACATTATTTGCCATGTTCTCGTCATTGAACTGGGTGAAACCCGAACTCTCGGATCGCCAACTCACAATTTCATTTCGAAGGCAGAAATTGTGCACAAGGACTCGACTCTCCAGGTCGTGGGTCGGGCCAATGATGTCATTCGCCTTGTACACTTCCTGGAAAGTCGCTCCTATAGCCTCTACCCTCTCCTGCGGATCCTCGATCACAAAGAAGTTGTCATCATCAACTGCCTCATTTGGATCAATACCCGCTGCTACAAGTATTTGCTCGTTGTTCGTCGTTCGGGCGATTTTGAGACATGGAAGGTCGTTTTGATTATTTCTCCGGAGTATTTTATTTATTTGCGGGAACATATTCGGGTAGCTGGTGTTTACAGCCCGAATTTTATTGCTCCAATACAAACTTACAGAATTTCTGTCATTTTCCTTTATTAATATCTGGAGGTTTCTAATCGACGACTTCAATGTCATGATCTCCGGGTTATGTCTGTCAGTAAACTGTCTGTACAAGGTTTTTAGTCTTGACAGTAGTCTACTTTTATGTCGGCGCAGTGCGTCAATAGTTGCGTTGCGGAATATGTCTTCGTTGTCTGTGTGTTGATACCGAGGTATCGCTTTGTCCATAGTTCGTTTAATTGTCTCGTCCATTAGTTTTAGATATCCGTCAATCTCCTCATTTGACAGATTTCTGTAGGACGGCGGGTAGAGCGAATTCGAGGAGAGTGCCCTTGTCAGTATTCTGGAGAAGTATGTCCAACGCACCCTACTATAATTGTATTAATGCCTTTGAACAAACTCTTCCAATTCCGAAGTTTCGTTGGGAATAGTTATTTCGGTGCTGAAACCGCAATGGTCACTGTCATACACGAAAGTGCGTAGACAGTTTGTAGTTTGTTGGTTAGTGCACGTCAGTTGTATTCGTGAGTCGAACAGCAGAAGATCCAAATATGACCGTTGTCTGGGAAACGACGAACTATCTGTCGCCTTAAGCCCGAGTCGATACGTTATACTGTGCTGACCCCACCAATGGAATAGTAGGTTTCCTCTAGTATTTGGTGTATTATTTCCCCAATCTCTATGTTTGGCGTTGAAATCTCCGCCGATAATGAAATAGTTGTCTTCCAATTCCAGCCTCAGGAATCGAAAAAGTGTCTCGAGCTCTGATATGAATAAGGAGGATTGAGTAGACTTAGGTGCATAGACAGAAACCATGTACAGCCGCTTTCCACTACGGAGAGGGATGTACATGACGCATGCTTTTTGCACCTGAAATCCACGTACTACACGACTGTATACTCTTTTGGAATGCATTTCTTTTCTTACAAAGATTGCAACACCTCTTCCTTGAATGGACTTGGGGCGGTTTCTTCGTAATATTTTATATCTTCTGTGCCTCATTTTGTGTCTTTTAGTAAGCTTACCAAAAGCACATCAGGGGCTTGGTTTTTAAGCAACTTAAATAGTGCGGCTCTTCGTTCTAGCCTAATCAGTGAATTAACATTCACTTCAAGGACCTTCATGGTTTGCTCCGCCATGTACGTACCCATTACGACTGGAAGTGCGTTAGGCCCGGCAGCAGCGTGTATATTTGATCTACCCGCGTAGCCTGTTCCTGTATTTGACGCTGAAGCTGAGCCATCTGCCCCTGAATAGAGAGCAAGATAGCCAGCATGTCAGGTACAGGTTCTGGTGCTCTAGACGCTGGGGCCTGAGAAGCTACCTCTGCCTATTGTACCGTAGTTACCCTACCTGCCGCCATTTGGGCGTAGGTAACTTGGGGATTGACGGCTGGTGTTTGTATTTGCACGGGTGGACGTTTGACTTCCACTTTCTGCTGTCGAGCCAGATTTACTATTTTTATGTATTGGAATTTAGGACAACCCCGATAATTTGCGGTATGCTCCTTGTTCCTACATAAGGCACAAGAGAGTTGGCTTTTTTCTGACGCTCCATCCATACCCAGAGCGCAATTCTCTGACTTGTGGTTCTCTCCACACTTCACGCATCGAGACTGCATTTCGCAGTTCGACGCGGCGTGCCCGAATCTTTGGCAGCGAACACATTGTAAAATGTTTTCGATCCTCTTTAATTTTTCCCAGTGTACAACCTGGTAGTCTAGGACTTTTATACTCCTTAGACCATCCAGTTTGCTGTTGGGACTTAGCTGAACCAGGAAAAACGGTAGTTTCCGCTTCTCCCTTTTGGCTCTAGCCGTGACGAAAGGCTTAACCCCACGAATTTGAGCTCTTCGCACTCCTTCTCTTTCAGCAGTGCAAGGAGCTCCTCCGGATCAGTCGACGGTTCTAACCCCTTCAGCAGCATTGTTTGCAGCTTCTCCCCCTTCGGGGTATAGGAGAAGAACTCAGTCGTTGTATCCTTCAGTAAACTTTTAATTTTTGGTAGCGCTCCACTGTATTGCAGTGGATCGCATGCCTATCTAAACTTAGTCTTTTAATGTAGAAATTGTTGCCTATGGCCGACTTACACAATTCTAATGTATCCTTTAATTCAATCTTAAATATGTTGATTGGTGGTACCCGTAGCTTTTTTAATTTCTGACATTGTTGCTGTTGTTGATGTTGTTGTTGTTGATGTTGATTTTGCTGCTACTGTTGCTGCTTTTTCTGTTGCGATTTTTGTCGCTGTTGTTTTTGCTGTGATAGCGCATTTTTTTTAAATTCTTGTCGGTTTCTGTACTTTTTGTTGATTTGGTGACTGTTTCTGTTTTTGTTGTTTTGGTAGATCCACAATTACATTTTGTTGTTGATGAGGGTTCTGGAGTTGTTGCTGTTCCTCCATCTCCCTCCTAGCCACCTGTTTTGCTTTTATAGACAGCACCTTTTGTTGTAGCTGATTGATATGGTTATTGAGCGTTTCGACCTCGTCGTCTTCGTCATCTGACTCAGTGGCAGCTAGAGATGCGAAGTTATTTTCTGCTCCTATGTAGCGACCTGCTGCAGCTGATGACGTTGATTTTGCCACTTCCTCCACTCCACCGGGTAGCTTCACAGTGGCAGTTGGAATGGAGGAACGTTGTACCAGTTTGAGTTAGTTTCCTCCTTCTCTTCGTCTTTGGTTCTTCAACAGCTACTGTTTGGCTTGAACCACTTGACGCCTCTTCCGGTTTTTCAGCTGATGCCGCTATTTGCATAGCGGACCGCTCACCACAATCTATCACGTGATGTGATGAAAAAAACTTTTTTTACAGTTTTCCCTTGTGAAGATCAAAAAAAAAAAAAAAAAACAACGGTTCGTTCGACTCAGAGTCGAACCACGAACCTCTGTACCCTCAGGCGAACTTACTACCTCCGCGCTAATCGGACTGTATATAAAATATTTTCAAATGTCTTATTTTTTATTATTTTCACTATCTATTAACTCTAAAGCCGAAACACGTCTAAACTCAACGGAGATCTATGAACGACTGGATGAAGTGGTGATCAATGAAGCACATGTGGGTTTTCAACCGACCAACAACGCATATTTTGCTTATTGACGAACCCATTGAGCCAAAAATGAGCTTCGTCACAGAGGATGATTTTGCGATGAAATTCATCATCTTGACGCATCTTCTCCAGAACCCAATCGGAGAACGTAGCTCGTTGGTGTACCTTACCATGATGAAAATATTGAGTTTACTGAATAAATTGACAGTGACAGTTTGATGATTAGTGAAAGAGTGCGTTCACAAATTAAATTCAAAATTGTCAAGTCCCTATTAGATAACCCTTTATATATGTGCTATCTTTACATTAGTGAATGACCACATCCAGCGCATAGCGGAGAGACTATAGCAGCTAAAGCTGAGAGTATATAGTGACGAATTGATTCGTCGTTGTTCTCAGCAGCTTGGATTGGCGTCTTGATGATGTATGATGTTTCGACAACTTGGCGTATTCGACAACTTGGCGTATTTGACGTAAAGATCTTGGCCTAAACGCGTAAAAAATTCAACTTGTGCAAGTATTGAAGCCAAGCGACTTGAATTTGCGTCATATTTTCAGTGAATGGGCTCTGGAAAAATTTAATGACAATTCGGTGTTTTATAGTGAAATTTCGTTCAGTGATAAAGCCCATTTCTGGTGCAGTGGATACGTTAATAACCAAAATTGCCGTACTTTAGCTGATGAGCAACCTGAAGGGTACCAAGAGCTACCATTACTTTTATTAAAAACAACTGTATGTTGTGGTTTATGGGCTAGTGGACTCATTGGTCCATATTTCTTTAAAAATGAGGCAAATCAAAATGTAATCATCAATGGTGACCGTTGGTGTGCTCTGGTTTCAACGAGACGGTGCTACGAGCCATACAGCGCGTGAAACAATGGATTTATTTAGAAATCATTTCGGTGGGCACTTAATCTTACGTTCTGCTATGGTAAATTGGCATCACACCTTTGGACTATTTTCTTTGGGGATATGTAATATCTGGTCTTCAGGAATAAGCCAGCTACGATTAACGCTTTGGAAGCCAACATTACTCGTGTTATCCGCAAGATACCAGTCACTATGCTCCAACGAGTCGCCCAAAATTCGACCTTCTAAATGGACTCCCTTAGACGTAGTTGTGGCCAACATTTACATGATCTCATTTTTAAATCCGATAATAAAAATTTTAAGTTCACTTTCAAATTAATGTGTTTGATTTTACGTTATAAATCAAACCTCACGATGAATAATCCTTTACATCCTGCTATCACTTTTAAGCAAGTCGGCGCTAAAGTAACCACAAAATATTATATTTTCATAGCATACGGTGATAGGTTGAAGACGAGAGAAAAATGCGTGAAAAGAACGATTACGATTTGGATTATAAACTACACTTATCAAACATTTAACATTACTTTTTAAGAATTCGGTTAAAACAAATTCAGTATCATTTCCCACTGAATTCCCCATAATATTACAACTCAGATCAGGCTTGTGATATATTGCGATTCCGCCACCAGTAGTTACAGTGATTCTATTGTTTGGGACTAACTTGTAACCAGGGATGCCACAAAACCTTTCATAATCATTATCATTCTCTAATGTCTTAAACCAAATTTCGCTCACACATATAACATCAACTCCAGAATCTACAAAAATATGTCTAGCATAATCTTGGTAGTTTAGATATACTAAGGCTACGAGCATGGAAGTGAACAATTTTGAAACCCTTACCTGCATTAGACAGAATCTTAACTAATATCCTAACATCAGTCTCATTTCTTACACCAGGTGTAGAATTATAACCCACCATTATTAGAAACAAATGTAGAACAAATAATAGAAGCATGTTTAAGTGATTTCTTTTTAATAGGTAATCAAAAAAAGGAATCGAAGCAGAGTTAGATAGAGAGTAAGGAGTGGAAAAAGAAGGATGGGTGAAAAGATAATTAAAGTATGTTATAAGGCAGTACATAATCATTATTAAATCAATCATAGATTGAAAGAGATAGAAAATAATATAAAAAATAATTCTAATATAGTTAGCAACAATGACAAGTTTGTATGTATACAAAAAATTACATTTTTACGATGCTCCAACGGTGACAAAGGAAACAATTGATGTAGGTAAAGAACAAAATAAGTGAAAATCAAGTTAAGAGAGTTTCGTATTGAGATTTTATGAAGAGATTTTAAGCTCAGAGTCAGTTTTACTTTTTTATAAATACGTAGCCATTGCGAGTTTTGACTGAGAGTAATAGACCCTCACGTCGTAGCTGTAGTGCGTGGCGCAGTAGTAAGCTATTTTCTCTTGTTAGAGTGTGCGCGAGTGTGCACTTTTCTCAGCTGGCGAAGTGAGTCTTATCAGCAACGGACAGCTACCATCATTTGTTTTATTTCTCAATCGAAACGCATTAAAATGTGGAGATATGTTAAAGTCGAGTTTAGCAGCAATGTGCTTAGCAAGCTCAGTTGAGTTTTCGTTAGGTGTTAGCCGAATGCCATGAACAATGACATCTTGGAGGCGCTCTTTACGGTGAAGGTAATTTATTTTTTCCTTTAATTTGCGGTTATTCTCATGCTCTCGAATTGCTCTACTTTTTTATTAAGAGAAGCAATGGCTCTAAAAAGCTTATCATTAAAATTGGTATCAAATTCTGCGAGCAATGTTGTGAATTTTTCCACAAGATTGGATTCCAGGTCTCGAAGCAGTTCAGATAAAGATGTTTTTTTTATGTTATCCTTTGCTTGGCTATTCCCAGATTAGGGTCTATCTGGGGTAAATGCGGTGGCTAACTAGTTTTTTTCTTTAATTGCTTGTTTGCGAGTTATTGACATTTTGGATATACCGAAACACAAATCAAAAAATAAATAATTTAAAAAAAAAAAAGGATTTTGCCACAGCAAGAAAATAAGAGAATTCAGTGTAAAGAACGAGAATTTTATTTCTGGTTGATTTCCAATGACTATTTTGAATATATACTTATTAAACAGTTTAGATAGAATTTAATACGCGGAGCGCAACGCGAGTACATCTATTAACGTCCATTGACCATAAATGTTGATTATTGATTTGCTGCACGTTGATTTGGACTTCGGCTTATCGCGGAAATCCGTGAAGGTGGAATGCCTTCATTGCTTGGTAATGGCCTTGGCGATGGTTACATGTTTTTCCTTATTAGCTTGAAAGTACCCTTAATATTGAGATACCTCGTTTTAAATTGGCTAAAATACTTCTTTACAAAGTACTCATGCTGCGGGTTTGTCTTTTGTAAATCTTTCAAATACCCGTTATTTACATGGAAGTTAGTCCAGTGCTGTTCTAACTGCTCGAGTCTCCTGCAAACTACTCCAGTATCGAGATTCTACATCTTTCTTGAAGTTAGTCCATAATCTAGCACTTCTTCCCTGATTCTCGTATGATTCAAATCGATGTATTTAATCTTATTCATTTTCACTTCACTATTTACTGGAGTACACGATCTTAACTTTGTCACTGTGTATTGGTCTAGTACCAATATTTACAACTCACGTTTCTCTGTTCCGGCTAATTCGGCTCGAAGGACCATGTAAATTCTACTATTCAGAATTTTAATACTTTTTATTCAATCGCCTAATGCAGCCTCATATAAGGAGGTGAAAAGGTTTGTTTCGATTAAACAACAAGATTAACCGAGGTAACCTTTTTTCGCTTAATTTATACAAAAAATTTGCTATTATACTATGCTGTAGGTGGGGTGAAAAGTAACCTCCTTGGAAATGAAAAAAAAAAAAAAAATTTTAAATGTTTTTTATTTTATTCAATATTTTCCAACTTTTAGTTTGATACACTTATTCCAACTTCTTGATCCCGTCCGAAAAGTAATTTTCCGGAAGGTCTGCAAAATACTCCTCCGTGGCGTCGATGATTTCCTCGTGTGAGCTGAATTTTTTTATTGATGAGCCATCTTTTGAGGTTTGGGAAGAGATAATAGTCCGAGGGAGCCAAACCGGGCAAATACGGTAGATGCGACAGTAATTGGAGCCGTAAGTCATTGATTTTAGCCGTGGTTGTGATGCTCTTGTGCGCTGGTGCATTGTCTTGCAAAAACAAATTTTTTTTTCGCTTCATGTGAGGCACAGTTATACTCGCTGTTGATGGTTTTTCCTTTTTCCAGGTAGTCCACGAAGAGTATTCCATGACAATCCCACAAAACTGACGCCATAACCTTTCCGACCCATATAGCCTCCCTCGGCCGCTTCGGAGCACTCGTGCCGGCTTCAGTCCATTGCCGGGCACTCATTTTGTTCTCTGGTTTTTAACAGTTACCAATCGACGAACGAAAATCGTTTTTGTCCATAATCAATATAATGCCAAACACATCAACAACAATCAGCTGTCAAAACAAAACTAAAGACACTGAAATTTGGCATGTCTGTCTAAATATTAACGGACTTCAATGCACCATTAGCTTTTTTGCAGTAGCAGCGCATTCTGGCGGTCAAGGAGGTTACTTTTCAATCCACCTAGTAAGCACGATCAAGCTCAAGTTTAAAGAATAACAAAAAATGTTAACCTAAACATAAAAATACCAATATTGTTAACCTAAGCAGTAAAAGGGAATAAGAAATTTAAAATAAATTAAAGAAATATTTTTTGTTGATATCATTAACAGATTCATCAATACTTGGCCACCACACGAATGATTGCGCGAACATTTTCATCCGCCCTACACCTGCATGGTTCTTATGCAATCCATAAAGTATGCAACCATTTTCGATAATTGGTTTCATTTATAAAATACGGCCTTATTTCATTTGATATCTTTTTGTGAACCTTAATTTTAAAAACTCGAAAACATCCTTCAGGACCTTATCTTTCTGGGTGCAGATTCCGTATTCAATAAATTATTGTCAACATGAAAATAATTAATTGGTGTCTCTTTCACCTTTGAGTCGAACTACTCTTTAACAAAATTAATTATACTGGGATAATTAAATAACCCTTCAATGTAATCTGACAACAGCGACAGGGGAATTTCCATATCTTGGATGAAAGATCTCCTTAAGAGCTTTGGTTTCCAGTGAAAATTGTGAATTCATGACCATATAAATAGTTGTTGAACTTATTAATTGCAAAAATGATGGTAAATGTTTCGCGGTGCAATTGAAAATAATTCTTTTCTGGTGTTGAAAGAGTACATGACGCAAAACAAACTAGACTATCTCGGCACTTTACTAGATGGCATAAAATCGCACCTACTCCTTCATCAGTGAATAAAACAATTTCTTTATTAGGGTCATATATGTTAGTTGCAAAATGTTATTATTTCTGGCAGTCTTCTGTCCATACAAACGGTGTATCTTTTCTTTATAAATTGTATAATTTATAATGATGACAGATTTGGAAGAAATTTATTATAACAATTAAGAAGTCCTAAAAAAGATTTCAATTGTTGTTTTGTTGTTTTTCTGGGGCTTGAACTTTAATTTTATTTTGGTTAGTACTAACTCCTTAAGCGCACAGTGTATGTCCAAGATAATATACAGATTCACAAATAAATTTGCATTTATATGAACGTTGTAGTTTTCTAGTCGACGTAAAGCTTCAGAAAGATTACCTTCGCAATCAGCGACGCACCTCACACTAAAATTTCGTCTAAATAACAAGGAACATTTTTTTAACCTTTGAAGAATCCTATATATTACTGATTGAAATACTGTTGGCGAGCTGCTTATTCCGAAAATAAGGCGAGTAAAGGCAAAAGGGCCCTTAAATATATTAATTACTTCTGCTTCTGCGATATTTCTGTTACAGAAAGTTGCTGGTAAGCACACTTTTAATCTATTATGGAAAAATACCAAAAGCCCGATAATTCTGCAAATTACCTCAATACGAGGTAATGGGTAATATTGTATTTAAATACACTTTCAATTCAATTCAAAAATTCAATACAATTTCAATATACACAAATTTGAATGCTGTTTTCGTTCCTACAAGAACTGCTGCAACTTTTTTTATGAAATTGTTTTTTTTGTAGCAATTTTTTATTTTTCGGTTATATATCATGTTGTGTGACATCGGTTGGGTGGCAAGTGATGCATTGTGTGAAGCCTTCACATTGAATGCTAGTTGGCACACCCTTTCAAAGGTTAACGAGTCATCCCGATGAAGCATTTCTTAAATATTGTCACTTCGTACTCCAAAAATGAACCTGTCCACCAAAGCTTCTTCCAGAAAAAGAGATTTGTACTTTGTTAACCTGTCATTTTTGACATCTCCAAAACGGCCCGTTTGAGCTGCAGATAAATTCATATAACGATTCACCCTCTTCTCGATAAATTTTATTGAATTTATAATGTTCTGATATTTTATTCTCCTTTGGAGCAAATTGATCACGCAGTTATTTTGAGAGTTATTCAAACAATTTTTCACTTGGAATTTATAAATAGTTAATGGCATCAGTGTTTCAGATATTTCGTATATAATGTGCGTTTGGTTTAATAGAATTGCTTTTCAAGGTTTCAAAATTTTTTCCTTAAAAAAAAAAAAAGATTCATGATAATTATAATAATATAATATTATTTTTATTAGAGCACTTTTTCTAATTTTCCCAAAATCAACTCATATAGCTAGGTTCCAGAATTCGAGTGAAATTAAATCAAAATCGAGTGAATTCGATTTTAGTGTTCCACACTTTCATCGATTTTCTAATATTGAACATTTTTCAAAATCAGATGTTGCACAAATATTTTTATTTTGGTAGATTGTTTTTTTCTGTCTCATTTTCGCGATTTATTCAGTTATATGTGTTAATTTCTTGGGTGTTGCGAATTGAAAAAGAAAAGTATGCTGAAGAAAAAATAAAAAGGCGTACGCGGAGAGACCTTTCAAATCCTTTGAAAATTGCAGATGCTGCGTATGTACGTAATTACGATTATTGCAAACGAAAGTTTAATTTACTTTCTTATTTGTTGTTCCATATACAGCCATATCATATAACTGACTAAATAAACGTGCTTTTGTAATGACGCTGCAAACTATTAGTCCACATTTTAAACAATCTTCGATTCCTTACACTTTTAATTTGCCGAAGGAAATTTTCAAAGATCAGAAAAGATGCTGATGTTGCATTGGGCCGAAGCACAATATCGAAGATTTTGACACAAGTTCTTACAATTAAAAAAAAAAAATTGCCCAACATGGATTTCACTTGCTAAGTCGGATTAAGAGCGAAGAAAATCGAAACGACATTTCTTGGACAAGTTTCAAATGCGTTGATGGTACAAATATTACAATGTCGCAGCCTCATCAAGATCCCACGTTATTCTATAACATTAAAGGATACTTCTCAGTGACTGCAATGATTTTAAGTTAGTATCAAAAATATTATCTTTTCCAAACAAAGTACATATTGCAATTTACTTAGATATGCGGTTACAACATGGCTATAAAAGCTGTCGATGCCCGTCGTCTAGGACCAAGCCATGATGCCCTTATCTGGAGCATAAGCAAGGCTCGAAGCAATATTCAAAGAAAAAATTGGTGAGCGTTAGTCCTGGCTTTTAGGAGATACTGGTTATGCATTAGAGCCTTTTCTTCTGACGCCCTATACAGATTCCGCAGCAGGAACCTTATGGCACACATTCAACCGGAAACATTCCTAGGCTCGGAACGTAGTTGAGAGAACAATTGGGGTTGTCTTAAATATCAGCCAAACAAAGTGGTAGAAATTATTAATATTTTTTGCACGTTGCACGACATTTGCAGACATTCTAGCTACAGAATGAAGAAGATGAACGTTTTGTGGTAGGGAAAGATACGAACGAAATTGAAGTAGACAACGAAATTCCAGAATGAATTTTAATGAAGCCAATCAAATAAGAAACCATATTTCGATTGGTATTTAAAAAAGTTATAAAAAGGGACACAACAAACTTACTTCAGTACTTATTATATGTTTTATATATATTTTATATATATAAACTATTATAAATAAAAAAGTTAAGAAAAAAAAGAAACACGAAAATTATCACTGTGAGTTTCTAAAAATGCTTTTTTTCTGGCCTTTACATTTAGATTTTATTATTGTGCAGGTTTATTCCTTATTCTAATTTCCTTTTCTTAACTGCATTTTTTCTTGACGATATTTCTCCATTTCGAAATTGTGCTTCTGTATTTCTTCTTTTTTTTTCAAATTACTTTGCACGTTTTCCACAGATTTTTGGAGCTTTCTTATAATATTCTCGATATCTTTTGCTGCACGAGCCTGTTTATTTGAAGTCGCACAAAATGCACTCCATTGTTTCTCCGACTTTTTTGATTCCTTGGTTTTGTTTGAGCATGAAATCGTTTAAGCTATCATTCAATGAGACTTGTATTTATCTTTTTCTAACTGTTGATTTTGCAGGATTCCTGACTTCTTCCAGAACTTCTTGGAACTTACTCTAGGAACTTTTATGTTCATCGGTATCTATTTCGTCAAAGCCGAAACCCCGCGTGTCTGGAACTCCCTGAATTACGGTATAAATTCCACATATTTGGGCTATATTATGCTTCGTAGGCGATATCACAAACTTGTTGAATGACCCGCCTCCGGTTTATATATCTTCGGCCCTGTTGTGAGCTAGCTTTTTTCTTATTAAAACCTTCCAATCCGTTCAAACCTTCGGAAAAACAAAATTGCAATTCTCATGAAAATTTATTAATTTCTTATTTATTTACTTTCTTCCACCCAGTCAAGTCCTTGGCTATTGAGATCATTTTTTAGCTCGTTCCATAGAGCATCCGCTACAACACGATCACCTTTCATAAAATCTCTGGAAAGATTCTTATGGTTCTCCATAAATTTAATAAATATTGCCTCCTATACAACATTCTCATGCTTGCCCCTGTTTATTTTTAATAAATTTATTAAAAAAATGTACCCTTATGTCCAGTTGTCATTCTTACATTTCAAATTACGTATTTCAAACTGAATGAAGTGATTGCTTTGAAATCATTTGCAAATCGATAAAATCGAATTGTGGGACACGCCAGTTTTACTTTGTTTCAACTTCGAAAAATTTGAAATCAATATCGATAAAAGTGAAATGTAGTTCGATTTCAATTTAATTTCGAGTGAAAATGAAATGTAGAGCCTGGCTAATATGTTAATTATCTACGAGTACAACCGTTTCAGAGATAGAGACAAAATAAAAGACTAGATGTGCAATACGGCTTAAAGACAAACACATCTATGCAATAGCAGTTGTAACATTGATAGCAAAGTAAACAAACGGTTAAACAAACTCTGTCAAAAGTGTAAATTCTGAGGTTCCAGCTCGAATTTAGCGGCTATTACAATATTATTACGGTGTTTTATGGGATTATTAATTAAAATTTCGGTTTCCAAACAGAAGAACTCCAAATGATTTTGTTTTTTCTAACACATATAACCATATTAGGAGCTTTTTTATTAATGGTAACGTTAATGCGCATAACCAACCTCAACCAACTTGTAAATTCTCGCGCAGCGGAAAAAACCAAACCACCGTGCGAGTTATTTCTACCTCAGTGGTAAGGAGTAAAATAATGTATATTTTGCTTGCACTTAAACGCAATTGCTTTATTTATTATACATTAAGGCTAACTTCAATATGATATCTTAGAGCTATTTAATTTATAAAGTTTCTGAGTGGCTGCAATGGAATTATCAGTTGTTTGTTGTTAGTTATTATTTTAGGATAAATGTTCTGCTGATAATGCAACCGTCAATAAGTGCATTTGCGTTTCAGCATTGATAAGGAATCCGATGATAAGTATGGGTTGTTTTGGTGTGTATAAGGTTCCTTAACTCTCTCCCTTGTTAAGAAAATGTGTCCTTACTTTCGAGCCTATTAGGCACGTAGTCTTATCATATCTGTTTGATATATTTCATCACATAATCTTCTTTGTTTTGTTTGTTGTTGGGTTTTGTTAGCACTGAGACATTTTGACGGAACAGTATACTAGGAGTGCAAATGTTGTTAGTCCAAGGATACAGTACATATGAATTTTATTGGGTGTTCCTTAATGGGGATTATGAATTTATAGATTTCTTGAATATTATTGAATTTATAATCAGTATTCGAAGTTAAAATGCGAAAGACTTAAAGCTGTACATCCCTGTGTGCATGCATATATTACTGGGCTAGGTTTGTGCTGTAGTTGCAGTCGGTTGTAAACAGATTTTTCTACGTTACTGATAATAATATTTTCGTTATTAGTCATTAGTCTTCAATTCACTCATGACAGTTAACTTTACTTTCTATTTTACGTAGATAGCAGTATTTGGAGTATTTGCATATTGAGCCAATATGTATTTGGGTGTTCGTGTGAAAGATATCCATCTATACGTATTCACCTACATGTGTTGGTACGAGTGTTTTCCCTATTGTCCGTTTGTTTGGGTTGCTTTATTATATATTATATATTTTCGTTTTTACACATATGTAGGGCCAAAACTATTGGAGAAGTATTTCTTGTGTGTTATTTTTGTAGTAAACTGTGTGCTCTTTTGTATGTTTGTATAGGGTGATTTATAATGTAAAATAAAACACATAAATTTGAAAGCGAACTTAAAATGTTTATTATCGGTAAAGGCACAAACCATGGCATTTACTTTTCAAAAATGATAATATGTAAATGTTGACCACGACTACGTCTAAGGTGGTCCATTCCGAATGTCCAATTTTTGGCGATTCATTCGAGCATAGCGACTGGTATCTCGCGGATAACACGAGTAATGTTGGCCTCCAAAGCGTCAATCGTATCTGACTTATTCCCGAAGACTTTACATATCCTCAGACAAAATAGTCCAAAGGTGTGATATCGCACGATCCAGGCGGCCAATTTACCGTAGCAAAACGTAAAATTAAGTGCTCACCAAAATTATTTCTCAAAAGTCGATTGTTTCACGTGCTGTATGGCTAGTAGCGCCGTCTTATTAAAACCAGAGCTCACAGAGACCATGTGCTTGAATTTCGGGAATCACATAGTCCGTTAAAATTGCGCGGTAACGGTTACCATTCACGGTAACATTCTGATTTGCCCCATTTTTGAAAACGTATGGACTAATGATTCCACCAGTTAATAAACCACACCATACCGTTGTTTTTAATGGATGTTATGGTAACTTCTTGGTACTTTTCGGGTTGCTCATCAGCCAAAATACAATTTTGTTTATTAACGTATCCAATGAGCCGGAAATGGGCTGAACAAAATTTTACGATAAAACACCGAATTTTCATTGAGTTTTTTTAGAGCTCATTTACTGAAAATATAACGCAAATTCTAATCGCCTGGCTTCATATCTTTCACAAGTTGAATTTTGTACGCTTTTAGGCCGAGATTCTCACGCCAAGTTGTCGAATACGCCAAGCCTAGTGCTGAAAACCACGACGAATCGATTCGACACGGTCTTCGTGTACACTCTTATCTACAGCTGCTATAGTCTCTTCACTACGTGCTGGATGTGGTCTAACCGGTCGGGTATCATCCATTATTGTAAACTGGGACTCAAATTTGCGAATGATATTGACAAAAGTGGCTTCAGTAGGTCGATTATGCGCACCATAAGTTCCCCGACTCGCACGAAAAACATTTCTCACAGAATGCTGGTTTTCGTTATACAGCTAAACAATTTGGAGACGCTGTTGTGGTGTGAGTCTTTCAATAATAAGTTGCCAAGCAATACTGAACAAAAACGATGAAGCAGTTTGATAGGAGTTTTGCGTAATCTGTCAAAAAAAGCCTATTG
The DNA here is from genome assembly GCA_907269105.1 of Volucella inanis. NCBI lineage: Eukaryota > Metazoa > Arthropoda > Insecta > Diptera > Syrphidae > Volucella > Volucella inanis. Next base: position 44,776,413 of record OU026155.1, on the reverse strand, counting down.
AAAATCAAAACTCCGTAAAATATTGTTTGTTTAATAATTTCATTTCTACTCTGGTCCAATATCGGTATAATTTGGTTTTTAAACGAATTAAGTGGCTGTTGTACTCGTTTCAGTACTGGTGAACTTTCCGCTGAGTGTTTTGAACAAAGAATAGAAATAACAAAAAGAATCACTCTCTCTGAATCCGAAAAAATTCAACCGTCGTACAAAAGACCAACAACAACATCTCATTAGATCAAATAGTGCAGATCTATTGCTTTATTTCAAATTCCAAATCCAATATAAATTTTTCTCAGTTAAAATATATACAATAGTCTGCCCGTCATTTTTTCCTAATGGAAATTCATATGCTCGCGAAAATTTTTTAGGAGTAATTTTTGTCCCCCTACCTTGACTGCAAAAAGCTATGTAAAGTATACGGAAATTTGGAAATTTGTTACTCTGACTAAATGCTTGTAAATGATTGTCATCGTATTGTATATTATTTGATTACTGAGTGTTCCGAGAAGACTAACTTACTTTTTTAAAAGTCTTCTTAAAAAGAAAAATGTTGGAAAAATATTTAGTATAACGAATTTATTTTTAATCCACATTTTTCGTATGTTTGAAAATTAAGATAGTAATTTATTTATCTGAAACGGTTATTAACAAATGTGTTTTATTAAATTAAACGACATTACTCCGAAAGAATGTTTAAATATTGTAATAATATACATATAACATACCGGGTGAGTTTTTTAACTTGAGACTTCCAAATTATTCGAAAAATACGCAATATCGCGAAAAATGTTTCAGACAAAAGTCAAAAGGCTCTGAAGGTGACATAAGATTGTGACCACGAGTTTGACCTTGAGCCCCATTTTCAAGGTCAAATGAAGGTCACTTCTGATTTTTTAATGGAAACCTCTATTTTTTTGACAGATTCGTAATCTGCGTGAAAAATTATAATTCTTTTATATGTAACACTTTTTCAAAAAATGCGTTCTTTTCCCGTCAGAGGGCGCCATAAAACTTAAGACTTAAAATTACTCGAAAAGTACGAAATATCACGGAAAATGTTTCAGACAAAGGTCACAAGGTTCTGAAGGGGACATAAGATGGTGACCACGAGTTTGATCTTGAGACCCATTTTCAAGGTCCAACGAAGGTCACTTTTGATTTTTTAATGGGAACCTCTATATTTTTTGACAGATTCGTAATCTTTTACATGAAACACTTTTTTCAAAAATGCGTTCTTTTCCCGTGAGAGGGCGACATAAGACTTAAGACATCAAAATTACTCGAAAAGTACGAAATACCGCGAAAAATGTTTCAGGCAAAAGTCGCAAGTTTTTGAGGGGGACATAAGATGGTGACCACGAGTTTGATCTTGAGACCCATTTTCAAGGTCAAACGAAGGTCACTTTTGATTTTTCAAATGATAATTCCTGATTTTCATTGCTCAGTCGTATTCCTCAATGGGGCACACGACTTTGTCTCAAAGGTCTTATTCATTCAGTGCTACATACCACTGCACTGGCACGCCTAAATCAACGGTTTCCAACGTTGTAAGGGTGTTAGAAGGTCGAGATTTGTTTTGAGGAAGTCATTATTGCCTCGAGTGAACTTAAAACTCAAAGAAATTTCAGATAGAGACAAATTGTCCTAAACTATCTGAGAGTGTATGATGTGCACTCTGCCCTTTTTTTCTACTTGCCCTTTTTCTACTGTACTTCATTTTGAAGTTCGATATTTGTTTTGAGGAACTGATTGCTATTAGTAACGTTTTCCAAATTAATAATTCAAGAGAAAATTCAAATGATATTGATTTATGGAGAAAGTGGGAGGAACATCGATGGTGCTGTTGCTCTTTACGCCCAACGTTTCCCAGACCAGATACGATGGCGCGCTTTCTTTTATCAGGTCACCGAACAATTCACTATTGAAGGAAATGTGCAACCAAAAAAAAGGAATCGTTCAGATAGGGTGGCTGTTGAGGACAATGAAATAGAAGTGTTAGCTGCCGCCAAATAAGTCGTGAATCAGGAATTTCTCAAACGACTGTCTGTAAGATATTACATCGGCATAAATACTATCCTTATCATGTTTCAATGCATCAAGAACTTTCTAGTGAGGATTTTCGCAACCGGGTTTCCTTTTGTCAATGGGCACTTCAGCAAATTGAACGAGACCACCTTTTCTTCGCCAAGGTGTTATTCTCTGATGAGTCGACTTTCACCAATCACGGTACGGTCAATCGACATAATATGTATTACTGGGCTATCGAAAACCCTTTCTGGTTGCGACGAGTTGAACGCCAGCACCCTTGGAATGTTAATGTTTGGGCGGGAATTATTTTGGATAAATTAATAGGTCCATATTTTATGGAAGGTAACTTGAATGGTGAAAAGTATGCAAACTTCTTTCGGGACCATCTTCCAGTATTACTACAAGAACTGCTATTGGAGTTGTGACAAGCAATGTGGTTTCAACATGATGGTTGTCCAGCCCATTATTCCCAAGTAGCCCGGGGCGTATTAAGCAATGTTTACCATCAACGATGGATCGGACGAGGGAGTCCGAGACAATGGCCTGCTAGATCACCTGATTTTACGTCACTTGATTTCTTCTTGTGGGGCTACTTAAAAAGTGAGGTTTACAAAAAAAAAGCCAACAACACGTGAGGACATGAAAAGACGAATAACTGAAGCTTGCCGGATGATTACGCCAGAAAATTTAGAGCGCGGATAGACAAGTGTATTGAAGTAATTGGTCACATTTTCTAGCATTTGTTGAAATAGTCTGGGGAAATAAACGTCGAAATGAGAAGAATTCAATGATTCAACAGTGGGAGGCAAGGGGACCCCCTCTAATTAATCACCCCGAATGAAACAAAATACTGCTACGTCCACGTCGTTGTTTCTGGGCTATGCTAAGCGCAGTATGTAAAAACAAAAGCCTACGAGCAATACGACTGAGCAATGAAAATCAGGAATTATCATTTGAAAAATCAAAAGTGACCTTCGTTGGGCCTTGAAAATGGGTCTCAAGGTCAAACTCGTGGTTACTATCTTATGGCCCCTTCAGAGCCTTGAGACTTTTGTCTGAATCATTTTTCGCGATATTTCGTACTTTTCGAGTAAGTCTTAAGTCTGTCTTAAGTTTTATGGCGTCTGCCATCAGAGCAAAAGAACGCATTTTTGAAAAAAGTGTTTCATGTAAGAGAATTGTCATTTTTGACGCAGATTACGAATATAGGGATTCCCATTAACAAATCAGAAGTGACCTTCGTTTGACCTTGAAAATGGGCTCAAGGTCAAACTCGTGGTCACCATCTTCAGAACCTTTTGACTTTTGTCTGAAACATTTTTCGCGATATCGCGTATTTTTCGAGTAATTTGGATGTTTCAAATTAAAAAACTCACCCTGTATATTTAAAATGATTCTATTTTATTTTGTTTGCGGAAAATATTCATGTAATGATACCTATAACCTATAACGCTGGGAATGATATCTTATTATTTTGCTTTGCTTACAAATTATGTTTACCTGGGTTATAAAATAAGGTAAATTTTTTATAAAAGAAAATGCAGATCATTTTATAACAGCAATAAATGAAAAGATATTTCTTGGTTTTATTAAAATAAATTACAGCTTAAAAACAGGGGTTTTTCAAAAACTCTTAAATTAAGACTAAATATTCATTATTGCATTAAGATTTGATAATATAAAAAAACAGTATATATTTAGACAATTCAGTTTTAGTCACGCTATTCAACCAAAAATTGTTGAGATATAATTAGTTTAAAAGTATAAAATGGGAAAGCATTGTAGAATTTGTGTTATCTGTGGGCTGTGTCAAGTTTTTAATAAAGATGTAATGTTTTTTAAGTTTCCTTCTCATTGTAAAAGACAAAATGAGTGGTTATCAGAAATTATAAGAAGTGATCTTAGAAGTGTGAAAAACATTTGAAGTGAAAAATGAATAAGATTAAAAAAGTATGCGGTACCTGTTTTTGAAAGTGGGAGTGAATATGAAAATTTAGCGGTTTGTGCGGGAGTGAGTTCTCTTAAGCCGGAAGATGCTGAAGCCCAAGTTTCGGAAAGTGAAACGGAGCATTTTATTCAACAACCTGTTGGGGAAGCTATAGAATATAACGTCGAGGGAATTCTACAAGTTATGCAGTTTTTCCAACGACCCATAGGGCAATGCAGACAAAGAAAACTGAGTGCAGTGCAGAATTGGAAGAAATTAGAAAATGATAAACTTAGAAACCAGATAGAAATCCTAACTAGCGAACAAAATAATAACCAACACTTCATTGCAAGAAGTTAACAACTTTTAGCACCAGAATTAGTAAATATTGTAGAAAATCACGTAAACAACGCTTATTTTAACGCGTCTTAAGATCTTTTTGCAAAATGCATGAATTTACCATCAAAATCGACGTTATTAAGATATAAGAGAATGGCTTTCTGAACCAGGATAACATGACGCCTTATCTAATTCATTATATTTAAAAATTAAAAAATTACCGGATCTTGCAAAAAACTGCATTTTAAGTACAGATAAAATTTCTTTAAAATGTAATTATTTTTATGATAAATCCAAAGTAGAAATTATTGGACGAGAAAATAATGGAAGTACATATAAAGTCACAATTACCAGTTAAATATGCAAAGGAGATAATAGTTTCGGGAATCACCCATCGATTTAATCATTTAATAGGATACTATTTTGTGAATTCAGCATGTCCCGCAAAATCTTTGAAAGATTTGATTTTCGCGTGTATAGAAAAATTATTGAAACTTAATATTAAGCTACGAGCAATAGTATCTGAACAAGGCAGAAATTTTTTTAGTCTAAGTAAATTATTAAATTGCTCTCAATAATAACCACAAAATATATTATATTTTTGACTTCTCTCATCTTTTAAAAGCTATAAGAAATAACTTAATTAAATATAAAATAATATTGAAAAGTGTCTTGGAATGATATGGGTAAAAGTTACAATCTCAAAAGTTCCCACAAACATTATCTAGGTTCACTGACACAGCTGATTTAACGATTCACAAACAAGAATAGCACTCGTATTGTATTGGGTATATATTTTAATTCGTGCGGTTTTTTTTTTTTCAAAATTTGAACGTTTATTTAAGAAAAACATGTACAATAGTATTATTCAAAGTATTGTCCATCTGAAGCTATGACTTTTTCCTATCTTCCTGGCAATTTGTGGATCCCATCCCAAAAGAACTGCGCCCGCTTGACAGCCAAGAATGAATCAAGCCAATTTTTGATATTCTGCTCTAATGTGAACCGTGTTTCAGTGAGGGCGTTCTGCATCGACCGGAACAAATGGTAATCAGAAGTGGCAAGGCCTTGGCTATAAAGCGGGTGGGGTAAGACTTCCCGTCAACTGTTTTCCAAATAGTTCTTAACCGGAATAGCAACGTGGGGCCGAGCGTTGTCATAATGGAAAATTATTGCCTCGTATCTGGTCGCATATTCCGGGCGTTTTTCGGCTACTGCTCTCTCCAAACGGATTAATTGTGTTCGGTAGCGTTGTCCATTGATATTTTTACCCGGTGATAATATAATACAGCACACCCATCTGATCCCACCAAATACACAGCATTACCTTCGCGCCATGGATATTCGGCTTTGCCGTTGATTTGGCTGGTTGGCCGGGTTTCACATATGATTTTTTGCGCTTGGGGTTGTCGTAATGGATCCATTTTTCATCACCAGTAACAATCCGATGCAAAAATTACTTTCTTTTGTGGCGTTCCAGCAGCATTACGGACATGCAAAACCGCCTTTCGACGTCTCTCGGCTTGAGTTCATGTCCAATTTCCTTGCTTTTGAATATATCCAGATACTTTTAAACGTTTTGAAATGGCTGCTTGAGTGACACCCAAAGATTCTGCGAGCTCTTCTTTTGTTTGGCAACAATCTTCATAGGGTAATGCTTTCAGTTCTTCTTCTTCAAACTTTTTTGGCTGCCCAGGACGTTCATCATCTTCCAAGCCAAAATCACCACTTTTAAATCGTGCAAACCACTTTTGGCACGTTCGCTCAGCTAGCGCATGTTGACAATAAACTTCCACAAAAACACGATGACTTTCGGCGGAAGTTTTCTTCATAAAGAAGAACTCCCCGCAAAAACACTTTTTCAGGCACAAAGTTCGACATATCTGAGTGAAAAAAAAAAAATTATTGTTGTTTACGCTTCAAATGAATGACATATATTGAAATGATACAATGACAGTAGCCTTCCAACGCATGTTCCAATGGAATAATACAAGTTTCGCCATCTCTTAGCAAACCGCACGAACTAAGTTATAGACTCAATAATATAACGCTAAATTTAATAAAGCACTAAAGTGTACTATCAGCGTACACAAACTAGTGCCAATTATTGGAATCGTTGACTCACCTGCAAGTGAACTTGATCCGATTATGTTCTTTTTTTGCAAACTAAGCTAAATACCTGAGTAGCGACAGGTTAGTTAGCAAGATATTAAATTTGTAGAAAGTAGTATTAAGTTAGATTCAATAAAGAGTGGATTGAATATATAAAATTTGATTTTTATTTTTTTTTTTTTTATAATATAATTTTATACCACTCAAAACTGGCGCAATCGGTAGGATATGTCAAACTTGTGTGTAAGAAAACTAAAAAGTTTTTACAAGTGAATGTCTTAGCATTTAAATTGACCATCCGTTACGTCCAAATCGCTAACGAGTAAATCGTCGCGTTAAACAAAAACAAAAACCAAAACTTAATTTTCGAATCGCGGGTAAGTGTATTATCGCGTGGAAAAATAAAATAACAAAGAAAAAAAGAAGTGTGAAGAATAAATCAAAAGAAAAATATCTATTTGAAAAAATAGTGGTGTGAATTTAAATAACTTACCATAACACTAAAGATCGAAAAAGTGAAACTGCAGAAAATATCTTAGAACACAAGACTAAATAATCAAGATACGAGTACTTCACGAAAGAAGACCTCAAAAGAAGAACTAACAAGCTGAGAAGAAGACATCCCAGGAAAAGCAGAAAATCGAAGGTTAGCAGTGTATTACATTTATGCGATTTTTTTTTCTTTTTTTTATACAATACATAATTCCTAAAAATTGTATGTACTTTAAGAATTTTATGAAACCTATTTGATACATATACATAAAAAGTTAAAAGTTAATATTAAGTATCCACTAATCTTTATGTCTCTAGAGAACAAGTTAAAATTGTGCAAGAACAATCTAGGCAACTATCAGAGGTAGTTAATATTTTTTTCAATAAAGAAAACCCAGCACCCACAAATATGCCAACTTTGAATATTGACCCTATAAAGTACGGAGTTACCAGAATTCCACGGTGACTTCAAAGAGCTCCAAAACTTCGTCGATTTGGTCGACGAAATACATCCTCTCACGACGCGATATGATACCCTAGCGCAAAGCATCTTTTCGGATATTCTAAAATCCGGAAAAAAAGGAAAAGCTCGAGAGATTATAGAGATAAATAACCACATTACTAGTTACAAATTCTCTTCAACAACGTTGGTGATCGGCAAACACCGGAGGAATTGTTTGATGGATTGCGATCCGTGCAATTCTAAACAAATGCATTTGATCTCTATAATCATGGTAAAACGATTTTAAGAAGATGAAACGTGAAACAAAAGCAAATGTTGCAGGGTAATGATGAAGGTATCGAGGCCAACATCCAACAGAACAAAAAGTCTACACTATTCATTTTCCGAAATAAACTTCCAGAACAAATGCGGTTTCTGATCTATTGCAGAAATCCAGATAGTCTGGATGCAGCAATTAATATTTTACCAGAATCAGTATACGCGTACTTTAGGACATCCTCAAATAATCTACATTCTAGTAAACCCCATAACACTGTGTCCTCCCATTCTAACCAAAATGAGCAGAATACAAAAAATAATTATAGCAATAGGGGTCATTCCAAAAATGGCGGTCATATAAACAACTCTTATAAAAACAACAGTAGCTCCAATCAAGTTCAAAGCTTCCCTGTGCCGGAGCCAATGGATATAAATGCATTTATGAACATTCCTACACAAAAAAAAAAAAAAAACACCAATCCAAACGCTGCTGGTCCAAGTAAGATGAATTCGTGAACCAACCACAACCACCACCAGTTAGATTCACGCAGTCTAGGAACAAATTTTCGTCCACCTGCCTCAAGGGAAAACTACCCCATATAATAATTCAAACAAAACTATATCCTCTTAACTTCATAATTGATACCGCGGCAACGCATTCTATTATAAATCCTGGACTTCGTAACCCTAAATGGAGAACATCTTCAGCCCCCATAACTGTAAAAACGTTTCAAAATACACTCACTATTTCCAAAACTGTAAGAATTCCACTGTTTGTAAAATTTGGCAATACCGAAGATATGGTAGAGTTGAGAATGTCAATTTCATGACTTATATGATGGAATCATCGGAAACGACATCCTTCGGAAATATAAAGCAAACATAAATTACCAAAACGATACTTTAACCATTAACAGTAAAACGATACAACTCATTTATCAAGGAATTGATGAATTACATGTGTCCGTAAAACAGGAAAAAGGACTAGTTTTTGTAAGAGAACAGGTAACTAGCACCGGAGATACAATAATACCGAGAGGAGTTTATGACGTAAGAAATTACAGTATAGAGATAGATAATGAATTAAATTTTCAAGGTAGATTACATCTTAACACAACGACACATACGCAATTACAGATGAAAACTTTTGTGTTATCCAACCTTCCGATATTTATACAAAATCCTTAACGGAACAAATAAAAACTGAACATCTGAATTTAGAATAACGACGTAAACTTTTGACTCTAGTAAAGAAATACGAAACGATTTTCTACCAAGAGGATATAAATTTAACGTTTACTAATGCAATTAAACATAGGATCAGAACAATAAACGATGTACCAATCTTCCGTAAAAACTACAGATATCCATATACCCACAAGCAGGAGTTGATAACCAAATTCGCGAAATGCTAGAAAATAAAATCATACTACATAGTAACATAATTCACCTTATTTAGCCCCCATATGGATCGTTGCTAAGAAGGAAGATGCCAGTGGCAAGACCACGTGGAGATTGGTCATTGACTACAGAAAGCTGAACGAAGTGACGGTCATAGATAGGTATCCAATACCAAATATTGAAGAGATATTTCACAAATTGGGCAGATGCCAGTATTTCATTACCCTCTATCTCGCTAAGGGCTTCCACCAAATCGAGATTCATGAGGATGACATTCACAAAACTGCCTTCAGTATCGAAAGTGGACATTACGAATTCCTTCGAATGCCCTTCGGACTGAAAACAGCACCTGCAATCTTCCAAAGGTTGATGAACCATGTCCTCCAAGATTATATCAACAAAATTTGTTTGGTATACATTGATGAAATAATAATTTTTTGAACGTCCTTAGATAGCTTCCCTAACTAAAATTTTCGAATTTTTGAAAGACGTTAATTTAAAGGTAGAAATGGACAAATCGGAATTTTTCAAAAAGGAAACAGAATTCCTTGCTCACATCGTGAAACCTAATGGTATTAAAGCCAACCCCAAGAAGATTGAATGTGTAAAGAAATATCCCATCCAACAGGTAAAAAGATAAAACAGTTTTTAGGACTGACTCGTTATTATCGAAAGTTTATTAAGGACTATTCGAGGATAGCAAAACCTATGACAAATTATTTAAAGAAAGACGCACAAATTAACATTTCCGATCTAGAATACTTAGTAGCTTTTGAAACCCGTAAGACCCTTTTAATAAACAATCCCATCTTAGCATACTCAAACTTCAATAAAAAATTTACGCAAACTAGGAGCCGTATTATCTCAAGAAAATCATCCGATATCTTTTGCTAGCCGTACTCTGAACGAACATGAGATAAATTACAGCACAATAGAAAAAGAATTACTAGCGATCGTACTATCGTCCTTATTTATTTGGTAGAAAGTTTACTATCGAAACCGACCACAAGCCACTCACTTGGCTGTTCTCTTTGAAAAAACCCAACTCTAAGCTTATTAGATGGAGGTTAAAACTATCTGAATTCGATTTTAAAATAATATATAAAAAAGGTACAATAATAGTAATGCTTATAGTAATGCTAATAGTGCTTTCTAGGATTCCAAATATTGAAGTAAATCTAATTGAAAATGGCAATATTCCAACAAGCAAATCGTGTTTAAATATCTTTAAAAATCAAGTTATTATCACAAAGTCTCATTCAGGATCTTTAAGAATAAAAAAAAATTAAAGTATTTGATAGACTACGAACAACAGTACATACGAAAAACTTAGACGAACAAACCATGTTAACATTTATCAAAAATCATTTCCATCCCAACGCTTTAAATTTTTCAACATTGTCTAAAATACTTATAGGAAATATTTCTCAAATAACAGGAACTTTAAATTATATTACTGAAAAAAACAAGATTAGCAGAAATTATAGAGAAAGAACATTTGAAAAATAATCATAGGAGTATAACAGAAATTTTCTAAGAACTGAATCTCATTTATTTCCATCCGAAGCTTAATATAAGAATTACTCGGTTCATTAACAATTGTGATGTCTGCCATCTCATAAGCCATTACTTTAGATATCAGAAACGCCGGTAAAACCTCTCGAAATTGTTCATGTTGATGTCTTTTACACCTTACAAAATACATTTCTCTTAGCTATCATAGACAAGTTTTCCAAGCACACTTGTGCAATCAGAATTTCAAGCAGAACATGGACAGAATTCAAAAGAGCTATTTCATTTTATTTTAGTTAATTTGGAACAGTAAAGAAAATCATAGTTGATTATTGAAGATTATTGAAACATAACGATGCAAATAACGAAGGAACTGTGGGAAAGAAACTTTCGATAATAACAACATTTTATAATAATACAATACATTCAACTACCAACCGAAAACCTATTGACTTCGTGACAGGTAAAATTCATGAACTTGAATACAAAGAAATCCATGAGCTCATTCTAAAAAAAAACCAGAAAACAATTGATAGGATTAATAAAAATCGTAACAAGGACAATACGTTGTCAGAGGGACAAAACTTTATTAAAGAAATAAAAGGAGGTAAGAACACTCAAAGATTAGAAAACTAGAAACGTAAAAAATCGACAAAGATCATTTGATAGATGTAAGCAACGGACATAAATGTTACAAAGCTCATTTTAAGGAGATTACGAAGTTTCAGGATATTAATACTCCCACAGTTAAATCAAAAGGAAAAACAAAATGATAAAACTAGAAATTCTTTTTTTTTCAGAAATCAACAACAAATAAAGTGAAACTACACATTATTCCAATACTACTGACAATGACAAGGATACAACTTACAAAGACCCAGGAAATTCAGCTTCACGATTTAAACAATAATAACGGATATGTGACACCCAAACTTTCTGTCTAGTTTGGGTTATTATCAAAAGTTATACGAAAGTTCTACATAGCATTAACGTAACTGATTTTGAAATAACCAAAAACCAGATAAGAAACAATCTTTTCGCATTTAAAAACTAATAACTAATAACTAACCCCACTAGGAACAGGAATCAAATTCATTGCAGGAACAATGGAACATGAAGATGAAGTTTTTATAAAAAAACAAATTAGACCAGCTTTTTGATCAAGAACAAAATCATACGGAAGGATGTAATAAACAGGTAATAGTTAACCAGCGAATACTAGAACATATACAAAATATTACAACGCATGTCATAGAAAAATATTTAAATAGCCAAAATTTAGTAGGAAGAGTAGCAAATTTAGAAGAGGAAGTTAAGATCATGCAGTACATGTACCAAATTATCCAGGATATAGTATTACTCAGGAACCACGTAGATGATGTATAACAAATACTTTGTTCAAACAAACTTGGAATACTGACAAGAAACATCTAAGGTAAAAAAGAATTAGCTATGATCGACGACTTAATGAGTTTTAAAGAAATCAAAATTACAGTCACAATTTACAAAGACCAAATTATTATAATTCTGTTTATACCACACTTCTCTGATCATGTATACACAAAAACTTTAATAGAACCCATTCCCGATAGAAATATTAAATCACTTATATAGAAGCTTATATAGAAGTTAAAGAAATTTTAACCGATCAAGAGAATACAATAACATTTACGAATTCCCAGTTAAGGATAATCTTCAACGTAATCTTACTACAGTAACTGATAACTGTATTCAAAATATTATGTATTCTAAAGTAGCATTTTGTGCAAAGATTGTTACGAACGTTAGAGAAACACTAGAAGTAGTACAATGAATTATTATTTTAAAAAATGTTAAAGAAACTATAATCAAACATAATTGCGACAAGAGTTATCTCAAAGTTAAAGGAAATTACATAATAAAATTCAAGGATTGTAAAATAACTATTAATAATAAAACTTAGGAAAATTTTAAAAAGATGGTATATGATAACATTATATTACGAAATTTCATTACAAAAGTTAACGAAACCAATGTAACCTCCAATATTAAATTAGAAGAACTATATGTAGAGCATGTTTATAACAGAGAACTAATAAATCAGAGTTCAGTCAGAAGTAACACATTTGATGTATCACTTTTAACCTAAAATATTATATCCATTATATTAACTATTCCAGCATTCTATATTTGTAAAAGATTGAAAAATAAAAGGAATATAATTATTTCGTCGGAGCCTCAATCTAACGGGGTTAAAGTTACAATCTCAAAAGTTCCCAAAATCTCTAGGTTCACTGACACAGCTGACTCAACGATTCACAAACAAGAACAGCACTAGTATGGTAATATAACGCTAAATTTAATAAAGCACTAAAGTGTACTATCAGCGTCTGAGAGTGCATCCGGCACACTTGTGCCAATTCTTGGAAACGTTGGCTCACCTGCTAGTGAACTTGATACGATTATGTTTATTTTTGCAAACTAAGCAAAATATAGGGTTTTCCGATAGGAATTTGACAACTTTGAATTTAATATGTGAACGCACTCTTTCACTAATTATCAAACTGTCACTGTCAATTTATTCAGTGAACTCAAGTTTAGTGCAAAACTTTGAGTCTACATATTCGTTGTATGGTATTGCCGTGTCAGTGAGACAACGATCGATTGTAGCGTGTGCTGCGTGGCACCATCCTGTTGAAACCACATGTCGTCCAAGTCCATATCTTCCAATTCGGGCCAAAAATAAACGGTGATCATGGCGCGATACCGCTGACTATTCACAGTAACGTGACGATCTATCGTCGACGAAGAAAGAAACCGCACTAACCAGTTATTTTTTGCGGATGAAGTGGTGATTCATGAAGCACATGTGGGTTTTTACTCGACTAATAACGCATATTTTGCTTATTGACGAACCCATTGAGCCAAAAATGAGCTTCGTCACTGAAGATGATTTTGCGATGAAATTCATCATCTTGGCGCATCTTCTCCAGAACCCAATCGGAGAACGTTTGCAGACGTTGCTCGTCAGTGTACTTTGCCATGATGAAAATTGTTGAGTTTACTGAATAATTTGAAAGTGACAGTTTGATCATTAGTAAAAGAGTGCGTTCACAAATTAAATTCAAAGTTGTCAAGTCCCTATTGGAAAACCCTATATTTAGCTTAGTTTGCAAAAAAAACATAATCGAATCAAGTTCATTTGCAGGTGAGCCAACGATTCCAAAAATTGGCACAAGTGTGCCAATAATATAAATTATATATAAATTATATATATATTATTATATATAAATTATCACCTTACAAGTTTACGTTGCCTAATTCCATTCCCACAGAATTCAAACAGGTGCCGGATGCACTGCATATGCCGTTACCAGACACCTAGTATCATCGCACAGAATATTTCCTAAGATGCATTATTGCTGACATTATGTCTGCACCTGAGCAAATAGCATTTCGCACCTTATAAATAGGAGCATTCGGAAATAAGTACTTCAGAGTTTTAATTAGTTCTCATAGTGTAACACATAGTGCTTCAGCTAAATAAAGTTGGCATTTAGCCGTCATATAAAAAAGGTTTTTTTTTATGACATTTAAATAAATAAATATTTAACTGGCACGAATAAAGTAGCACCAAGTTCGCGTTAATTCCGTTAAGAAGTCCTCAAATAGCGCAGACGGAAATTTCGCGTGTGTTCTCGATAACTACTAAAATACCCCGTGGCTCCCCCGCGTGTGTGATGAAAGTGAAATTCACAAGGGCCCCTGAGTAATCGCTGGCAGCTGAACACTCGACCGACGAGAGAAAGGGAAGCGTTGACCGCTAGCCGCACCACAACATCGCAAAAGTCAGGACTAATGCATTGCCTGCAGAGTGTAATACTGTAAGTTTAGTTTTAAGAAATAATTAAAATAAATCAAACAAGTTAAAAATAACTAAGGGATTTATAAAAGAAAATTTTACATAATAGTCAATTAAATTGTATACAAATAAGTCTTGATCATCATTATCCCACGACCATCTGTAGCTTATATCAGTGGAGTTGTCACAAATGAGGCTCTGGAAGCCTTAATTACAGGTGTGGTAACACGCGTTCTTCAAAACGGGGGACGTCAACTTATCCAATTTGTTGTAAACCTCTACTTTGATCATTTCTCTGGCGTAGACCAAACCATTAATCCAGAATTTAGAATATTTCTGATTTAGATAAGATACCCGATATTGTTCGTTGCCTTAAGGAGTAAAGCGTATACCGAATTCTGCAAATCTACGGAGGCACTAGGGGAACACCCAAATATTTTGTGATCCTTAACGTGATTCGCAATAAAATCGTAGGTCAGACTGACGTAGTATTGGAATCGCACAATACTCCGCTAGATTGGCAATGCATAGCTCGCTGTTTGACAACGCACTTCGCTGATAAACGGGATTTAACTACACTCGAATACCAGCTGACATGCTTAGTCCAAGAAAACTTTCGACGTAAGAATTTTACCACGTTGTAAATAATTCTTCAGGGACAGTCAAATACCCTTCTTCTGAAAATGAGGACATTTCCATTTAAGGAGGGAAGAGTTATCACCTTACAAGTTTACGTTGCCAAATTCCATTCCCACAGAATTCATGCAAGTGCCGAATGCACTGCACATGCCGTTACCAGACAACTAGTATCTTCGCATAGGATATTTCCCAAGGTGCATTATTGCTGACACTATGTCTGCCCCCGAGCAAACAGCATTTCGCACCTTATAAATAGGAGAATTTGGAAATAAATATTTCAGAGTTGTAATTAGTTCTCATAGTGTAACACGTAGTGCTTAAGCTAAATAAAGTTGGCATTTAGCCGTCATATAAAAAAGGATTTTTTTATGACATTTAAATAAATAAAAATGTAACTTATACCAATTTTGCCTCGTATTTTTCTATAAGATTTTTTCACCTTTTTAGTTTACTATAGAGTGCATTTTTAAGTCCGAATGGCATCCTGATAAATTCATACTTAGTACCGTTTACTGAAAACGCGGTTTTTTCCCTATCAGATTCTCTTAATTGTATTTGATGAAATTCTGATTCCAGATCAACTACTGAAAAATTGTTTGCTTGATTTTGTATTGCCATATTCACGTCTGGTATTGGATACCTACCTGTTATAGTTTGGACGTTGATTTTCTAAAAATCTACGACCATGCGTCTTACCGAACAAGGGGTCGGTAATTTTTTTGGACACTGTCCAGATCGGTGAGTTATGTATATAAGCTTCTGCTAGGTTGTATAGGGTGTTCTAATAGGAACTTGACAACTTTGAATTTAATTTGTGAACGCACTCTTTCACTAATCATCAAACTGTTACCGTCAATTTATTCAAACTCAACATTTTCATCATAGTAAAGAACACTAACACTAAATTTTATACAGATATTCGGGGTCGCAAAATCATCTTCAGTGACGAAGCTCATTTCTGGCTCAATGGGTTCATCAATAAGCAAAATATGCATTATTGGTCGGGTGAAAACCCACATGTGCTTCATGAATCACCACTTCATCTACAAAAAATAACTGTTTGGTGCGGTTTGCATGCCGGCGGCGTTATTGGGCCATATTTTTTCGTCGACGATAACGATCGTGACGTTACTGTGAAGGGTCAGCGTTACCGCGCCATGATCACCGATTATTTTTGACCCGAATTATAAGATATGGACTTGGACGAGATGTGGTTTCAACAGGAAGGTGCCACAAGCCACGCAGCACACGCTACAATCGATTTATTGAACATTAAGTATGGTGAGCGTGTTATCTCAAGACTTGGGCCAGTCGATTGGCCGCCTCTTTGGTGCGATTTAACGCCGCTTGACTATTTTCTGTGGGGCTACGTTAAGTCATTGGTTTATGCCAACACACCGACGACGTTGAAAGAGCTCAGAGCCGACATTGAGGGTGAAATTGCGGCCGTTTCGGCTGAAATGTGTGGCCGAGTCCAACGAATCGACCGCTGCAAACGTGCCCGCGGTGGCCATATGAACGAAGTGTGATTATTTAATAATTTTTCGTTTTCTTCGCTAAAAAACGGTATCAGCTATGGGATACAGTGTAGGTTCGTCATTTTCTTGCTAATCGTAGCCTGAATGGTTGCAGTGACGGGTAGGATCTCACCAATTTTCTCATTGTTTTTCATTATTTTTTCTATATTCTTCTTATATTTTTCATTGTTCACTGTGTAATACATTTTTTGTTGTAAATTTACAATTTCCCTTTTCTTTATTTTGTATTTTAGGCTATACCTAATCAAATAAATTAATTTCTGCTTTAATAGCTCTGAATCAATCCAGAATCATATCGAAATCTTGAAGCTCATCGTTTTTATAAAGGTTAAATGCTGATCAAATAATTAATGTTATTACTTTTTTCACATTTACTATCGAGTCACCATGTAATGATTTTGTTTTTATAGGCTTAATAATTATAGAAGTGTAGAATACACTTAGAACTAATATAATTATTTGTTGAGCCACTATCGATTAATAAAGAAACGCATGGTCGTTGAAGACAAAGTAATCCGTTTATTTGCTTAAAAAAGTGCTTCCTGTTTTGTATAGCTCCTCGTACTGCGGTGTTACTGATTCCAATTAAGCTCGTTTAGTTTGATTTATACGCTGCATCTTGTGCTGATTGTGATGAAAGATTTCGTTCTCTCTTTTCTAATGGATTGATTGTTCTGAAGGATTTTGTCTGGGTTCGTTGTTTCATCTAGGCTGTTGGATGTTGTAATATGTTGGACGCACGAACTGTCTTAATTCATCTACTTCCGTTGATGTGGGTTTTTCGTAGTACTGTTGTGGTGTGAAGTTTGAGCTCTTAGTGCTGCTATGTACTTCTGCTATAGCTGCTGATTTCGTAGTTTTCGTAGTTCTGAAGATGAGGAGTGGCAATTTCTCTGTCATATTTTAGATTCGAGGGAGAATAATCTTTTCATTCCATGGTTTCGTAATTTGATTGTGATTTTCTATATTTCACGGACTGCCTGGTTTTTCAAGATCAGAGATTTTGTGCGAGTCCTACTACATATATATTTCAATATATCTGTTTGGCTGTTTGAATGGCAAGTATTATAAGAAAGCTATCCCGGAAGAGCTCCCAGTTGTTTCTACCTCAGTGGAAATGAGTAAAAATATATATATTTTGCTTGCACTTAATCGCACTTGCTTTATTGAATATATTCTTAAGAATAACTTCAATATGATATCTTCATTTATACAGTTTCTTAGGGGCTGTAATGGAATTATCAGTTGTTTGTTGTAAGTTATTGTTTTAGGATAAACAGTAAGTTGCATTGTCCTCTACTGACAATGCAACCGTCGGAACGTGCATTTGCATTTCAGCATTGATACGGCATCCGATGATAAGTATAGACTGTTTTAGTGTGTATAGGGTTCCTTAACTCGCGCGTGTGAAAGAAAGACTGTACATTACAGTGGAGAAAGAAAACAAAAAGATACACACAGTGGGGGTATTCCAGCTCACACGCTTTTGGCCGAAGTCATAGATGAACTAACATAAATAGTAAATTTTAAAGATGTTGGAAAACCAGAACCTGTTTTCCACTGATCGCCTCTATTCATGTGATCCTGCCTGTAAACGCATGCAAGTTGCCATTATTGTCAATTTCTCTCCTATTTACCACAAGACCCGCCTATTTTATTCAAAATATGTCTTACACATTACACAAACATAGTGCCGACATAAGTCGGCAATTGAATTACTGTAGGTCTGTGCAAGGGTTAAGGATTTGCAAAAGTATTAGTAGAGTTTGCCATCTAAGTTAGTTCTTCAATGGGCAAAGTACTATTGCTTGCACCCGCTCACTGCCGTGACTGTACTCATCATACTGTACGGGCATTAAATGCATCCATGTTAAATGGTTACCCGGTTGTGCACTTGTATGCTTAACACCTCCTGCAGTTTGATTCAGTAAACCCTAGCCTTAAAGTCTGACTCCATACCAGGAATTGTATTCCTGTATCCTCATACTGAAATCGAGATTCTGGACAGACAATACCTAAAGGACGGTGTGTTGAGATCTTCGGTGCGGAAAATAACTTGATCCAGTTTGTAAATAAGCCCACTTTTTAATTTCTCAGCCTGATAAGCACTGTTGATGTGCTTTTTCGTCTAGGCTTCCCTCTAGGTTCGTCGGAATATTGTGACATATAAGCAGATTTCTCGTACACCCACCACACAGTTAGAAAAAAGGTTCCTAAAAGAACCGTATGGCAATAAGAGAAAGCCAATTGGAGTGGACTTAAGAGCTTCTTAAGGACTTTCAACTGATCGATTACGACGTGGACGCCGCTGCTGATATGAACACAGACATTATTCTCTTTAGAATGAAATGTACCAAATCAAACGCAAGGCATGGCACGACTCGAACTGTAAAGAGGCAGTCAAGGTTAGAGAAATATTTTTTCAGTCCTACAATGCAAACCAGACAGAGGAATACCGAAGAAGATTCAAACGAGGAAAGCTTGACGCAAAAAATATACAATGTTCAATTGTAGTAACAATTTCTGGTCGTTCGTAAAAAACATTAGACAGCGCGTAGAATCTAAAAAGAGATGAATCCACTTTTGCACTCGTGTACTAGCAAGAGTCTTAGGACTATTTCCGAGCAGACGTAAAACAGAATTTGTTCAGCATGTTCTTAAAAATGACCAATCTTCTCTCTCTTCCTACAGATTTATTGCACTTACGTCCTTTCTTTCCAATGTCATGGAAACGCTGGTAAAACTGATATATATGATGAAAGTACGAAATGTTCTCAATGACCGGCAGTACGGTTCTTGTAGCAACAGGTTCACTTGTGATTTGGTGGCAAATCTCACCCAAAAGTGGAACCAAAGCGAACATAAATCTGGCGAAACCAAGATAGTTGCACTTGGTATTTTTGATTTTGTCAAATATGCCTGTTTTTGGGAACAAATTAGATTAGAAATTATCTTTCGGAACTCTCTTTCCAACACTCTTTTTAATTTTAAATTATTATCTTGATGTCTGGTATTTTTAATTCAACATATTTTCTTGAAGATGATAGTACTTTCTGCTTTTCATATTCATATATATATACATTCATATATATATTTCATATATTTTACGTCCCTATTCGGCTCTAGAACGGCAACGGCAGAGTATGTTAAGCTCAATAAATTCCGATATTAGCAGTATAACCACTTGGGGAACTATCAACAGAGTGGAATTTAATGCCTCCAAGATACAATGCAGTCTGCTGTCGTTAAAGCGGAATTGAAATACTCATTACAATTATCAGTGAATGGTATTTGTATCATCGAAACCGTAAAACTTTCTATTCTTGGTAAGTGTGTCAGTGAGAACTTATATTTGAATGACCACATATTCGAGGTCATTTAAAATCCTGCGAAATGTCAAGGTTTCTTCAGGCGATGTTAAAAATATTTCACCCCATCTGATCTGGCCCTAATTTAAAGGTCGGGTGCCTTTAAATCATCTCTGAACCTGCTAGATAGGATTCGAAACCGTAATACTAATATTAGTCAGTCAATTGACCTCCTCGAACACCGACGTAATGTCTTCTGCCCCACTTTATTTTATCGCTATATTCATCACCAGTGCTCAATTGAAATCGCCAGTAGCATTCTGCTTCTTCAAACCTCAACCGTAACACCCGTCTTGTAAGTGTGCCCTTAAGCCAACTTTCGGACTTACTCTAAAATATCGCAATTTGTTCTTAATCCGTACAAGTCCCTTAGGGACTATGTAACAATACCGAGGACAAGAAAGAAGCTTATAGGCTGGATTTTGGAAGCATGTGACGATTCGCGAGCAAGTGAGAGACCATCAAGTCGATCCGAAAAAGGTGTGAAAAATGCATTGAAAGGAACGGACTTTAATTTGAGTAGTTTTCTTGATCTAAGTTCTTTTTCTCAATAAAGCGTACCTTTTTTTATATTTTTTGGTTTTTGCTTTGAAATATGTTATAATTGAATTATATTGTATTATGCCTCTATCTCAGAAATGGCTGTTGATAGTTATGAGCTGCTTTAGGGAAAATTATAAAAAATAATACTCTTATAAAAAACATATCAAAAACTTGCTGTAATTTATTACTGCAAATTTTAGAAAAAATAGAATGGCATGTAATTTTTTTTTAAGAAAAAGTTACACAAAATTGATTTTGACCTCTTTTTCGTAGTAAAACCTATTTCTGCTTAATTTCTTATATACCGTTGAGCAGAAAATTTATCTATGATAGCTTCCCAAAAACATTGAACTAATCAGATTATATTTGTTCGATAGAACCCTATAGTTTTGTAAACGGGGGAGTCAGACACTCCCACATTCTATACAATTTTTTTCTTGTATTACCTCGTCCCATCATCCTTTGAAATTTGTTAGGTGTCATATAATAGAAGTAAATGAAATTAAAAATAAACGAAATTGAGAATAGGAATTGTTGCACTGGTCGTTTAAGTTTGGTTCCATTTGACTATTGAATTTGGCACGCTCGCACTTTGTTGTCTCTCCCAAGATATACTTCTTCGACAAGAGCCACCTTCCATAACATCCGTGATATACCCGGATCATATAAAACAAGTACAACATCTACAAAGTCTCTTATTGCTGTGAAGTGAAAGAAGTTGTTGCAAATAGTCGAGTCTCCAGTGTTTCCAAACAATCTCAACATCTTTAGAGTGGAGTTCCATGTTTGCCGTATTTCAACATCAATAAGCGGGTCCACTGAAGGTGTTAAGTAAAACATGTTCCGTATGTGCCTGTGAAAAAATGCGATGTTGTTAGCGGAAATAAATCTTTTTGATCATCAGTAATGTATGTTAAGGATCTAGCGTCGATGATGCATTACACTTCTGTTAGTAACGTTCCCAACTCCTCAATTTTGAGAGATGACTCCCTATAGTGGCTTTCAACTCAACTTTAAAATTTTTGACGAACCTTTCCCAAAAGCTTCTCTACCGTGGTGCTCTTTCAATGATGATTTTCCATCTAATTTTTTTATTGCTGACAAATATTTGAATAAGATTTACGCTTAGTTCATTTAAATATCTTGGCGTTGATAGAAGATATGGTATATTTGAAACTCTTCCTCGACACGCGAAAAATCTTCTTGGTGCTAATAAGCAACATTCCGTTGTCAAATCTCTGACAAGTTTTAATCGAACTCTGCAAAGTGGAAAGTAATGTGTAAATTTAGCGCATGCCCAAGGGATTTCAGTACCCTTAAAGCGTTTGTACACAACGCGGGCGAAAGAGAATCATTAAAGAAGAAAAGAGAAATACCCATTTATACATATTGGTGTTAAATGTTTGCAAGTTATAATAAATATGAAATAGAGAGCTCGGCAGGGATTCCAAAAGTGACTTGTACTGCTTAGAAACGATATTTCAAAGAACGTCTAAAAGTGGGCTTAAGGGTATACTGATGAGCATTCGGAGCCAGACGGGTCTTATGGTTGAAGGTTTGAAGGGGCGAAATGCTCCTATGGAGCTGTGGTGGTGGAAAAAGCGATAAAAAAAATGAGACAGGAGACATTACGTCAGTGTTAGAGGCTTTCAATTGACTCACTAATATTAGTATAATCGTATCTAGCAGGTTTAGAAATGATTTAAGAGCACCTGACCAGATGTGGGCATTGTACTACAATTTTGGGTGAAAAAATGTTTTATATATTAGGCCCAGATCAGAGGGGGAGAAATGTTTCCTACATCGCTTGAGGAAACCTTGACATTTCGCAGGATTTTGAATGACCTCGAATATGTGGTCATTTCAACGTAGGTTGCTACTGACACACATACCTAAAATGGAAAGTTTTTTGGTTTCGACGATGTGGATGTCATTCATGGATAATGGTTGGGTATTTAAATTTCGCTTTAATGACAGCAGACAGTTTTAGTAGCATTAAATTTCACTCTGTTAATAGTTACCAAATTAGTTATGCTGTTAATATCGGAATTTAGTGAGCTTAATATACGCTGCCGATCCCGTTCTACAGCCGAAGAACAGGAACATTAGTCCGAGAACGAATATAAAAAGAAGAGGGTAATGTCATCAGCAACCTAATATATTGGATCATTAAGGAAAAGTCAAAAGTGTGTCGGAGACAGAACAGAGCTTTGGGGTACACCAGTGGTTCGTACTTGGTATAAGAACGGGTGACTTTATTTAATTTCTCAACTTTATTAATACTTAACTTATAGCAAGTTCGCAACTTTTCAAGTCAATAAATTATTCCAATAAGCAAATCAATAATACTATAGAAGTTGCTTATTAGGCAGAATATCGTAAAATACTCAAATAAGCAAATTAACTATGGAGGTCAGTAATTATTGAAGTTGCTTATTGGGAAAAATATCGTAAATTCTCATATTCTCAGCATTAATTTTGGGAATATTAGACTTGAAACCATCCAAGACAACTTGAATTCAACGTTGGGGTGGCCGTGGTGTAGTGGTATACGCATAAACTCCTCAACCAGAGGATCGGCTTTGAATCCCGTGCCAGGCAATTCTGTAAAAAAGTCTTTTCATAGAATTTGTATGTAGTTTTATAAAAATCCCGTCGGCGTCAACTCTGACATGAAGGCATAACATTGATATTGGAGTGGTTGCTGGCTGGGCTTAATGTAACGAACTAACAACTAGCACGTACTTAAGACGCACTGGTTGAGGAGGATGTACTAGCTCGTCCCGTCCAGTTTGACAACCACCTCTGGGAAAAATATCGAAACCTAATACACCTGAGTTTCAAACTACTACCCCGTCCGCCCGCTCCCTGGAGAAAAGCCAGTAAAAGGTTATTCATATCCCCTTGGTGCGCGCGGGATTTAAAAAAAAACCCTTTGAAAAGTAATTTCTAACCCATTGAAGATGACAGTCAACGATCCGAAACGCACGCATTTTCGACAAAAGAGCCTGAAGCTAAACTCGGTCAAATAGCTTAGAAATATCAAGTGCAACTTTCTTGCATTCGCTAGACTGATGTACATTTTAGTTCCACTTTTCGGTGAGACATGCCATCAAAGTTTTCGCGTTTCGGCATAATTCATGAGCTGATGGCTTATTAGCGTTTCTATGATCTTGAAAAGAAAATACGTAAGTGCAAGAGAGAGAAGAAGATTCGGCGTTTCTGGGGACGGGCTGGACAAATGCTGTTTTCCATCTCCTCGGAAAGAGTCCTAAAGAGTAGGATTGATAAAAAAAGCTTACGCAGTGGTTCTGCCAGCGAGGAAGAACACCTTTTCAGAAGAAGGGAGATATACCATCTGCAGCAGCGGAATTGTGTATATTAAGATATTTAAGTACTCTTGCTACTACATGACTGCGAAAGTGGATTCGTCTCATTGAAAATTCAACGCGCTCAAGTGTAGCACAGTCTAAACCTATTTGACTGAACTCAAAGCAAGCAGATTGATCTTGTCCAAAGAGCTGACAGTTTGAATATCATTGTAATTGAGCTTTGGAATGTTTTTGACGAACGGCCAAAAATTGCTACAACCTTTGGCACTTTGTAGTATTTTTTGCTTCAGTTTTTCTTCGTATTAATATTTTACACGTTTATGAAAGGCTTTGCAGTCATTTATGACTCGTTTGAAACTTAATCGATATTCTTGTGTCTGGTTCATCTTGTAGTGATTACTTTTTATCCCGCGTATATTAGCTACGTCAACCCTGAATTCCCTAGTCATAATCACAAACAAACGCACACGAACACCGACGATGCTAATCAAGACCTCGAATTTAAAATTTTGACGTTGGTTTACCGAATCAAATTGTTGTAGGTTATACGCCCTTACAACAAAATGAAACAGTGCACCAACAAAATTCGCACTTGCAACCCGCTATCCAGCGGTTGTTACATGCACTCAGCCATCGTCGCTGCTCTATGATAAATACAGCACAACAGCAGTGACCAAGAGCAAGCAGCAGTACTATGACCGGTGCGGGAGATTTCGGATACTCGCACTGTGCAATATTTTCTTTTTACTTTCTACACTGCGCTGCACTATTTTTTTTTCTATATATTTTTTATTTATTTAATTGTTTTTTGTTTTACACGACCGTAAGGGTTCTGCCTTTTATTTTTTTCCTGAAATAGAGTACGCGTTTCTTTTCTTTTTTTGCAAAAAACACGAGAAGAACAGAAGAGATGAATTTGCGAGGGCACTGGTCAACGTGTGCACTCGTCGGTAGTCACCCTGGTACTTGGTACATTTTCTTTGGTGCCCTTCCGCATAAAGCTATTTTGATATGCAAGTCAATTCTAGTCATCTCAAAAAGTCTCGAAGTCAGTATCTTTTCTAGTGGAATCGGAGTAAATATTTGTCTACCAAACATCACACGGGCTTAGAATTGCTGTGAATAACTGCTATGCTTTAAGTGTCCTAAAACGAGATCTTAAGAGTGTATTTGTGAGAACGACAACAATGCCACTGTGAAGCATTCGTTGACGAGCATCTAACATAACACTATCCAAATTTCTTTTGAGAATGATATTTACATATAATATATATTTTTATATCTAAACACACCCGTAGTAATTGCTTAAATCTTCTACACGTAAGATATATGTATCTCTGCTTTCAATCTCAGTTTCTCAGTTTTCAAGAATCCAAACATCGAAAAAACGGACATTAATAAGTTCTTTATATATAAAAAAAAAAAAATAACAGCACTAAACAGAATATCAGCACACGAATATACTTTCAGTAACAAGATTGTGTTTCTTGTTATCTTATTGCACTATTACACACGCTAGCAGATATATTAAGGCAATAACAGTGCTGCTAACACAATTGAATTGCTACTATAAATTTCATAACCAAATATATTCGGGATAACTTAAATTTAATAAGAATTTAATAATATATATGGTGCATGAAGGAAAAACTTTTTTAGCTTTATTTTAAATAGTTAAATAACACTACAGCTTAATCTTTAATTAAAGCTTATTAAAACTCCGACTCTGACCAAAGAAGACTCATCCCTTTTTCTGACCATTGCTCGCTTGTTGACTACTCACCCTCATCCCAGCCAGTTCCACAGGTCAAACCAATTTAGAACTTGATGCCAAGTTCACAATTTTACCATAAACGATAGCGCCATCCATCCGTCACACACTCCCAATATAACCAATGCTATCTTCAGCGGAGCCAATGTATTGCTATATAAATGATCACGTATCTTTTTCTTTTCTGACCGTTAATCTAGGTCAATAAATGTATTTAATCCATGATGAATCAATGCAATCGATCCCACAGTTGTGACTCAAAGAACGAAACGAATTCAGGTCAATATATTCGACTAACGTGCGTACGATGTCTCATCATGGTGATTAGGGCCCGAAACATAAACAACATGGTCAACGGTCGACGATACGAAAGTAAACTGAGAATAGAAACAATACGACAAAGTAAAATAATAGAATATAAACTGTAAGTTATTACTTAACAATCCAAAAGTAAACTATGTTAAGTGTAAATTATACATTCCTACACTGGGCCATCCTGCAATTATTCGGCTGTCCTCAGTCGAAAGGGGCACCATCAGGTTCGTCTGGCTCTAGTTCATCATCATCGTGATCATCATCGTCATCATCATCGTCATCATTATCGTCATCATCGTCATCATCATCATCATTCACCCATGGCTTCATAAAATCAGCAGAAGTGGATGTTAGGTTATGTCCATCATGATCTCCCACCTTTCGAACATCATAACGGTCATTTCCCCTAACATTGATTACTTCCTACCAGCCCATAAATTTGATGTGTAATTTAAGGCAAACTGTGTTTTCTTGATAGCCACCAGATCATGTAACTGGTAGCATCAGGGTGCCTTGCTCTTCCGATTGAATGTCCTCCTATTCTCCTCCTGTACCTTTTGTATTTCTCGTACGTCCCTATTATATTCGAAGTCGTATAGAATCACCTCCTCCAATAATTCTCGTAGCTGGCTGTCATCTCGTCTCATCATAATGCCGAACATAAGTTGGAGTGGGCTTCGCTTTGTATTCCGTGATATGGTTGAATTAATCACGCGCTGAACATGGCTGACATGTTTGTACCAATTCTTGTGATCCTCAACAGACACTGTGGTTAGCATTTCTATAATGATATGATTCATCCTCTCTACCTGTCCGTTTCCTCGCGGTACCCCTGTAGTTGTGACGATGTGATGAATGCTGTTTTGTTCGCAGAACTCCTTAAATACGGTGGCAGTGAAAGCCGTCCCTCGGTCTGATATAATGCGCGCTGGGTTTCCAAGAAACTTCACCCTGCTCTCGTATCTTCTTGACCACTTCTTCGCTTTTAGTGGTTTTAACTTTAAATCCACATAAACTTAGTGAAAGCGTCTACTACAACAAATATGTAATTATAAAACTTGTTCGTCGAAGGGAGTGGACTCAAATGATCCACGTGATAGATGTGCAAAGGTACATCGGCTTTATTGATCGGACGCAGAAACCCTTCCGGTTGTCCGTCCTTTCTAGCAGCCAGTAGGCATGGAACACAGTTGGATATTACAGCGTCAATATATTTCCTGAATTTGGGTATAAAATAACCCTGCTCAGAGATATCTTCCATTCTTTTCGCGCTTATATACCCTGGCCTGTGAATACCTCTCAGAATCTCCTTCTGCATGAACATAGGCACCACGAGCAAATGAGCCCCTTCAAAAAGTTTGTACAGTAGATTGGTTCTTATATCGTTATTCTTATAGGTTCCAACCTGAGAGGTTGCTGAGAGAATATCTACGATTAATTGACAAAATTCGTCCTTACCTTGGGTCTTCTTGATTCTCTCAAGGATGCCATCCTCAATCCGTAGTATTGCTGGGTATCTGCTAAGCGCATCGTGACGCATAGATGATCCGGAGCGGTGTAAAACGTCACAAGAATACTCCTGCAACATGATTGCCCACCCACCCGTGGGCATAAGTTTTTTTGTTCATTGTGGCCTGGAATGCCTTACAGTCCGTGTAAATTTTGAACTTCATCCTTCGTGTTCATAGCTGGTAATTTTTTTCTGCGTTCGTTGCCTTAAAACTCATGTAGAAAACAGGGTGTAACTGGCCTTTGTATTTCTAGAGCAAAACACCACCATATCCGACCATACTCGCGTCCATATGCAGCTCCGTCTCCTACGTTGTGTTAAATAGCTTCAGTACAGGCTCTCTACATAACATATCCCTTAAAGATTCAAATGCAACTATCTGGTTCGGTCTAAAAACGAAAGTACTCTCTTTCTTTCTCAAGTCTGAAAGTGGTCTTGCATAAACAGAATAATTAGGTACAAACTTACGGAGAAAACTAGTCAGCCTCAGAAAACCCTGCACTTGTTTCACATTGGTCAGTCTTGGAAAGTTCTTTACAGCGTTTATCTACTCAACTGACTTCTTTATACTTTCATTTTCCACCACGTGTCCAAGTAATTTAGTAGACACTTTTCCCATTTAATCACCAGTCCGCTTTCCTCCGCTACTCTAAATACGAGATCGAGCTTTGGTAAATTTTCCTCCCTTTCTTCCGCGGCTATAATAACTTCGTCCAGGTACAAAAGTTAATAGCCTTGATTTATCAAGTCTCGAAAAACAGTATTAACGAAGCGGTGAAACACCGCAGTTTAGTTACACAGTCCGAATTCAAGAATTCATACTAAGCATCTATAGTTATGAATGCGGTATACTTTTTGCTGCTTTCTGCCACATCCACTTGAAAAAACCCGTTACGAAGATCCAGTGTGGTAAATACTTTCGTTGTAAATAGTTTCTCCAGAATTTCCTCCATTACTGGTAGAGGATACCTGTCCTTCACAATCCTAGAATTCAGCTTGTAGTCCACGCACAAACGATTACTTCCGTCCTTATTCTTCACTAGGACAATAGGTCTAGCAAAGTTCGATCGACTATGACGGATGACACTTTAACCATTCCTCCATTTGCTTGCACACAGCTTCCTTTTCTGGTGGGGCTAGTCTTCTGGCCTTCTGATAGATAGGAGAGACTCTTGAGAGAATAGGTCGAGACATTGTCAGATATGGCTTCTATATAGTTGTCGTTCCCAACCCGCAGGCTGCTCTCAGCTATGTCTTCTTCCCCGTCTACCACTCCGATGCTTAAAACATCATTCTCTTCCAGATCGTATGTTTTACCTCGTACTACTTCCTCTGCATTCAGCTTCTTCATATGCTTGATTTCTCCGTGAATCTTCTTCCACATTTTGTAGAAAATCTCTGCAAAACAATATCCAATCGGAGATCCACTTATCAGAAACCACATGGAACTGAACCTAGTGTCTATCCGATCCAACCCGTATCTCCAAAGGACAGCAACCCATCGTTTCTTATGGAGCGTTGCCAAAAACTTTCAGGATCATTCCTGGCTTATTCATTTTCACTCCCCCGATTTCCTCTACTAATGATTCATGTATAATTGACACGTCACTCCCGTTGTCGACGAAAGCATGATATGGATTCTCCGCGATGTTAATTAATACGTGATTACCATCCGAGCCAATGCGCTTTACTTTGTGCACGCTTCTAGAGTCAGCATCTTCCTTCTTCTGGCCCGGACAGTGGGGCGAAATGTGTCCGAATTGGTTGCATTTAAAACAATTCGCTCCCTTCGCTTTATCAGGACAATTCAACGCCAAGTGTGACGTAGCTCCGTAGTTGTGACACCGTTTAGGCGTAGTGGAACGTCCCGCTCGGGACGGGTTTGGTCTGCTGAACACGGTAAGCCTACCAGCCTTAGCTATTTGTTTCAGCATTTGTTGTTGCATCATGCTGTATACTTCCAACTTTGATCTTAGCTCCGCTATTGTTGATGCTTCGTAGAGTATTGTTTTATTACTAACTGTGTCTGTGAGTCTGTCTGTCTCTCTCTCCCAAAAACTGTTCCAGAGACTTTTCGACGTCTCGGAAAACGAATTGACTTTTGTGGACATCGTTGTTTCTTCAGCTTGTTGGCTTTCCTTGCCTTGGTCGCTTGTATCTAATTGGTCGTCGCTCGTGTCCGTAAATTCTGTCTCCTCTTCTCTTGCGGCTTGTAACACGTCTTCCATCTTCACACTTCCTCCAAAAGTACCACGAACTCTATCTGTCTGTTTTGACGTTCTGTCTATAGGACAACCCCTTACTTTTAAGGAATGTCTGTAGCTGTCGAACCGTTAATGTCCGCAAATCGTCCATTCACTTTACTTCGTAACTACCACTATTCCTTTGAACTTTCCCACTTTGCACTTAATTTTCTTGGCACTCGTATCGCTTATTCTTGTTATCCTCTTAGCACTTTTCCAACTTCTTAACTTTATTTCGCTTACTTAACTCTTTTCGCTTCTTTTCTCTCTTCTTCTTCTTACCTCTCGTAACACCACCAACAATTTTATCTGGTGAATCCCGGTTAAGCTTTTTTAAACTTTATTTTAAATAGATAAATATATGTAGTAACACTGTACGATTTAATCTTGAATTTAGACTTTTATTAAAATTCGACGTGGACCGTCGACCGTACTCTGACCAAAGAAGAATCATCCCTTTTTCTGAACATTGCTCTCTCGTTCATTCCTCACCCTCATCCCAGCTAATTCCATAGGCCAAACGAATTCAGAACTTGGTGCCCAAGTCCACAATTTTACCATGAACGATAGCGCCATCCATCAGCTGAGCTATTGTATTTCTATCTTTGCCTTTTATGAATGTTTATCTAGGTCAGCAAATGTATTCGATTCATGATGAATCAATGCAATCGGTTCCACAGTTGTGACTCAAAGAATGAAACGAATTTAGGTCATTATGTTCGACTAACGAGCGTACGATGTCTCATCATGGTGACTAAAGCCCTAAACATAAACAACATGGTCAACGGTCGACGATTCGAAAGTAAACTAAGAATAGAATCAATACGACAAAGTAAAATAATAGAATATAAACTGTAAGTTATGACTAAATAATCCAAAAGTAAACTATTAGGTCTATAACTTAATTCGTGCGGTTTGCTAAGAGATGGCGTAACTTGTATTATTCCATTCTTATTATTCCATTCGAACATGCGTTAGAAAGCTATTGTTATTTTACGTCATTTCAGTATATGTCATTCATTTCAAGCGTAAACAACAATTTTTTTTTCACCTAAATATGTCGAACTTTGTGCCTGAAAAGTGTTTTTGCAGGGAGTTCTTCTTCATAACTTTAATATGAAAAAAACTTTGGTGGAAGTTTATGGTAAACATGCGCTAGCTGAGCGAACGTGCCAAAAGTGGTTTCCGCGATTTAAAAGTGGTGATTTTGGCTTGGAAGATGATGAACGTCCTGGGTAGCCAAAAAAGTTTGAAGATGAAGAACTGGAAGCAGTAGTCTATGAAGATTGTTGGCAAACACAAGAAGAGCTCGCAGAATCTTTGGGTGTCACTTAAGCAGCCATTTCAAAACGCTTAAAAGCAGCTGGATGTATTCAAAAGCAAGGAAATTGGGTTCTACATGAACTGAAGCCGAGAGACGTCGAAAGGCGGTTTTGCATGTCCGAAATGCTGCTGGAACGCCACAAAAGGAAGTCATTCTTGCATCGGATTGCTACTGGTGATGAAAAATGGATTCATTACAACCCCAAGTGCAAAAAATCTTATGTGAAACACGGCCAACCAGCCAAATCAACGGTAAAGCCGAATATCCATGGGGCGAAAGTAATGCTCTGTATTTGGTGGGATCAGATGATGAAACATCAATGGACGGTTAAGAACTATTTGAAAAATAGTCTGGCTTCATAGCCCAGACCTTGCCCTTCTGACTACCATTTGTTCCGGTCGATGCAGAACGCCCTCACTGAAATACGGTTCACAACAGAGCAGAATATCAAAAATCGACTTGATTCATTCTTGGCTGCCAAGCTGGCGCAGTTCTTTTGGGATGGGATCCACAAATTGCCAGAAAGATGGGAAAAAGTGATAGCTTCAGATGGGCAATAGTTTGAATTATACTATTGTACATGTTCTTCTTAAATAAACGTTCAAATTTTGGAAAAAAAACTCACGAATTAAATTACATACCCAATAAGTGTACGATTAAATTACAAAGTATAAATTATACATTCCGACATACATATGTATACTTATAAATACGAATATTTGTAGTGTTGGGGTGTGTAGGGTTTTAACTTTTTGAATTATATGTGTAGGGTAAAAAATAGGGGTCGGAAAAATGCGGTTTAAGTAAAACACGTCTTTTCCTGTTGAACAGTCACAGCAAAGAGAATCTTTATTCGTCCGGAAATTACTTCCATCTTTTTTACAATAAGTGTCATACCATATTAGAGTCGTAACCTTACGTTACGTTTAATTGTTTACATTTTAGATTAAGTTTGAAATAATTTTGCTTAGTTTTAATATAGATTACAATTTAAATATTGAAAAACAATAATTATATAAACTAAAATATATGTATATTATTTATACATTTTGTTCACGAACATGCTCCCGCTAGGTGGACGAATTTCGTCCGCAGATGTCCTTACTTTTGTTAGCCTTGACCAAAACTAGGTCAATTCGTTCGGTTTTGTTTTTTTTCCCTCTTTTTTTTGTTAGTGTTTTTATTTATTTATCTTGTCTGCTCCCCTTCCTTGCGCCATTCGATTTAGTTTTGAACTGTGTACATCGGTGCGAGTACAAAATCGTATATACCTGCGTGCGTATATATTTATATGCATCGATTGTCCGTTACTGTTTTGCGAAAGTGATATTCGAGTGCAGTGCAAACAAAAAAACAAAAGAAAAAAAAGAAATTGGAAAATGAACAAAAAAAAAAAGTTCATTATAATTATTTTCCCAACAGCTCGGTACATTTTGTTGTGTTATTTTTACGATAACTGTTCTCCGTGTACACAATTTTTGGTTGTGTAGTGCGATGCTGTGCGATGAAATTTTCGCGAACGGTTAGTGTTTTAATGATGCCGAATAAACTTTCTGAGTGTGTGTGGTGTTTACGTTTTTAAGTTGTGTAGTGCGATGCTGTGCGATGAAATTTTCGCGAACGGTTAGTGTTTTAATGATGCCGAATAAACTTTCTGAGTGTGTGTGGTGTTTACGTTTTTAAGTAAAGCCTTTTTTTGACATATTCATTTTTTTTATTATTTACATATTTATTATTATTATTTACTTTATTTATGTAATTTATGTTAAGATTAGTTTAAGATATACAATATATTATTATTATTGAGTGCTTATACATTTTAAAATGTATTGCTTTTCTTTTCATAAAGTGTTGTGTAGTGTTTTAAGTGGACAACGTTGAGTGTTCCGTGAAAACTTCAAGTGCCGTTGGGGTTTTGGAGAACTAAAATTTGATTCTCCAATTCCAGTCGACATTTTGGAATTTTGGACCTCTGCAACGTTGTCTGGTATGAATGCCTTGTTTGTGACAGAGGGGACTGTATGTATGTGTGTTGTGTTGCGTAGGGAATCTAGGATAACTAATTATTATTAATTTGTATCATTATATTTTATTAATTTAATAAATTGTTTAAAAAAAGAAATGTCTTTAATTTTTCATGTGAGTTCATTTAAAGTGGTTGTTTTATAAATGTTGTGTTGTGTCGTTTAAATGTTGTGTTGTGGAAAGATATTTCATTATATTTTGTGTACATTTATTCAGAAAGAAATTTTCAATGATTGATGGAGACAAAACAGGGTGAAAATTATTTGTGTTGTGTTGTGTAGAAATAAAGGAAAAATAAATGAAAAATATGTATATCGTTATTTTAGTGTTCGAAATCTTTGTTTTGTGTTGTTTGCATTTCCTTAGTGTTGCTTGGTAAACAACAGACTTTCCCAATTGGTCGTGTAAGTTCTCCGGTACTTGTTTTCAAAGTGACAAGTCGAATTAGTCCGTCGTTTCCGGGTTGTGTAGCGATGATTCGTCCGAGTCGCCATTGCAACGGTGGTAGTCTCTCGCCTTTAATGAGAACTAAGTCGCCGCATTTTGGGCCCGGCTCCTGTGTCATCCAGTTTGGGCGCTTTTGCATTCTGGACAGATATTACGTACTCCACTTGCGCCAGAAAAACTTGGTCATTGAGGTGATCCGCTTCCATCGCTCAAGGAAACTTACACTCTCGAAGGCAGTGTCTTCTTGAGGATTTGCGACGAGTCTTTCGCCGATTAAAAAATGTGCTGATGTCAGCGTTTCCAAGTTTTCGATGTCGTCCGATATTGGGCACAAAGGTTTGGAATTGAGGCAGGCTTCAACTTGAGTAAGCAACATTGACAGTTCTTCAAATGTCAGAGCTTCTGCCCCGAACGTTCTTTGAGGTGATGCTTTACCGATTTCACCCCTGCCTCCAAAGTCCTCCGAAATTGTGATATCCAGGGGGAATAAAATTCCACTTTGTGTGCAGCTGTGTCAGTTGTGCATTAACCGACCCCCAGTCAACCTTCGCTTTTTGCAGCATCCTCCCTAACTCCGTTTCTGCCTCTCCAACACGTAGAATGTCGTCAGCATCTATAAAGGGATTCAAGTTTAAGGTACGTTTAGGATGTACCTTTTTTGCAACATCAATTTCAGGGAAAATTTGTCTTTGAAGATTGCTTAAGCATAAGATTGATGACCTCATTGTCTTCACCGAGTTGTTGCGTGACATGGAAAATGTTGGTCGTGTTCTCCTTTCGTTGCTTTAACTTACGGTCAATCCTTTTGGGTTGAATGGGAATCTCAAAGTTCCAATTCTCTCGTAGGAAACTTGGGCCCTTCCACCACAACTCGTTTCATTTAATTGCTGATGGCAATATACCCCTCGAGGTGAAGTCAGCTGCGTTGTGTTGGGTCAGAATATGTTTCCAAGAGCTGCAGTTCGTCAGGCGTTGAATTTCTGCTACACGGTTGGCAACGAAAGTTTTCCATCGGATTGGCGGTGATGGAACGCAAGCGAGGGCAATCGCATAATCTATCCACGCGTGTATCTCCAAATTCGTTAGATCCGGTGCCTTCTTTGTATAGTCGAGCAAAGTGGCTAACATAACTGCTCCACAGAGCTCAAGCCTTGGTAGACAAACTGTCTTGAGTGGTGCCACTTTCGTCTTGGCAAACATCAAGTGCTGGTGGACGTTGCCTTCCCCCTCTTCGACACGCAAGTAGACGGCCGCCCCATATGCTTTCTCTGAAGCATCACAAAACCCATGTAGTTGTAGTTTTGTTGTGCCTCGTTTCCTGCTGAAACGTCCGCCATCGCTCTTCTAGCTCTTATGGTATTGGTTCATCCCAAGTCACTCCTTGACACCATAATTCCTGCAGCATGATTTTTGCCTTGATCATACATTGAGCAATCCAACCCAATGGGTCAAAAAGTTTTGCGATTTAAGATAGCATGCTTCTTTTTGTCACTACTTTATCTTCTGAAAAGAAAGTTTTAAAAGAAAACGAATCTTCTTTTGGCAACCAGAGAATTCCTAACGCCTTTATTCCATCAACCGCTTCCGTTGATCCGCAGGAATATCACGAAGAATATCTTCCGAATTTCTTGTCCATTTCCCTAGATTTTGGCACCTAGGGGAAAATGCTGAGCCTCATCCGCCGCTGTCTGATGCAACGTTCGAATAGCCAGGTATGGAGGACTGGCCGTGCAAAAGTTACGGTCTCAAGTCTAGAAATCCTTAATTTCTCCGTAGGATGATTACGCCAAAATTTAAGCTGGTAATTTGAGTCGCCGACTGGAACGCGAATTTTTTCGACGTCCGCTGTAAATATAATTTTGTCTAATGGGCACCTTAAAATTAATTTGAAAATACCTGTTTGAATTTTAGGTCCAGTCATTAAGTGTGAATTCAACGAGGATCCGTCCGAATATTTTGCTGCTGCATGCTCGACTCTTTGAATACCGCATAGTGAGGAATGAAGAAATGGTGAGGTGTATCCAGTATGGTATTCGTTTCGTCAACCTCTGTCATCTGGTGAAGCTCCTTATATTCATTTAAGCACTTAGAGTATTCCTTGTGCAGTGCAGTGGAATCTTCTTTCCAGTTGATGAAACCTACGTAAGGCACCTAACTTCGAGGCACCAAACCCAGGCTTACATCCGGTTTTAAATGGCAGCGATACCTCATATCGCCCATCAGCCAGTCTTGTAGTTGTCTTGAGATAATGCTCTTTACATGCTTTGTCTTCAGCAGTCTCTTTAGTGTCTAATGGCAACTCCTCCAGTTCCCAGAACCTTCGCAGCTGAGTATCTATGTCGAAAACCTGTAAAAAGCTGTGGACAGTTTCTATACCTCGCAAAATTGTCTTCCCAAGGAGAAGGCAACCTAGCTCGGATTCTTGTGCAATTGGGGATCTTACATCATTACCGCGTACAATGGATGCTAAAATAAATTCAGAATAAACATCGCTTCCCAGGAGAATGTCAACAGTTGCAGGCTTATCGAATTGTGGATCAGCTAACCTTCAGCCCTCGATGTGTTCCCTGTTTTGATGAGCTAGAGGCTTGGACGGCAACAGACCAGTCAGCGACTTGAACACGTTGGCCCGGGTATTTATTTCGAATGGTGTCACCAGCGACCCAAAGGTAAGATTTACATACCGCTGACATGAACCACTACTGATTTTTCCCAATCCAGATACCTCAATGAATGTTCGCCGTTGATGAAGCCCTAATAACTGGACAGCGGATTCAGTAATGAACGTTGCTTCAGATCCAGATGAAGCAGGATAATAGTTGCCCTTTGAAGACCTAACTTTTACAACGGCTGTGGCAAGAAGCACACTTAGTTGATCTACCCCAGGAGAGACAGGTTGGTTAATCCTTGATTTTATGTGGAAAGTTTGTGTACTTATTGTAGTGTTAGTACTAACCTTTGCAATATTCGACCCTTCACAGTTGACATGCAGCAGAGAGTGGTGTTTCTGTTTGCAGTAATAGCAGCGCACACTGCTTTGACTTTGACTAGTCCGGTGACTGTATGCAAGACAGGTCCGGCAAACTCCGATTCTGTCCACTGCCTTAGATCGTTCACAGATCACAATGGCAATTAACTTCTGACATGTTTGAAGGGAGTGCTGACCTCTACCACATACCTGGCATGCAAACTGCTTCTTCCTGACGTGCAACACCGTTTTCTTCTCGACCGCAACAGCCTTGTTTGCAGAAGAACCGCTGACCTTTATGTCACTCGTTCCAGCTACTGCTTCCAAGGCTCGAAAACGTGTCTCCAGGAACTCTGTAAATTGTCTCAGTGTTGGCAACTCCTTCGAACTACCCAACTTCTCCTCCCACAAACGCTGAGTAAAAGCAGGTAATTTTTGTACTAGTTTATAAATTAATATGTCATCCTAAGAACTAACCAGCAATCCTAAATTGTCTAGAGCATGGAAACATTCCTGGGACGTGTCCAGTAGAGACTTGTTGTTGCTCGCAGTCTCCTTTGTCAACTGCTGCTGTTCAGAAAAAAGTTGAAAATGAGCGTTTACCAACACTCGCTTGTGGTCGTATCTGGCGACAAGCAGTTCCCATGCTTTGTCACAATTGCCGGAATACAAACCTAAATGTTGCAACAAACGAGCAGCTTCACTTATAAGAGACGACTTCAAATAGTGAAGCTTTTGGATTTCACCCAGCTTCAAATTGATGTGGACTAAATACAAAAAAACATCGTGTAAAGCCCGCCACTCCGTGTACGAGCCCTCAAAATGTGGTATTTAAATTTTGGGTAATGAAAGCTCATTACAAGAAGCACCTGTGGATTCACCTTCCACAATCTACTTCTTGGATGCTAACTTAGCATTGTCGATAGCGTCGACCAATTCATATCGGTAAGTGAAATATATTTCTTGAAGCAGATCAAAAATTTCATCAAAATTTTCTTCCTCCAGACCTTCTTTGACATTTTTAAATGGTTTTTATTTGAAAATTAAGTAATTATAAACCAATATGTGTGTATGAAGTATTAATTAAATTTTATTAAATACAGTCGTTTATTAAATGATATTAAAATAATTAATATTTTATTTCAGTAACTTACGACCTTTGGTTAGCTTTGCCAAGCTGGTAACAGTTGAGGTTGAACTTGATAAATTGATGAATTTTTACACGGCGCAGGAATCCCGATTAATGCACAACCAACGAAAGTCTTTATGTCTTTAAAAGGAGCAAGACAAGGGACAAGACACCGACCGCGAGGGAATATATGTATCTACTTTATGTTTTATATATATCTACATATACATTTTTTATTTTTTTGTACACTTGCAGTTTGCATTGCACTTTGTTCTTGCACTTGTACTTGCACTTTTTGATTAATTTTTCTTTCAAATGTTTAATGTTTTGTGTAGTCTATTAAGTATCTTTTATATATATATATATATATATATATATATATATATATATATATGTTTGTTCGTGCATTTGAACTTGCACTTTTTCTTTTTTATTAATTTTAAAATCTTTAATGTTTTGTGGAGTCTTTATCCGGCTCGAAGGACCAAATGTTGGGGTGTGTAGGGTTTTAAGTTTTTGAATTATATGTGTAGGGCAAAAATGGGTGACCGTCTTTTCTTGTTGAACAGTCACAGCAAAGAGAATCATTATTCGTCCGGAAATTACTTCCATCTTTCTTACAATAAGTGTCATACCATAACGTAACCTTACGTTACGTTTAATTGCTTATATTTTAGATTAAGTTTCAATTTATTTAGCTTAGGTTTAATATAGATTACAATTTTAACATTGAAAAACAATAAATATATAAACTAAAATATATGTATATTATGTATACATTTTGTTCACGAACATGTAGAAATAAATATATATGTATGCATATGTGATTAAACTCGTAATTCACATAAAACCAAACAGAGTGGATACCTAATACAATTCATAAACAAATAGGAAGATGACGGAAAATTGTGTTCAATCTTCAGGTCAAGGCTTCAAAAATAGAGAGGATAAGTACTTATTCTTATTTTCATATCCTTTATTTGGCTTCTTATACCATAAGTTAATAAATTAGTTCAATGTTTCTAATAAAAAAATATTTTTTATTTTAGAGGATACCTTCCCTTTATTTTACAAGCAAACTACAATTAACCTATGAGCTAACATTGAAAAAATTTATCACCTAATTTATTCTACTTAGGAGCATTCCATACGTGTAGAAATGTAGGAAGCCAGCAACTTTAGTATAGTAATAGTGGAGTTCATCTCAGGTATGTGGAATTTGCTGGGAATGTGTCATGTGCCGACTTTGTGCATTAGATAGAGATAATTGGGAAATACCATATGCCGATGGAATGCATGGCACTATTGCAGAAAACGGAACATGACGGAATACTCGTGGAAGGAGTGTGAAATAATTTGTGTAGTGTTAACTCCTCCTTTTTTTTTAAATTGAAAGTCCTTGTTTGACCTCTATTTAGAATAATGGTATTCAGAAGATCCTTAGTGGGCTAACTGGTGATTGTTGTTGTAACGCATTACAGTTTTGTTTATTTATAGCTTCTGTGACTTCACAATCTTGGTTTCTTTCAACTTCCGCAACTTATTTTGAAGTTTTTGTAACTTCATGGATTTTGTTAGTATTTCTTTCAACTTCCGCAACTTATTTTGAAGTTTTAGTAACTTCATGGATTTTGTTAGTAATCTTAAGTGTTATTATAGTTGGCATCAGTCTAAAAGTACAAATTCGGTTTATCTTAGTTTTTGTTTCTACAAGGCTAATGTTTTCAGTGTTATTAACATTATTTATCATTTCCAAAGTAAGAATTTCTTCAAAGGGTTCTGCCGCAGATGGGTGTTGTACCATAGTAGTAATAGGTCTGTATCGAGATTCAAAGCTTGATAGATACGTAGTACACCCTTTTCCGGCTATCACCGAGGAATTCTGTATTCTGATAAGGAATGTACCAGTTGAATTGAGAACATCGTTGTTAGAATTTTTCCACTGGTGTTATTTATGAGTAGGATATTTAGAATGATTTCTTCAACAGTGGGATTGTGTTGGTTATTAACTTTGGTGCAGGTTGTTTTGATTTTTTTGATTTTATTTGGGGCCCGGGTCAAGCATAGACCTGAGATTGCGTGGGTTTGTGTTTAAAGAAATAAGTTGAAGTAAAAAAGGACAATCAATACTAAGAACTAAAATTTGATGTATGATGCAAATGCATGGCTTATTCTACATTAAATAGTGCTTCTGTTAGAAGTTTCATTATGTTTTGGACAAGATCAATTTCATATAATCTATTATTTTTTAATTTTATTAAAATGCATTTATAATATTGCTTAGTTTATTAAGTCTATAAATTTAAATTCAATGTAAAAAAATACTATAGGCAGTGTGGACACTGATTTGTTTAATGACCATTAAACACCAATATGTGATAGCAAATGCAATAGTTCTTAAAGGGTCTTACCCCTATCATTTTTTGTATGCTTCAATATTTTTACGTTTTTCTGTTGAAAGCACATATATGTATAAAGCACTTACTGTTTTCACTTGTAGTCTATCTATAACGTAGTACATCCTTACAATTAAATAAAAATAATGAAAATAAAATAAAAGAAATTAGCCGACTAAATCCTAAATCCTAAAAACTAAATGTTACTACTATAGTTTGTTAAGTCTGGTGGTACTGTACTTAAAAAAAAATAAATAAAAAAAAAAAATCTGTGTAATTCAACTTACCCGCTATACGAATGCCATATGATAGTTCCTTCATTTAATATTGTACATAGAATATGAGTTTTGATTTTCGTCGACGTAAAAGATATGAATTAAATTGCATTTAATGAGAACTTTGAAGAACTGAACATTTTGTTTCTAACTTGCCTTCTCTGTCCGTACCTCAATCATTTTCTCTTACAGCTCTCCGCAACAATTTTCCACTTATATTTTACTAACAGAACGTAGGAGGCTTGCACTCAGAAGCCCGTGGTGGTTTGTCTAAGTCTCATGCGCTTTTTTTAACATCTAAAAGTCTAACGTTTAATAGGATTTAGTCTTAAAAAACATTAATATATAATAATTTTCACAATAAATTAATTTAAAGTACACATCTTATATGAGCCCTTCCTCAAATATTTCTGCGAACAAATACATAAATTTATCGCAGCAATATCCCAATTTCATTTGCTCGGATCG
Source organism: Volucella inanis (assembly GCA_907269105.1). Lineage (NCBI taxonomy): Eukaryota > Metazoa > Arthropoda > Insecta > Diptera > Syrphidae > Volucella > Volucella inanis. The sequence goes on along the minus strand of OU026155.1, from coordinate 44,735,749 downwards.
TTTAACTAACGCATACAACTCAGTCATAGCTCTTTTTGAGACCGCTTTTTCAAATAATTTCTCTCTATACTCCTGCATACCAGTATAAGAAACAAAGAAATATGATCGGCCATCAATTTCGAAAATCACCGTTGTTGTGGAATAATTTCTACGGAAAGTACGCACCGCACACTGTGGCCTTTCCTCTGAATCAGTGTTCGAATTCGATTCGATCGCGTTGTCATTTTCAAAAATGTCTTCCATCAGCACCGGCCATCAGAATGCGGCAAAGTGGCATATCATATTTGGAACTGAATGCCGCAGCTCTTAACACTATTCGTACCGTGTACGGGATGTGTAGTCACAGCGGGCATCGATGGCAAAAATGGCAGCCCATAAATTTGAAAATTTGTTGGAAACATTTTTGATGTTCGGATGTTTTGTACGTGGGTGGTGTAACATGGGTAGTGTGACGTGGGTCACACTAAAGTAATCGGTAAAAGTAACGGCTTTGTCGAACAGGCAGTAGTGGATTTCATTTGTGCTCATTATCAACGTCAGAAAATAGTGTGTAACTTTGTAAAGAAGTTCGTAAAGAAAATTGTGTTTAAATTTGAGTTTGATTTTTAACATAGTATTTTGTTTGAACAGAAAACAAACTTTGTAAAGAAGTTCGTAAAGAAAATTGTGTTTAAATTTGAGTTTGATTTTTAACATAGTATTTCGTTTGAACAGAAAACAAACATAATCCTATCCTTCCTAAAGTTAATTCTAGTCAACTAAAACTAGTCGCTCACAGAAGCCGTGGCTCATCTGTTATTGCCAAATTTAACTTCGCTTCAATAAAAATAATACTCCTTAATAGGGCATTTCAAGTTATATGCTATGTGCGGCTCAACCTATCGAAATATACATATTTGATATTAAAGTGGTCGAGCAATTAATAGGCCCATGCGATTCCATCGATGATGTTCTTATTTTCGTTGATTCCATCAAACGCCAGTGCAACTAAATAATATATGTTCATAGATCGCAAGGCTATGCCAAGTAAATTGGGTCTTTAACTCCATCGGTAGGAAATTAGAATTTATTTTGAATATTAAAACCATTAATTTTACAGTAATATAGTAATTTTATAATAATACGGGAGATCGCTCAGCGGTTTAACATCGCCCAAACAATCATTTCGCAAAGGCTGCAAAGTCTTGGAATGTCGAAAAAGGTGGATTCTTGGGTTCCTCACGAACTCAATGAAAGAAACGTTATGTATCGCATAATGGTATGCGAGTCTTCGTTGAGATGGAACTCGCTTGAGACTTTCCTGAAAAGAGAGGTTACGGAAGACGAAAAACAGATGGTTTTCAACAACATTCGGCGTAAAAAGTCATAGTGCGCACCTGGTGAAACACCGCAATCGGTCGATAAACAAGAAGTGGTGAGCATTTGGTGGGACTGGCGAGGTGTCTTTTACTTCGAGTTGCTTTCACGCAATCAGAAAATAGTTTCCATTAAATATTGCTGTGGGTTCGAAACTTTGAAGCAGGCAGTGGAAGAAAAAGGCCAGAGCTGGCAAACAGGTACGGCGTTCTTTTTTATCATGACAACACCAGACCACACACAGTTTTAGTGACAAAAAAAAACTCAATTCATTTGCGAAATTATGCAACACCCACTGTACTCTCAAGACCTTGCGCCTTCTGAACACCATCTGTTCTGTTCTCCCCAAATCATTTTGGACGAAAGGCAATTAAATTCCGAAGATGAGATTAAAACGTACCTGAAAAACTTTTGTTTTTTGCTGACTTTTACAAAGAACTCATTATATCTCTTCCAGAACGTTTGAAGAAAGTTATAGACAATAATGGACAATATCTGATGGATTATATACAAGCTATTATACCAAAAATATGTGCTTAACTTTAACCTTAAAAAACCCCACAACTTATTAGACAACCCAATATTTAGATCTATATTATTTCTCTCTATATCCCCTTTTCCAACTATAAAACATTATTTACTTTCCCTCCTTAGTCTCCTGGACTGGATCAATATGTCGTAAGACCCGTGCAGAGGATTAGCTTGACTTTTGACAGCATCTCCAAAAATAGCTCAGCCGTATCCGTATATCTGACAACCTTCAGGTTAGCTTAGCCTTATCTATATACTACGAATCTCTGTACAGATGGAACATAATTTATCTGCTTCTCTTGCAATCTTAAAATGTATAAAATTTAAAAAAGAAAACCTGAGGCTGGTACTCTTTTAACACCGCGCGGTAGAACGGTAACTGCTCCGACTACCCGAAAGGTTCATGCATTGTCGAACAGAGGCAGAATTGTGTGGCAGGCAATGGTGCACCATCACGCATCACTTTGGTGTAAACGCAACGGGCTTTAAACAAAGTTTTTAAGAAGTGATAAAACTATGTCAAGCCATGGTCCTATAGCTTCCTCCACCCTTTGCAGCAGCAAAATTGTAGCAGAATACGGCCGCGCTGCTGCTACTAAAATTCCTCCCTTAAAGGTGGAATCAGCTGCGTCAACAAGCTCCATCTTAGAGCACTCTATATAAGACGCCGAAATACTTTACGCACTATCAAAACATTCCGATCCATTCCGGTGGTTGAGAGAAGTTTGGACATAAAGAGCATAAAGAGATTGGGTGGGCTAACAACATTCAAAAAGACGGATTACCCAATGCCCCCAAAACGCTAAAGGATTCCATCAAGCACCAGAGATCATTGGAGGAGAATGTTCCGGTTCCCAATATCCCCAAAACCAAAACGCCAAAACTCCTGGGCCTTCGAACAGTACATTTCCATTTAGTAAAGATCTAAAAGATGCAATAATGATCGCGGTAATTGACAAAAACGACACAAATGAATCGATAACTACTGAACCGTAGTAGTTGGTCAAACTAAAGCTTTCTGGAAACTTATTGGCCATCATGCGGGTAGACCCCGGACCACCTCCCATCACAAGCGATGTTGCCTTGCCTCAAGGTCACCACAAGCTTATTACATGTGCAGATCAAAAATTTCTCAATCTTTACACCAGCATCATAGGTGTAGGAGAATATTCCTAGCAGACTAGAGCCCGCACCTGGATCCCAGCCGGACCCTCTTCCCCAGAAAGATCATAAGATTCAGCAATCTGGCCCTTCCGACTTATGACTGGAAAGTCGCGAAACTGGAAGAACCAAAGGGCCCTTCAAGGTGCTCGTTAATTGTGAGCTCATAAGGCATTTTTTAACCCTCTAGCGCAGACTTAAGGCATAATTCGGTTTGGCTTCGAGTCTATTCACCTAAGTATTTAAAAAAAAATATGAGCTGGGTGCTCATGAAAAATTTCCTCCCCTTTTAACTGGAACGGTAAATTAAAACTTAAATCTTGGAGCGTCGATATCCTTACCAGAAATGGATAGCGACGACTCGAACTTATCCTCTGACACTATTTCGGAAATGAAAGCTATGACAAATTAAAACAGATCTCTTACGATCCGAGGAAAAAGGTGAGCTCTTCGGCACACGTTCAGAATCGGAGGAGTCAAACAGCATCGTGGTAGAGGCTACTCTGGTAAATTGTGGCAATGTTACAGTTTCTACAGATTTATCTCTATCACTCCAAAAAGGATCGTATAAGGCGTGGTTAATTGGACTTGGGAGACCTGTACATACTTCACTCTATACAAGGGACAAAATTAAGATAAGGTAATTTTGTATATTTTATTTTATGTATTTTTGCTTTCTAAACCCAGGTCCTAAAGACTGGCATCGACAAATCCTAATGGTCATGTGGCCTTATTCCTGGTGACGACCTAGAAAGGTGCACTTGAAGGTGAAAGCTAGATAGAACTTATTCATTTTAATGCAATCACTTTATTTAATATAGTTACAATTCACAATTGAATCGCTTATCTCAAACACTTATATTTTCTAATTTAATACTTAAGACATACTTAATCAACTGACTTGCATACTTTGGGAAAGCTAATATTTATACTACAATGACATATTTCGAGAACAGTCTGTGCCATACAGCATTCCATACATTCCATACTATTTACCAATGGTGGATGATTCTGCTAGCAAAATCTTCTGCTAAGTGAGTTGTGAGTTGTCCTTGTCTTCCTTATTTAAAGATAATAGCACACTTCCTGAAAGATTTTGACTCAAAGTTTCGCCCTTGATTAAAGTGTATCTCCATTTGGCCCCAAATTGATCTCCTCTGCTACGGTCTTAGCCTCTTGACTTGGGAGCAAGTCAAGCACTTCCGGCCACTTACTAAAGTAATCCATGACCACGAGGGTGTATCGATTGCCAGTAAAGGGTTAATGAAACGGTACACCGATGTCGATGGCTATTCGTTTGAATGGTGTATTGTATTATTGCATTAGTCTCTGTGGCTTTACTTTCGAGCCCTTGGTAGCCGCATACTTTATGCACTTTGTGCACCAATTCTCGACATCTTGTTTTCCGCTTTGACAATAGAAACGTTCCCTTACCTTTTCCAACGTCTTGTTTATTCCCAAATGGCTTCCTGAGATTCCGTCATGGAGCACTTGGCTGACCCTGGACAGTGGCATGATTAGCGGTATGCGAGATGTTGTTCCATCTCCACTTTCCCATTTTTTCTTCCGAAAACCATCTTGCATACAAAAGCGACTCCCATTGCGCTCAAAAGTTAAAAAGTTGGCTATGGTTCGATATCTCCTACTAGCTTGGCCTTTCATTATCAACAAAAGAAGAGTCTCAAATATGGTACAAGCTGGAAGAACAAAAAAAAAAAATTTAGATGAACAAAAGAACAGCCTGTAGGGCCTTCAAGAGAAAGTGGATGAACAAAAGAATAATCTGGAAGACAAATTCTCCAGCAAAAATTCTAAGAAATTAATGACATTTCGCAACTGCGAAAATGTTCCTTAAGAGAAAAGAGTTGAATCCTCCCTCATTCAATGGCCAGGTTGGTTGCTTGTACGAGCCACTGGAACAACGCGAACAAGTTGGTTGCAGGATTCGGCGGGCAAAGGATAGTTATCCAGTATCCTCGCAGATGTAATCAGGCAAAGGAACAGGCCACTATTAAAATGATTAGGACTAAACTAGTAGAGCATTGGAGTACATCGAAGTCGCAACAGGCAGATAATGACATCGAACCAATATTGGCCTAGAAAAAACACGAAGAAAGACCAAGCTGGCAGTGGAGATATCGGTCCGAAGCCAAACTCTGAAGATATATTGGACACATATGAACTCGCATTGTGTGCAAAATGGTTTGCTAAAGATAAATGGGAAAGTGAAGATGGACAACATCTTTTATGCAGCTAATAGTGCCACGGTCCAGAATCAGCCAAGTACTACATGAAATACCTTACGGAATCTTGGGAGGCTATTTGCAAATAACTAAGACGTTAAAAAAGGTAAGAGAACGCCCATTTAAAATAACATACCACCTGTCAGCTCTTTGGAAAAGGCCGATCTGACTTGTCTCTAATGTTTTCAAGCATGATATTCACAAAATATATTAAATGCTGGAATGCCCATTAAATTCGTTTTGTCTCTGACACTCGTTTTAATTTTCAATAATGATCTCTTATCTGCTACTTCTAACACAATATATCCCTAACCCAATACTAATGATAGTACTCGGTGCCTTTCATATTCTTTCCCGGACTCACGTCCTTGCTCTTCACCTTTAGAACGGGAACGGCAGCGTAAGTTAACCTCATTCAATTGCGATATTAACAGTATAACCAATTGGGGAACTATCAACCGAGTGGAGTATAATGCTTCCAAAACTCAATATTTTCTGCTGTCGTTCAGTCATTAATCATGATGGCACTTGTATCATCGAAACTGAAAATCTTTTCATTCTTGGTATCAGTGACAACCTATGTTGGAATGACGACATATTCGATGTTGCCAAAAATGCTGTGAAATGTCCAGGTTTCCTCAGGTGATGTAATAAATATATCACCCCTTCTGGTCTGGCCTCAAAATACGAGTAGAAGGCATTCATCCGCTCAAAATTGGATTACAATTCCCACATCTGATCAGGTGCTCCCAATACATCTCTGCACCTGCTATTAACGATTCAAACCCGTTCGATAAAACTCATAGGTGAAACTAATATCAGTTAGTTCCCCACATTACCGACGTAATGTCACCTATCTCACTTTGTTTCATTGCTGTCTCCACCACCAGTTCTTAATAGAAATTTCCAGTAGCATTCCACCCCTTCAAACCTGCAACTGTAACTCACGTCCCGCTATGAATGTTTATCAGTATACCCTCAAGCCCACTTTCTGACGTAGTCTAAAATATGAAGCTTCTTTCTTAAGCTATGGAATGCCCTGCTGCTTATAGAATGCCCTGCCGAGGTCTGTATTTCATGTTCATTATAACTTGCAAACATTTAAGACCAATGTTCATCAGCATTTGTTATTTTTTGCTCCCTCATTCCCCTACACCCGTGCTGTGTACATTTATTAGCATACATTAGCATTTTAAGGGTATATAGCTAATTGTAAAAAAAAAACAACAAAAATGTGCCAAAAAAGGTGTCGAAAATTGGTGCAAAAAGTGCATAAAGTGTGCGGGGCCAAAAGTAAATTTACGTGGTCATGGATTACATCAGTAAGTGGATGGCATTGTTTGCCATCCCAAATCAAAAGGCTTAGACCGTAGCAGAAGAGATAGTCAACATCTGAATGAGCAGAGTTGGAGTCCCAATGGAGTTACACTCGGATCAAAGGCGAAACTTTGAATCAAAAAACTTCCAGGAAATGTGACAATATCTATAAATAATCAATCAGACGTTGAATGAGCATCTGTCCAAAATCGTCAAGAACAGTCAGCGGGATTGGGATCGACACATAGCCCTACAAAAACGCGGTCCATAGTTCAACAGAACATACGCTATTCAAGATCTTAATTGTTCAAACAGTTTGGTTGCGAAGAAAAGGAAATTCAGATCCCCATGCACGGAGTCAAAAAAGTAAAAACTATGTGGATGACTTGCACAGCAGGATTTGTAAATTGCATGAAAATTTTCGAAAAAAAATTAAGCCAGTGAGCCACCGCATGAAGACTATGTACGACATTAAGGCGAAATCTTCCGGCTTCAAAGAAGGAGATCTAGTGTGGCTGTGTATAATAATCCCCAGCGTATCCAGTTGTCTACTGGATCAAGCGTGGAAATCGACCAAAAATGAAGCTGGTCTATCTGTAAGAGTGTGTCATTTCAAAGGAATGATAAATGACGAAGTTGTTCGGAATGAATGTGTGTGATATATGAAAATGAACAGCGTCATCTATAGTTGATTAGCATTTGGGTGTAAATATCTGCATCCCCGACGTATGCAAGCTAGTTCATCAGTTAAATTTGATATGTGATTTACGAGCAGTGATAAGTTGGTTTAAGTAAAAAATAAGGAAAAGTAAGAGTTAAGATAACCGATTGGATTGTGAATTGTAACTGTATTGAATAAAGCTATTGTCTTCAAATACATACAAAGTTTTATAATTTGTACCCACACAAACATTTTACAATATACGGCTCTCAATAACGGAACAATGAATTTGTCAAGTAGTGAGATATTACCAAGACGAAAAAAACTAGTGCTCTACGATATAGTTAGATGTTGAATTTCTTTTGCACGCTCATGTTTTAAAGCCGTTTAAAATAGTTCATATAAAACAATTTTCAAATACAAGCTAAACGGAGCACCAAAGGTTTCAGAAATCATTTGAAATCATGACCGTACTAATTTTCCATGTACTAAGAAAATCTATACTCTTAACCGCTTAATAAGCAGCTTGCGTTGGAAAAACTTGTGCTTATTTGGATAAATTATTTCCTTATAGCAAATCATCGCAATCCCAATACGTGACAGACATTTTTAGACCAAAAAGTTGGAAAGGGCGGCAATAATTATTTATCCCACTAAAAGTGTGGCCAAGGAAATTTGCTTTATCTGCAAAAGAAATTCGGCCCGGGTAAGCCCAGTATTTTCTTAGTCCTCAAGGCTCATTACCAGATCCGATTATGCTTTATAATAAAAATACAACAACTTTTCATTATCATTTTTTAAAAACAAGTTATCCACGTAAATTAAATTAAACGATTACGATAAATAAAATATTCGTATATATTCATATACTTGTGAAACTTGTGCGACGATTCTTTTGATCAAAATTAAGAAGTTTCGAAACAAACTTCGCTGACACACGTCTCATGCCTAAATCATCCGAAAAAAGTTGCATACCTAGCGATATGTCAACATACAAAGCAACTTCTATTATGGTCATTCGACGATTTTTCAGAACAATTTTCTTTACAGCTTCGACGTTATCATTTTTTGATTATATGCCAGGGAATCTAGAGCTAGGTTCGTCATTGGCGTCTTCTCGGCCAACTTGAAGAGCTTGTCTTTTTTTTATAATTTGCGCGCGCTTAAGGGGTTTGAGTACCTTTAATATGCTTGTACACATGCTTGTACCACTTGTAATTTTTTTCTTTACTTAGAGGAGACTCAACGTATGCCACTGTCACATTTCAAATGTTTTAGAGCACTTGTTTCATTTTTTAAACAAAATTTGATGCAAATTCTTTGCTCCATTTTTTATAATAATTGAAAATTACCGAGCACACCAAAACACGTCTAAACTTTTTATCTGTCAAAAACGAAAACGAAAAACGAAACTGTTAACATATTTTCGGGGCATGTGTACCAACACAGCAAGACCTAAATCGATAATCGAATGCACGTTGCCCGCGAAATTTCGAAATTCACTTTATTTTTTAAACACACCTCGTATACTTTTTTTCTGTAGTAATGGGGTTTTGTTTATTTTCCGCTACTAATATTTCTTGTACGTGGGGATGGTAACATCCCTCTATGTTTCTCACTTTCTGAAAGAAGTTTTGTATAACATTTTTCAACTCACCACGATACCTCTTATCAATGACTATTCCTATCATCACATTATTTTTGTATTTTCTTTCTCTATTCTGTCTTCCCCTTGTTTTCAGTATTTCCATTTCTCTTTTAATTCTTTATTAGCATACCGCGCTCGCTTCTTTTATTACAAGTCTGTCAAGCCTGCTAGTATGCGTTGGACTAATGTTGCAACTGCATTGAACCAGTTCCCCTCAGTATGAAAGGGTATGACAACCAGGATAAGTAAGCTAAATAACGTTATTTAGAATTCCATATGGTGGTTTCTCTGTAGTGAAGGTATAGAGGCATGGGTGTCACGACCGGGTGTTAACTGGTCAACTGGGAATGACTGCACGGCTCGTTGAGATGGGCTTCGTTAACATGAGAGAAGGAAAATCCAATATCAAGCCTAGATTGAAGATTTCGTCGGAACCGAGTAAGGTCCAACCTGAAATAAGCAGCCGAAAATAAAACACCCACGTCAAGATAAGGCCGTCCCGAATACTAATTGGTAACAGGGTGTCGAAAAATACTATATTTTGTTGCGAACGAACCACCTCGGGGCACTCTTGTTTTTCTACCAGGATCAATGGGGTTGCCGACAGTATGGTTATCCAATAATCGTGGCAAAATAAAAAATAATACAACAATACAAGAATTAGCACAAAGATAAACTTACGGAAGAAGACGATAAGAACAACCTATAAGATTAGGAAGAAATGGAATGTAATGAATAATGTAAACATTCCTAATCAAATAAGATTTTGACTACAAAGCTTCCAAGGGTCTCTACACCACTCTCTGCTAAGCCTCGTAACAATGTTCTTTGTCCCGTTAAAGTTGGTGAACCCAGCTGGATAAATTCTGAAATTATGTGCTTACCAAAATGATTTCTCAACAAGTCCATTGTTCCACGCTTTGTATGGCTTGTAGCGCCGTTTTGTTGAAACCAGAGCTCACCGAGACCATGTGCTTGAATTTCGGGAAGCACATAGTCCGTTAATATGGCGCGATAACTGTTACCATTGGCGGTAACATTTTGATTTGCCTCATTTTTTAAGAAATATGAACATATGATTCCACCAGGCCATAAACCACACTATACCGTTGTTTTTCATATATATAATGGTAGCTCTTGGTACTCTTCAGGTTGCTCATCAGCCCAAATATGCCAATTTTGTTTATTAAAGTAACCATTGAACCAGAAATGGGCTTCATCACTAAACAAAATTTCACGATAAAACACCATATTTTCGTTGAGTTTTTCCGGAGCCCATTCCTGAAAATATGACGCAAATTCAAGGCGCCTGGCTTTAATTCTTGCACAAGTTCTAGTTTGTACGCTTTTAGGCCGAGATCCTCACGTAAAATACGCCAAGTTGTCGAATACGCGAAACCAAGCTGCTGAGAACTACGACGAAACACTTCGTAACAGTCTTCGTGTACAGTCTCAGCTACAGCTGCTATAGTCTCTTCACTACGTGCTGGATGTGGTCTATCCGGTCGAGTATCATCCACTTATGTAAACTGAGACTCAAATTTGCAAATGGTAATGGCAATAGTAGTTTCAGTAGGTCAATTATGCGCACCGTAAGTTCCTCGAATCGCAGGAAAAACATGTCTCACAGAACGCTGATTTTCGAAATACAGCTGAACAATTTAGAGACGCTGTTGTGGTGCGAGTCTTTCCATGATGACTTACCAAACGATATTGAATAAAAAGAATAAAGCAGTTTGATAGGAGTCGCGCGTGATCTGTCAAAAAAAGCCTATTAAAAATCAAACCTCACGATGAATCACCCCTTACATCTTCAAAAATATATTGTCTATATGTATACCTAAGTATGCAGAATTTTTTTTATATGGTACAGGTTATTTGTTATTAAAAATTTGTTGGCGATTTTTCTGCGAAGTTTGATTTTGGAAGTGCACCATTCGACCAAAGATCAATATATCAAAAAAATCCTATGTACCTCTCTAGCTGTTGTTATGTACAATAAAAAAAATTTAGTGACTCTATGAGAGGCCATCTGAGAAACGCTGCACAGCCGTCGTTCTTAAATAAATTATTCCTTTAAAATTATGACTTACAGAAAATCATATATACTCGATCTACATCGATCGCTAACCGAAGGATAGCGGGTTGTGTGTAAAAATTCTGTTGGTTCACTGATTCATTTTGTTGTAAGGGTATAACACCTACAGCAATTTGATTCGGTTAACCATCGTTATTTTTCACTTCGCAGCCTTGCTTAGTATCATCGGTGTTTGTTTTTGCTGTGTTTGTTTGTAATTATGACTAGGGAATTCAGGGTGGACGTAGCTAAAATACGCGGGCTAAAAAGTAATCACTTTTCTAAGTACGTCCACGTTTGTAAGTACCGACCAGCTGTTTTGGTACTTAGTGAAACACAGGTAGATCCCCGCCAACACCTCTCAGATCGCTCTGATCTGAAGCTACCTGACTACTAGCTAGTGCCACTATTCTTCCCCGTAGTGATGTAGCTTACCAAATTCCACCATAAAGTAGTCCCTGTTCTAATCCGGAATTCAATTTCATGTGGTTAAAACTCCAACTCCGTAAGCAAATTATCCACTACTGCTTTATTTACAGAAGCCCCAAGCTGGACAGCAATTCGAACTTTCATGAGTTTCATGCGCTCTCTGACTCCATTCAAAGAATTGTATCCCTGTAACCTCATACTGAAATCGTGATTACGAGCGATTTCAATATATACAATTCTGGTTGGCTTCGACATTCTGGACAGACAACACCCAAAAGACGGTGTGATGAGATCTTCGCTGCGGAAAATAATTTAACCCAGCTTGTGAATGAGCCCACATGAATACCAGACGTTGATAGTCATAACGCCAACACCCTGGACTTGTGTTAACTTCTCACCCTGACAAGTACTGCGTTGGTGTGTTCTCCCCTCTATGCTCGTCGGACCATTGTGTCAAATCTACTAATATCTGATACAACCACCACACAGTTAAAGAAAAGATTCCTAAAAGAACCGTATGGAAATACGAGAAAGCCAATTGGAGCGCACTTAATAACTTTTGTCAGAGTTAGAGTATTGTTTTTTTGGTTCTACAAGACCAACCCGAGAGAGGAAAACCGAAAAAAGATTAAACGAGCCAGAAATGACTGCAGCGTCTTTCTCAAGCATGTGAAATTCCAATACGACCAAAAACTGAGGCAAAAAATACGGCAATGTCCTAAAAGCAGTAAAAATTTTTGGTCATTTGTCAAAAACATTAGAAATTCTGCCTCATCCTCCATCCCAACGCTCATTTACAATGACATTTCAGCTGTCAGCTTTTTGGACAAGGCCAATCTGCTTGCTGCACACTTTGCTTCTAGCTCAACACTCCCAGTTAATGCTTAGTCCCCGCCTACACTTGAGTGCGTCGAATCTACAATGGGACGAATCCACTTTCGCACTCGTGTAGTAGCAAGAGTACTCAAAGTTCTTATCATGAATAAATCCACTGGTCCAGATGGTATAACGCCCCTTCTTCTGAAGAGGTGTTCTTCCACGCTTGCAAAATCACTGCATAAGCTTTTTCATTAATCCTACTCTTTAGGACTCTTTCCGAGCAGATGGAAAACAGCATTTGTCCAGCCCGTCCCTAAAAAAGGCGAATTTTCTTCTGGCACTTACACTTACACTTCTTTCCAAAGTAAAGGAAACGCTGATAAACCGTCAGCTCATGAAATATCTCGACAGACGAAAACTTTTCAATTTTTTCAAGAGGATATGAATACCCTTTTACTAGCTTTTCACAAGGGCGGGTGATGTAGTAGTTTGAAACTCAAGTGTATTAAATTTCGATATTTTTCCCAGAGGCGGTTGTCAAACTATATTAGAGCCAGTGCATCCTCAACCAGTGGGTCTAAAGTACGTGTTAGTTTTTTACATTCGGACCAGACAGCAACCACTCCAACATCAGTGTTATGCCTTCATGTCAGAGTTGACGCCTACAGGATTTTCATATAACTACATGCAAATTCTACGAAAAGACTTTTTCAGAAAATTGCCTCCCACGGGATTCGAACCCGCGACCGTCTGGTTGAGGAGTCTATGCATATACCCCTACACCACGGCCATCCCCTGACCGGCAATATGGTTTTCGGAGCAACAGGTCCACTTGTGATTTGATGGCATGTCTCTCAAAAAAGTGGAACCAAAGCATACTTACGTCAGTCTGGCGAAAGCAAGATAGTTGCATTTGATATTTCGACGGCATTTGACAGAGTTTGGCATAAGGCTCTTTTGTCGAAAATGCGTGCTTTTGAGATCTATGACTCTCTTCTTTAATGGATTAGAAATTACCTTTCGGAACGTTCAATTCAAAATAAATGCTGGTGTGCCAGCATTCCGATATTAACAGCATAACCAATTGGGGAACTATCAACCGAGTGGAATTTAATGCTTCCAAATCTCAATGCTGTCTGCTATCATTAAAGCGAAAAATACCCAGCTATTATCCATGAATGGCACTTGCATCGTCGAAATAGATAAACTTTCTATTCTCAGTATGTGTGTAAGTGACAACTTATGTTGGAATGACAACGTATTCGATATCGCCAAAAATGCTGCAAAATGTCTAGGTTTCCTCAAGCGATGTAAGAAATATTTCACCCCCTCTGATCTGGCCACAATATATAAAGCATTCATCCGCCCAAAATTGGAGTACAATGACAACATCTGGTCAGGTGCTAATAAAATATCTCTGCACCTGCTAAATAGGATTCACCGTACGATAAAACTCATTGGTGATACCAATATCAGTCATTCAATTGACACCTTCTTACATTAACGTAATGTCTTCTGTCTCACTTTGTTTTATCGCTATTTCCACCACCAGTGCTCCATTGAAATCGCCAGTAACATTCCGCCCATTCAAACACCCGTCTCGCTATGAATGCTCATCAGTACACCCTCAAGCCCATTTTCTGACGTACTCTAAAATATCGTGATTATTTCCTAAGCTGTACAACTCGCTTAAGGAATGCCCTGCAACCTCCGTGTTTCCTGGTCGTTATAATTTACATACATTTAAAAACAATGCACATCGGTACCTGTGTTTTCTTCTTCCCTAAATTTCAGTCGCCTGTGCTGTGTACGAACATTTTAATGGTACAAAAACCCCTTTAGCACGCGCTGATTATAATATATATATATATATATATATATATATATATATATATATATATATATATATAATAGTTATATATATATAAATTATATATATATATATATATTCCTGAAAAAAAATATCAAAAATAAGCCTATTCTTACGGCCTTTAGAGTAGCCTAACCCTTTAACTACTTCGTGAAAAGAACTAACACAACTTGGCGAAACATTGGCTGCTTTTACATTTTTTCCTGGTTAGTTTTTAGGGCATTGTGGAGCCTTATGGAAAAAACTGATTACATTTGAAACATTTAAGTTAATTTGCAAACTTGTGATATTCGGCTGAACTATGCCCGATGCAAATGTAATATAGACTATTATATTGGTCTATATTGTATAAGAAATATAGGAAATTTGTTGGTAATAGTTAGCATCAATGAAAATTGAATAAGTTGCAGCATATCAAACTTTTTTTTTTTTTGTTATATAAAAAAAAACTTGTTTTTTTTTTTATTTCATTTTCATTCATTTTACTGGGGTTCTCAATATTTCGATTTGACTTTTTGATGATTTTTACCGATATTGGTTAAACCCTGTTTCTTTTTAATTCATCCAACGTGTATTCTTCATAGTTTATTCATAGTTAAAAATCAGTTTTGTGTGTGAAGTTGATATGATAAGCCCCATTGGCGAGTTACGTTACGCTGTTTCCAAGTACGTACCAAGTTATATACAGGGTGTTCCGGTTTTGGATACAGATAAAAAATTAATCTTTTTTTCAGGTTTGTTTTTCATGCCAATTTTTTTTTTTATTGATGTTTTGCCTAAACTACGCTAGATTACCACTCAGTACATTTTAATAAACAAAACGCACCAAGATTTATTGGAAGCTATTCAGCGAATCCGGGAAGTAACTGCCGGTCGTTTAGAAAAACTTAGTTCTCGAAATGCATTTAAAATGCATTGAAGATTTAGTATTTTAGTATTTATTAATTAAGTAACATCATTTATGTTATAATAGACTTTACGTTGTCTTTAGACTATAAATGAGAAAATGTATTCAATACAAATATTCAAAAATTCATACAGTTGAGTTCAAATTCAGGTAGATAAAAAGGATTACTGTGAAATTATTATCATGTTTTTTAAATCAATAATTTCGCGTGTAAACCATGAATTGTTGGAATATGTTAGCTCGTGACCATTGTATAGTTGCAATAAAATATGTTGAAGGACCTACTGCCTTTTCTATATCGACCTATTTTATCGACACATAAATGATTTTATAACGAAAACACATTTTCATTAGGCGAAACCGCCATAACTTTTAAATATAAGACAAGCTTATTTAGCTGGGGCAATCGGTAGAATATCCTTAAAACGAACGGCACCCAGTGAGAAGGGACTATACATAAATAATGAAAATATACTGAAATATTTAAAGGAAAATGTTTGATTTTCAGCGAGTTATTTGCTCTCTATCAAGTCACAGAAAAAAAAAGGTCCTTCGCTGCTGCAGTGATTGCGGCCTTCACAGTGGCTGAAATAAAAAAATTAAGGTTATTAAACTAAAAGGTGTTGCCGTATTGCCTACACAATGAAACACGATTGTTAAAAAAATTTAAATTGAACAAAATGGTAGAATTTTAAAAAAAATGTCGAATTTTTCCAGAAAATTTGATGATTTTTGGCCCGCCAAAATTACAATTCATTTTTTACATAATCGAAAAAACTGAAAGGTCATTGTAAAGAGAAACAAATACAAAATTAACAAAGAAAAATCTAATTAAAAAACTAAATTTGAAATATGTAGTTTCGAGAAAAGCGCGTTTTAAGATAAAAGATAAAGATAAAACCGCGGCTACTTCTTAGAAGGCTGTAACTCAAAAACTGTTTGAGGTTTTAATTTGAAATTTTAGTATGTTATATTTTAAAGTGTAAACCTAGTTATTCCCTCTAATAAACGCAAACAAACGGAAAGGTCTAGCTTCTCCTCCAGGAAACTACTTTATCAACGATGAGCCTATTCCTTCCACTACCGAAGTAGTGTGGAATCTAGGAATAATTTTTGACAGAGGATTAAATTTCGACTCAAATATTAACACCATTATAAATATAGCTAATGCTGATCAAACGCATTTTCCAACCCTTTCGTTGTAAGACCTCTTCTCGAATATTGTAGCTAAGTTTGGTCACCCTATTAAAAAATCTACATTCAAAGAATTGAAGCGGTCCAACAGAGGTTTATTTGTTTCATACTTCGTGGTCTACCTCGGGCCGATCAATATCAATATATCAAAGCTTAACTCCCTATGAAAATAGGCTAAAACTAATTAGCATGCATACCCTAGAAAAACTTCGTGAAGTCGATAATGTACCTTTTATCCACCAGTTATTGACTGGAAACATCGATTGCCCGAAAATAACGCAAAATATTTTATTCATTTCCAACCCCCCAAAGTTTAATCTCTGTCCCACTCCTCCTGATCCGAACTCACCGCACCAATTACGGTCACTTCGAACCAATATCTAGAATGTTGCGTATAACAAACAACTACGGCGAAGCCTTTGACCTAAATGACAGCAAATTCGAAATAAAAAAAAAACGCTGCTCAATATGCCACTCCCTTAACATCTCCCCCGACCACAATTTCTCCTTGCCCTTATTAGGTTAAAAACATTTTTGTTAGTTGTTCTAAGTCCAGTTTTAAATTTTTGCTTGTTAATAAGCTAAATAAAGTTGTCCGGGGTAGACCGGGAATCAAGAATAATATTAATTGCACCTAAAAATAAATCATAGCGAAGTTTCTTCAAACTTCCTTCAAATTTTAGTAGTAGATGACTTCAAATCAGTCGTATTGGAAAAAAATAGCACAAAACAACCAACAACCAACGATGTCCCAAAATTTCTTGTCATCAATTATACGATTTCAGAGGGAAACTCCCGTCGAAACAAGAACAAGTGAAGCAAATAACAGCTGACACAAATCCCATTTTAGAAGCCAATCCCCAGATTCTCTCCAGAAAAGCAGTCAATAATCAAGAAAACCACAGTAGAGTTTAAGTAATAATGAAAAAAATCTCTTTAATAAAAGAGTTTTCTGGAGAACGAGAGCAGCTAGTACAATTTATAAGCATTATCGACAACCATTAACACCACAGGACTTTGCCAAGTGCAAACATAGTGGGAAAGCAAAGGAGTTAATGCTGATATGCATCATGGGAAGATGCCAAGACTTTCCTCAAAATTATCTTCAGATCAGTAATCGACCAAAAGGAAGTCCAAAGAAAAGTAAATAATTTAAGGGCTCTATACTATACTATACTATGTATTCTATCTTAGCAATAAAATATTTCACACAATAGTAAAGTATGAAGATAATAAGGCATCTCTAATGACACTATTATATAATCTTATAGTAAATAAAGTTAAGAGATTATCGACAGGAAATCTAGCTGTGGAAATTAGAAAAGAAATGATTTATAGGAAACTATTTATATATGTATGCCATATATACATATCATATACGAGTATAGGTTTTGTCAAGGGAATTTACATGTAAAT
This sequence comes from Volucella inanis, assembly GCA_907269105.1. Lineage (NCBI taxonomy): Eukaryota > Metazoa > Arthropoda > Insecta > Diptera > Syrphidae > Volucella > Volucella inanis. The sequence goes on along the minus strand of OU026155.1, from coordinate 44,718,120 downwards.
AAAAAATACGAAAATTGTAATGATAGACAAAGACAGAAGAAGTACTACATAATCTACACAATGTATGTTATGCTAGTGTACCGCTGACACCAAGTCAAACTACTCTTCCATTAGTCAGTCAGCAACAACAAATACAATCTAACAGCACTCTGAATCCTGAAGAAAGCAGTCAACTGGAATTGAAAACGAGATCCATTTAAAAGAGACACAGGTTCTTCAGATTCCAGATTCCCAGGGGACAAGACGCAAAAAACGTTTTCTAAAGAAACAGGAAACACATTTGTCACAGAGTGAACTATGGCTATTATAAACACTAGTCAATATAGTTTCACATGAAGTTACTGTAAACCATTAAAAGAAAAAAAACAAGCTACCGAAAAAATTAAAATTTTTCACTACTACAAAAATACGGATATAAGTCCAAGGTGTTTATAGAAGCATATTGCAAATCTTTACGAGATAAGACAAACAGTATTTCCCTAGGTATAGTTGTAGAATGGAATATGACAGAAGTAATAAATATCATGTCCCGAACATATGATTATAGTTGCAAGTATATAGCATACTTATTTTGTTTTTGACAGATTGAAAGGGTAGACATGTTTTGGCGTGCTCGGCAATTTTCAAGTATTATAAAGAATGGAGCAAAGAATTTGTATCAAATTTTGTGTAAAAGTGGAATTAAGTGCTCTAAAAGCCTTGATATATTGAGAGTGACATATAATAAGTCTGCTCTAAGTATAAAAAAATGTTTACAAGTGGTACAAGCTCTTTCAAGATGGCTGAAAAGATTATGAATATATCAGATTTACCGGTATGAAGTGAGCGTTTTTTTGTGTACATAAATAAAACACTAATTTTTAATGGGAAAGTAAAACACATTGTATTAAAATTGCCGGCCATTGCTAGCTACACATTCCCATCTTTCAGGAAATTTGTGGATTCCACGTCAATAAAACTTTTCGTCTTTTGAAGCAAACCAAAAATTTAACCAATTTTCGACTTCGATTCTGATTCGGATTCGAAGTTCTGCTCAACTAATGCGTGTCCCATCCGATGAAAACAAATGGTAGTTGGAAGGAGCCAAGTCTAATTAATACGGTGGGTAGGGTATCAGGTCCCAGCCAAGTGCTTTGTTTGTATTCCGAACCAGTTTTGCTTTGTGTGCAGGTGCATTGTCATGGAGCAAAATTACCTTGCCGTGGTTTCTGGCCCATTCTGGTCGTTTTTCGATCAATGCGTGGTTCAAATTGATCATTTATTATCGGTAGCTACCTGTATTAACGGTTTCAACAGGTTTTAGGAGCTCGTGGTACACCACACCTCTCTGGTCCAACCAGACACACAGCATTGTCTTCTTGCCGAGTCGATCTAGTTTTGCAGTCGATGTTGAAGGTTGTCCTGGATTGACAATTCCGTTTAGAATTCTGAAAATAAAAAATTTATCTACAGTAACAATTCGATGCTTAACAGATTTTGAAGCAAAATTTCACAAGTGTTTTTTCGGTTTTTCATCTGTCTTTCATTTAATTCATGTGGCACCTATTTTCCAGACATTTGGAACTTTCCCATAGCTTTTAAAATAGTCAAAAATTGTTTGTTGTGCAACGTTTAACATTTCTGACTAATAGTGTCATCTTCATCCAATATTGCTTGCAACCTTCAAACTTTTTTTGGTAGTCTTCCACGTTCTTCATTTCTCACATCAAAATCGAGAACCATTGAAACCATCTTTTGCATATTGCTTCTAATAGAACATGCCTCGACAAGTATTTGATGCTACTCTGCAGTACTTTTCTTCAAATAAAAACAAAAAATTAATGCTTTCCGCAAGTCATCATTTTTTGGTACAAAATTTGACATTTTTAACACGATGAAAAAATATGATATTGTTTGCTCAATGATTTGATGTATACTAAATATGTTTGAATGGTGTCATAGCAGCTAAACAAAAAAATTAAGGCCCGTTCACAATAAATATTTTCTATCGAGACATTTGCATCTTGACGCTCACTTCATACCGGTACACCTGGTATGTGAAGAAAATTGTTTTAGAAAATCATCGAATTAATATAAGAGAAGTTGCTGAGGATGTTCGAATATCGATAGGCTCGTGTCATGCGACGTGTGTTATCTGATCTTTTGGGCATGAGACGTGTGTTATCGAAGTTTGTTCCGAAACTTCTTAGTTTTGATCAGAAGTACCATCGCATGAGCATCATTCAGGAGCTCTTGAATGACGTCAATGATGATCCCGACTTGCTCAAAAGAGTCATAGCCGGTGACGAATCATGAGTATATGGCTATGACGGCAACGCACAGCAGAGCCAACACTGAAAAAGTTTTGACCACTGTTTTTTTCAATTATCGTGGCGTTATGCATCAGAAATTTTTGCCTCAAGGTCGTATGGTCAATAAGGAAAATCTTGAAGCTATGTGCCGTTTGCGAAAAGGATTACGAAAAAATCGTCTGAAATTGTAGAGAAACCATTCATAGCTTTTTTATCACGACAATGCACCTGCTCATTAGTCGTTGATTGTGAGAGATTTTTTGGCTTAAAACAACACGACAATCTTGCCTTAGCCTTTTTCCTGTTCCCAAAACAGAAAAGACCTGAAGAATGAGTGAGCGTGGCTCAAGTGGTAGTGGACTGGCTTCTAACTCGGGAGGCTCGCTGTTCGAATCCCAGCCTCTCCCGAAAGACATTCGTTTTTTTTCAGTTAATGAAAATCAAGTAAGATGAGTAGTTGACTAGAAATCGACAAAAAGCCAACTTAGACTAAGAACTGAAGTTTCCCCATTAAATGTTGGATGCTACCCATAGAGTGAAATAACCACTGAGCCTATCTACATCTTTCTTTTTCTCTCTCTATCACATTTTCCAAAAAACTTAACACATGCTTAGGCATTATAAGTGTATTCATACCCACTTGAGTGTTAAGTTCTTTAAAAGCGTTGGCACAACTCAATTATATCTGAGGGGGGTTACTTTGAAGGCGACTACATTAATTTTGATGAATAAATAAATTTTTTTTATAAAAATATAAAGACACCTTTTATACACCTTGTATAGGTACATATGCATTGTATATCTTGATGATATATAGTACTTATCCTTTCTTCTTCATTGGAACAGCATATATATTAATAGCCTTAGAAAAGTCATTCCAAAAACTAACTAAATATAACCTTAAAAGCTTACAATAGCAAATGTTCAATTCTAAAGAAATTCACCTAATACGAGTCCAAATATGGTAGAAGTTATTCGGATGTATCCATTATTAAATAAAATTGATTATAGAAAATTAACAGGGATTACACCAAAATAGCAAACCCCATGCAAACCCACAGCAAGGAATAAGAATCCATTCAAGCCTTCGAAACATTGAAGGAAATGCTTGTTAAACGTTCTCTATTCAAGAGCCAGTTTTCCGTTTTCAATAAACAGTTTGCATTATACTATATAGCGATGCAGGTAATTTCGCCTTAAGGCAGCCGATATGCTATGTCTCTCGAACGCTAAACAAATATAAACAAAAATTATAAACAGTCTGTACAAAGAAGTCGTTTTAGATTACAAGAAATCGAATTCGACATTTAGTGTATAAAAGGCAAGAAGAATATAGCTGCAGACAGATACCCAGGTAAAGTCAATGAAACTTCAACATTCAGTTAAAAAACTAAGGATAGACCCATATAGAGGAAGAAATTGTACACGTATGCAAAAAAATACCTGATACTGAAAGAAATGATATGGAAAAAAATTATTTATGTTAATATTACAAAGGAGGACCATTACTTGATGGACTTATTTAGAAAAACAATAAAATTGGAGATAACAGAATTTCTTCCGAAGTTAAAGGAAAATAGATATAGAAATAAATGGACATGATAGCGAAATTCAACTTTATAAACTTAACTGAAGAGTAGGCAGTTTAGAGAAATAAGAAGATGCTCACATGCAAATATCTCTTTATAACAGCAAAGAGAGTAAACAATCAAGAATAATAGAGACAAAGGGATAAAAAAAATATACTTTCCGAACTTGATGTATAAAATTTCAAAAGAAATAGAAAATTGTAAAATTTGTCAAGAAATTAAATACGATAGGAAACCATACAGGCCTAAATTTAATCCTACAGATACTGCTAATAAAGGAAGTCATATATCGCATATGGACATCTTCCATTTAAATATATGTATATATAACATTTATAGATAAATCGACTAAAAAAGCAAATGGGGATAGTTTGATTAATAATAATTGGACAAGTAAGTTAGAATGCGTAGATCAGCAAATAAATATATTCAAAAAACCAATTTAAACAATTTCAATTCAGAAAATATAAAAGAACACTCGAAGAAGGAGGGAACATAAACTTCACCTGTCCTTTCTTGAAATCTTACCAAATATAAAAGACATGTCAACCAACCAAGACATGCCAACCAAATGAAAAGTATACAAAGCTGTTCAATTATGCAATAGATATCATCAAAGAATATATACCATAATTATAATTTGTAGAAATTCGTTTTTATTCTAACAAAATAAAAATAAACAAATAAATAACTTTGTAGTAATTGAAAAAGTAATAAAAAAAAGTTCAAGATCATACTTGCATACAAAAAGCTCGTACTTACGAAAGCTCATATTGCAACTAAAAGCTTTTACTTAGTTTATGATTCACACCGAAATATTGAGTGGGATATACATAAATCCGAAATGGATGACGTTGATGACTCAGGTTTGGCATCTCACAAACGACAGATCGGGTTTGTCCACTAGTCTTGAAAAGTGCCACACTTGCGTGAGAAAATCCTGCGATGATTTAAAAAACTGCAATTTTGAATTTGTCTGGTCAAACAGTCGGGTCATTTCCACTGCTCTAAGCACGCAAGCTCAAAGACCTTTAATTTTTTTTCCTTTTTTTACAATTTTCTTGAATTTTTTATAATCTTTACTTTTAAATTTATTAAAATCATTACTTTTGGTCTAAATTGTTTTGCTTTTTTTATTAAAATATTTTGTTCTATTTTAATTATCTAAGTTTTCTAATAATTAATTACTCATTTGCTTAACTGCCTGTTCAGCGTATGCTGCGGTCTTCGGAAAGTGCAAAAACGCGACAGAGAAGGTAGCAAAACTGCGCTTTCAAAGGTCGTGTGATTCACTTACGACAAGATCGATTGAGAAACGTACGAGCCTGGGGTATTCGAGTCCAACCCCATACTACAGTGGCACCCAACGTGGGGCCAGTCGACTATGTAAACGCAGCAACGGACACGATAACACGAGCTAGTAAACGCATCGCTGCAATACAAAAAAGTGATACGAAGATGACACAATTCTCTGAAGATCAGCTTCAAAAATTCATTGAAGGAATGAGAACGTCAACGACTATTAAAGGTAGTTTTCATCACTGCACGGCCCGATTCAAGGGTGAACGAGATGCTGCCATCGTTGAAGGCTTCATAGCTACGATTAACGTAAACAAAGATATAGAACGCATAAGCGACGAAGATGGTATAAAAGGGTTTTCCTTACTCTTGGAAGAAGGTGCGAGCAACTGGTGGCAAGGAGTAAAAGATGAAGCCAAAACCTGGTCGGATGTAGTCTCTCGACTTCGTATAGCATACGCTCCGGCCAAGCCCGCGTATAGGATATGTAGGGAGATTTTTGATAGTCACTAAAGGGCACACGAGAAAATGGACGACTTCTTGATGAGCTTCTTTCAAAAGTTAGAGTTGTGGAGTTATCCATAGAAGAGAAGAATGGAATTATAAACCATAGAACCAAATCTATTTCAATAAAAAACTGATATAATTTCTGTAAACATCCGGGTCATACAACAGATAAATGTAGGAAAAAAGAAAGGTACAAAGTTACGAAGAATACGTTCACGCAACCTGTGGAAACCAAGATTTTCTGCTATCATGCAAACTCCATAGGGTAGTACGTTCCACATGTCCTAATTGCAAGCAACTTCCAAAGGGACCGTCTACCATATCCTTTAATTGCATAAGAGCAACCCTTGAGGCCGATTTGCCAACTATCCCAATCGGAGTTCATGGTAAGTCAGGCAATGCGTATTTAGACACAGAAGCACCTACAAGCGTTGCGTGAAGAGACCTTTTTATTCATTTGTTAAGGAATGGAATCAAATTCTCGAAAGTCAAAGCTGACGTCACACTTGCCGACGACGAAACCAACGGATATAAAATCTTTATAGGAGAAGCTAATATCATAATCGGTAACCGCCTGAGACCCATCCAATTTATCGCTTTACCGAAAGCAACGGATAATTGTACCCACATTGGCATAGACTTCCTAGAAGAAAACGGGATAGTCCTTGACATAGGTCAACGGTCATGGTACTTCGCTGACCAACCCAAAAAGAAATTTGATTTCTATGACATTTTTCATACACAATTAAAACGCAAAAGTGATCAAATAGACGCACTTTCGTTTGCACAAAAACTCAAGCCTGAAATTCCCCTATCCGAGAGATTAATATTTTCCTCAATTGGTTCAAAACCATAGACCCAATCTCTACGCTAGCTTCAATATCTAAGCCACACTTTGATTTTAACATCCAAACACCACCACGTAGGTTACTTGTAACATCAACAAGAGACAACGACTACTCAATCCAAAGAATTTTCAGTGACAATTTTATAAATAAGCATACACCAGACCAAAAACAGAAGCGACAAAAGCTATTCCCTGCAATGGTGCAGTTAGAAGAGGAAGTGTTTCTCGAACCATTTTTTACAGAAATTTTAGCGTTCGAAATCGCACTACGTCAAGATGAGGCAGTAGAAATAAATGTGTACGAGAGAGATAAGTTAAGTTAATGCCAATGGAACCAACTCCATATGCAGAACATAAGATAAACACCGGTTACCACGAACCAATAACTATAACACTTTATAGGCTATCACCCATTCGGAAGGAACAACTCAAAGAAGAACTCAAGAAAATGCTGGAATTGAACATATATAATTGAAGAAAGCGATTCTCCTTGGGCAGCTCCAGTAGTGCTGGTACTGGAAAAAGACACAAGAATATATGTATGTATATATTGCAGAAAAATAAATAATGTGATTATACTATAATTATTATATGTTATGTTCAGCGGTTATATGTTCAGCGGTTACGAGCAACACTATGAGGACGTGAAGAAATTCTTCCAGCGCCTCAAAACGTTTCATCTTAAGGCAAATCGATCAAATATTAATATTAGATAACTCGGTTATTTAATAGAGTAAAATCGGGTATTGTGGTATAGTCGGATAATGTGGTACAGTGGCATATCTCGATTTTCTTGACCTACCTTGCAAAACTGTACACGTTCATACCTGTGCAACCAGAAGAAAGAAGCATGATTTGTTTTGACATGTTAAAATTCCTTTAATTTTTCTCTCAGTTGTGTGAAAGGTGTCAAGTCAATAGGCTGACTTTTTTTTATGACTAGAAAAAATTGATTTTTTTAATGTGAAAAATTAAAGTTATTGTAAAAACTCTTGAATAATACTGCCATTTGAAGAGTTCAATTTTATGAAACAAATGTGAGTTTTTTGATCGCTGGGTAAGTTTTTTTTTTAATATTTTTGCAAAAAAAGAGACAATGGGCTAATGTGGTACAGTTAAGACCGGCTAATGTGGTAAAGTGTACTACATTAACCGATACTATTTTATTGCGTAATTTTTGAAATTAGTACTTCTTCTCATCCTAGATAACCATGCCTAGAAGAGGAGAAATCAGGAAATGGGACAAAGCTGATATGGAGAAAGTCATTAAAGTAGTCAGACACGGGCAAATGGGCATAATGCTTGCACCTAAAACATTCTTAGTTCCACACACGATGCTGCAGAGAATGGCAAGAAGTGAAAATTTGGGGCAATTCGAAATAAAGCCCGTTTCCAATGTTCAGATACCAGAAGTTTTACCTCAACTGGTTGACAATTCGATTGCTAGAACTAGTAAAGGCCTATCGCCTTACCAGCATGTCAATACTGACAACCCAACAACCCAATGCCTCCGCAAAGTTAGATTATGTGACACCGTGGGAAATATCTCCACCATCAAAAATTAGAGGACCTCTAAATAGCCGCGGAGGAAGAAAAACGACAGCGACTATTTTGACCACTTCGCCATAAAAAAATGAATTGATGGAAAGTATTGCAGCAATAAACAAGCGAAAAGAGACTGCTGAGAAGAAACCAAAACCGTCGAAATTAGAATTGCCAAAACGAGTCCGTGTATCAAAAAAAGCTAATCGTTCAGTTATTCTGAAAAAAGTACCCAGCCCAGTAAATCGGAATACATCGCCCAATAGTGACTCAAACCAAAACCTAATTTTTCAAGAAACCGACGATGAGATGGAAAATTTCGTTGAACGCACCTTACTTCCGATTGATTCCCGATATTATTAGATGAGAACCAGTGTTACTATATACATTGGCAACTGTTTAGCTTGTCTGCGATATAAACCAACCAATATAAAACCTTACGGATTACTACAAAACTTATCATGCTGTCAACGATTTGAAGTAGTAGCTGCTGACTTGTTTGGTCCATTACCTATAACTAAAGAAAGTTTTCAGTGGATATTGATAGCTGAGGATATAGCAAGCAAATGGATGGAAATGTTCCCACTCAAGGAAGCCACAGCAGAGAACTGTGCAATGATCCTCCTTCAAGAGGTTTTTTTCTATTATGGCATGTCACGGTGTCTTTTACAAATAACGGCACTCAGTTTGTGTCAGTTCTTATGCAACAACTGGCCTACTATTTTGGTATCCAACAGACATTTATACCCGTCTATCACCCAGAAGCAAATCCAGTTGAAAGAAAGAAAATAGATTTGAAGTTTCAGTAATTTCGGCAATAACCATTCCACCTGGCCCGATCACATACCCGCTAAAAGATTTGCGATGAACACAGTCAAATGTCAAAACACAGAATATACAGCATCTTACCTGATGTTTTGTCGAGAGCAAAGAACAATAGATGACGTTATTCATGATTTAAGACCCATAGAGCAAGATTATTCCGAAGTTTCTGCCGCTCACTAAATCAATCAGAGATGCTCAGGCAATAACTGAGAGAACTAAGGATCGAAAGAAGTCTTATGCAAATACTTAGCGGAGACAACAGCCCAGCTTTAATCTCCACTCACACCCTTAGTAAGGTTTCTAAAGGAATCGCCTCAAAATTCGCACCTAGACGAGATGGACCCTATGCGATCACAAAACAAATTGGAACCTCATCTTACCAAATTGCCTCGAAGGACGATCTCAGCATCCCATTGGGGACATACCTCGTTTCCCCCATTACGAAATATCACTCGTCCCTGACACCAAGAAATACCACCCCAATCCGACCCTTATGACGAAGAGCACGCCCATAGAATACATACAACACCTGATCCTGAAGCATCATCGAGACGATCACAGCGCCAGAGGGAGAAACTGTAGTAACTCGTTTTCATAGTATTCTAACAAAAAAAAAAAAAAAAATAAAATAACTTCGTAGTAATTGAAAAGGTAATTTGGTAACTCATCAAAAAAAGTTCAAATTCATACTTACATAAAAAAAGCTCGTACTAACGTAAGCTAATATTGCAACTAAAAGCTTTTATTTACAAGTACTTATTCACACACAAGAATCATTATTTTTTTGAATTTATTATAATTTGAGACATAAAAAAAAATTTATAAAACTAGGGAAACTATCACCAAAAACGCAATGAATATTACACAAAGAACTTAAAACACTTAAGACACACAATTGAGACACACATTGAAAATGGGGCTCAAGGTCAAACTCGTGGTCACCATCTTATGTCCGCTTCAGAACCTTGTGACTTTTGTCTGAAACATTTTTCGCGATATCGCGTATTTTTCGAGTAATTTGGATGTCTCAAGTTAAAAAACTCACCCTGTAATTATTAAAAGACCAAATCAGTTTGTAGATAATCTATTGACTTGATTATAAGGGCGATGTTAAAGGTAACAATGATAGTAACACCAATACGAATCGGTGAAAGGACGGTAGAGATAATAAAATAAGCCAGACTAAATAACATATTATACCGAACTGACGGAAGAAATTTAAGACTCTACAATTAACAAGTGTTACTGAAATACAAAATAAATTATATAATATTTGTTTAGTTAAAATTTTAATCAATTATACCCACTAACAGACAAAAAGAGGACTTACGGGTATGGATTTTATAGCAAGAACACAAAAATGGTTATTTGGAACAATGGACGATAACGACAGACAAGACATTCTGGAACACATTAGCTATACCAAAATTTAATCAGCAAATACTGATTTACGCACAGTTCATAGATTCTTTAAACACTTTTAAAACGTGAACGTTTTACCTTATATGTTATTTATTTAAGTGCGCATCTAATCAAAAATAGATTGTTAGGAGACAACTGATTACGAAGCAACTACTAAAATTGCAAATATTGGGGAACGAAGTAGGTAGCATTTAGACATGCTGCATGGAGTACATCATACAAGTACATTGAAAGAAATGTAGATAAATATATGAAAGCACATACATATACACTTCTACAAACTTGAAAATGCTAGATTAGGACATATGAAATATGAACATATCGACTAATATTAGCTCTTAAACTGCCTAAATACTCAACCTAAAATGACAGTATTTATACCAACATATGATACAATAATATAAATACAATAAAAGTAACATCTATATGAAGGATCTAAATAGAAGCCAATATATTATAAAAGTCATATAATTACCGGTACAATACAAAAAAGAATTGATAAAAATAGATTAAAATACTTTGTATTATATGTAAAAACCTTGAATAATAAATCTTTGCGATGGCAGTTAATTCAACTTATCGAGAATTTTTTTAATAAATATTTTGTTACACTACCATATTACATATAATTATTGTCAGGATAACTATGAGGATGAAAAAAATATGAAAGTAGTAGAAAAATTTAACTTGGAAGAACTTGCTAAAATTTGGCAGATAGAAAATATAAAATACATAAAAGACTTGCAACATCACCAATTTTGAAATCATCTCAATAGCATACCAATTTTTGCAATAGTAATAACAAAAATAATTGTAATAATTATCAAAGCTAAGAAAAATCGTAATATTAAAATTAAAATAAATAACGTCACTAGGCCGGCCAATTCTAACAATTCAGGAGAATCTAAATACACGTAATAGGGAAGATGTTATATATCTGTACGGCGATTTTCAACCGGAGAGGAAATGACCTAAGTAATGATCTCAGAAACAAACTATAATTTAAGTAATGTAAACGACAACACATTTTCCTTGAGCGAAAAAGTGCTGACACCGCTATACGGTCAATGCCAGCCAATGAACTTGTATTGTTCGGTTTGGAACACTTTCGCATATAAGGCAATAACGAGCACCTGTGATGTAACCATCAAACTGTTGTGTTGTGTTGTAAGTTTACGTTATAAATCCGGGCCTTACAAAATAATAGCAACCTAGCTGCAACTTTTTCTAAGAATTTTTTGTTAAACTGGAAGGATACTTGAGAGATCGAACGATATTAAGCACTCATAATTGCCAAAATCTCATCCATGTAGTCAGTAACTCCAGCATGATGTATAGGTTCCCTAAATGCTTATACAGTGCAAAGACTTGGCGAGGCAGATGCGATGTTGATGACACCAAGAGGTTATTTGCTATCTAACTTTTGACCCTTATCTTTTTTGTTTATTAGGTATCAACCTTCAATGGAAATCCAATTTTTTTTTATTTCATTTTAACTACACATGTATTACTTACAGGTACAAGAAACGATTAAATAATCTTAGACAATTTATTGTAATATTTAGGAGCTATTAATATATGTAAAGATTACACATCAATTGGCATTACCTTTGTAAGAAACACTACTATGTACACATACATTTATGTACATTAATACAGGCACTCAAAGATATTGATTCCTTAATGCAAATACTAAGCGAAGCCACCATATATAAAGAGATTTGTCAACTTCAGCCTTTGATAGCCTTTTGCAGTTTTAGCCTTCAGATAAGTGATAAGCATTAAAATCTGATATGCCTACAGGATATGCATGCAGTGAAAAAATATGTCACTACGAAGTTTTGGCTTTACGTTGGGCACCAAAAAACCCGTGTAAAAATGCGGTAAAGTGATTGTGGCAAGTATGCACGAAGGGCAATATGTCCAAAAACTGCAGCGATTATGCATGCATCAGTAAACATGAGGTGCAAAGCACAGTATACCTATATGAGATAACGAAAGTGCTGCGTCTTTTCTCAGAGTACAATGAAGCAATAAAAGACCTCCTGACTCAAACTATTCTCGAGTTGAAGACAAATGTTATTGTGGCCTTTCTGGAAGGTGTGCGAGAAAAGTTCAAAGGAAAACATGTCTAAACATTCTTACCTAATTCTTACGAATATCTTAACAGAACATTTGAGTTGTTCCAATAAGCAACCCATAAGCTGCCATAAAAAACACATAACCATTTTTAAAAATACTGGGCGATTTTCTTTCTGATACCTGATGTTAAAATATATGGTATGTAAAAAAAAAACAGAAATGGTTTGAGAAGTCATGTTAAAATTCATCTTAAAACAATTTTTATCTTGAACCACTATACCTCAATTGAAAGATCTGATATCCTTAAATTCTACAAGCAAGAAGAGCTTAGAAAAATTATCACGGTCAAAAAGCGGCAACAGCCAAAAAGGCGATCTTCACCGACACCCGGATAATCTGTGTCATTCGTATCGTCACAGCGCTATGCAGTTTGGTCTGCATTCATCGATTATGTGGAAGATTCAAAACGTATTCAATACGGTCAAAATATGCAAAAGAGCCTGTTGATAATCTGATTTTTGAAACCGTCTGACCATGCTCATGCTGACGAATCTCAGTTAACGCTATATGGAAACGTTAATATGCAAAATGTTTAATTGTGAACTTAAAACAAATAATTGGTTTTCGAAGTAACTTTATATTTAACAAAGTTTCGGTCTGTTGCGGTGCATGCTCGGAAGTTAGGTTCTTAACTAAACGTGACAGTCTTGTGAAAAAATCGATTTATTGAAGACGATGTTCCCTATTCAACTGATTTCGTCGGGTCATTACGATGAACTGATTCTGCAAAGCACGGCTTACGCCAACAAGCCAGCAGCCCTTTAATGACTTAAGGCTAATATACCCAACGAAATCGCCGGAATTTTACAAACAACTCCTCAAAAATTACCTAATGCAAAATGCCGAATAAAAAAAATGGTTCCTCTATAAATTCAGATTTGTAATCCCTTGAGTCAATATTTGTGCCAAGGTTCTTTAATAAAATAATAATTAAACTATTTCTAGAAACATTTTCTATTACTTCGATACAAACGTATCTATACGGTCAGATTGGGTTCCACAACGATCGGGTTTAGGACCTGGGGGCAGGGGCAGATATATTATTAACGGCAATATTGCAATTTTTTGACATGGAAAGAATAGTACCAATGCCCTAAATTTAACCAAAAATTGTAAACAGGGATCATAATACTACAGGAAAACGGTTATTGACTAATACCTAGTTGTCTTCATTTTTGAAAAACGCTATAAAAAAATATCTGGGGAGGCTGCTTGAAAAATTAAAAATATGAAAGGACCCTAACAAACAAGTCACTTTTGATCTTCAATAACTTTTGACACATTTTAGAGTCACATTTGGTTTGAAACAATTAAAGCACTCATAATTGTAAGTTCAACAATGCCCTATTTGTCACCATACACGCATAAATTTGCAAGATGTTATTTTCAAAAGGAATTTAAACAGAATAGCGTAAGGCTTTGCTTAAAACCTCTATATCTAGGGGGGAATGCATTTGCGATTCCCCACCTGTACGACTTTTTCTCAATATATGTCAAGCAAACTCCCCTTAAAGTTTTCGACACATTATACATCCTGTATATTTCATCACGGAAACCTTACCAGTATACTGATTTATATACCAGTATACAGTATAGACTTGAAGAAATGATGGAACTAGTTTTAGAGGGGCCAATACCTTTATATACATTAACCTACACCGAAAATCCAAAAATGTATATTCCAACACTAAGGAGAAGGTTTTCCTTATGACCTTGTAATGGATGCAGGAAGAAAGCATCAGATTGCAAGGCTGAAATATTACAACTTAAAACGAATAAACGTCAAAGCCGTCCCAGCCTTGTCACTAGCCCAGTCACACAACTTTCTAAGCATATATCGTAATGCTTATTTGCAAGAAGAAATCCCGCCTTACTCGTTCCGCCTTCTGTTTAAAACGGTACATCAAATCCCTTAAATGTGATTAGAGAACGAGACGCCAAGTTCAACGCTCACGGGGGATACCGGAATTCCAAAACTCTTGTTTCACAGTAAAAGATATTAAAATGAAGATCAATATAGCCTTCAGTTATCAAGGAAAGACAGGAGTCAAATTCTACATCAGAAATTGGACATGCATGATTGCTCTTGTAATGACCGTGCTGATCTAAATTTTTGGAAAAATATCTGACCACATAAACAGAAAGCTAAACTATGTAGTGGCAAAAGAGTGTGACACTACAGCATCAAGCGCACCATATTGCGTTTGCTTTCTAGCCCTTCTTATGTAAAGTAATATGCATGAAATGTTCTTAGACTGCAAATGCCTTCAAATGTAAAGATATAGAATATGATAATGTACTAAGGTAAAGGGAAATCTAGGAGAGAGATAACACGAGTATATAGCTCAAAGGCAGCTCGCATCTTAAGTGGAAAGGTACCTATTAATATACTAACGTACTGATGAACACCAAAGTATAGTGAGGAAAGTCCATTAGGAGGAAAGTGCAGATCCAGAACAAAAATTTGTTTAAAAAAAATATACCGTACGCACCTAGAATATGACGTAGAATACGTAATTTCCACTGCGGGTAATAGATTTTCCATAGACTGAGAGCCAATCCGACCCAATTGTACTTACAAAATAATAACAAAAAAAAAAAAAATACGATTAATAAGTAAATAAGTCGAAATAAGCTGACCTGCACCACGAAGTTATATGCATTCAGAGCTTCGCGGGGTGTGGTTGAAATTCGCAGTGGCATACATTTTGTCAAGCGCACGCATTCAAATAACCTTACGCAACCCTCAACATAGGCGCATAATGTCTCACACACACCGTCACAACCTGCCTACAATATCTTCTCAAATAATATAAGCCTATCCGTACATACACACATGTTCGCACACTAAAAAAAAACCTCAGAATCAAAAAAACCAATTCATAAAGGATTTTCCAATAAGGAAATAACAATTTTGCATTTTAATACAAATGCACCCTTAAGATTTTTGGTAGATAGTCGTAGGATTTAACAATTAAGGCAACAATTTCTAGCTAAAAGCCGAGCCGAATAAAATAATATTTTCGGCGGTTCCATGAATCTAAGATAAGACCGTTGATTCTGTGTAGAGGTCAGGCTTAGTGAGTTGGAGTTTCACATTGTACCCTGCATATACAATTAATAGAAAATCTACATAAATAAATGTCACTGCCCAAAATTAACACAAATGAGATCAAAAATTGTAGAAGAATTCTAATATAAAATAATAAAAAAAAACATCATTGATAGTAAGTAAAGAGAATGTTGAATGCCAATCAAGTTATAAAATTCAAATCAGATTTTTCAACACATTTGAGACTTCAAAACAAAGTATTCACCCAAACTGCAAATAAAAATAATCTGGTTGCTGTACATACCTTGAGAACTGCAAAGATTTCGTTGAGGTGGTAGCGAAATACATTTCTTACATATGTCCTCAATATACGGTCCCTACGCGTTTCATTTAATCCGAATTCTAAATCTTGTGCACTTAGATCTAAGTATGATTCCACAGAAGTTAAGCCAAATATAAGATTTTTCTTCGGGAAATTCGCAAATTCAATCCCGGACGTACTGTAATAAAATATTGTATTAGAAAAATTTTAGATTGCAATTTACTTACACAAAGAGTCACACCTTACGATTGCTGATCCTAGTGGAAGTTTTAAGGTACCAATTTGTTCGGTATTGAAAGCTATCACGGTTCCATCAATAAATGGCGCAAATCCAGTTAAGAACCTCGAAAATAGAAAATATTTTTTAAAAATAAATATATATCTTATTGTGTTTGTAGTTTCATTTATCTATGGAGATTATTTTCTTTTCATTTTATTTTATTTCCTTAAACCATTGTGGCCTTTAAATAAATTATTTTTTGCAAAAAAGGGCTGCTGTTTTTATAAAATATATCACCTAGTCCCATGCCTTTTCTAATCCCTATACACCGCGGGTCATTTGATTAGGGACAACCAGTTCAGGAATTATTTTACTTAATATCTTTCGTTCCTACCTTATTACGACAAAAAGTGTTATACCGTATAGAAGGTTACTTAATCGCCCTCATATTTAATCTTTTTCACTTACTTATTCGGAATGTTTACCAGTTTCTTCTCTAACTTAATTTTAATGAGCCAAACCAATTACCGGAAAAAGTGGGTCAATAGAATAGGGACACTAGTGAAATTCTGCTTTTACTAAATAAAAAATAACAAAATAAACTTTATTTAAAACCAACTCAAAAATGAGCCATTCCATGAAGGATCGACCGACGTTCTGAACGACATATTTGGCTGAAAAGTGGTAGGAATACTCATTGGAGTGGTACGAAAGACAAAAAGTTTTGCAAAGTTTGATATAGTTTGCGTGTAACGGAACTTGTAAAATTGGCAAAAAATCAAAATTTATGTTTCTATTATATTTAAAAAAATTATAACTGTGTTGAATTCAGGAAAAGGTGAACTTTCAAAGATTTGGAATAATTTTTATTTTCAAGGGCGAAGAATATTCCAGAATATCCTTTTTACATATATCATTGAATAACTCAAAAAATGGTATTTTTTTTTTTTTTTTTTTTAATTTTTTAGACATATATTATAGAGAGATTTGTCCTCTATTTCCATTCCAAATTTCAAGTTGGGATCTCAATGGGTTCAGCCAAAATAATGTTTTATAAGCGGCTAAATATTCTGTAATAAATATTTTCATTTAAAAAAAAGTCACACTGGGGCCTTTGTATCCCAAGGTCTTAAAAACTAGAAAAAAATCATTATTTATTATCTTTTAAGAGGGAAAATATTTTCCTTTAATTACTCCTTGTGAAACAGATGAAATAAGATGAAGTTTTCTTGTTTCCGGCACAATTTTTAAATTAGAAAATTCCGATTACATCAATAATTTTTTTCATTATACTCTTGTGTGGTCACGTAGAAGAAATGGATATTCTTTATATATACAGTTGCCCAGTCATATATCTGTAAGAGGGTTGTTGTGTGTTCCCTATACGGTCTTTGTAGGCTAGCTCTGGCAGCCAGTTTTTTTATTGTACCACCAAGTCCATCGCATGCGCTCCTACCATGAGAGGTCGCAAGGAAGTTCCATTCAGCATTCACTCCAAAATCCTGCTCATGCAATGTTAAATTAAAAAAATTCGTTTTGTTTTTGTACTGCGCAGCAGATCCACCGGAAAAATAAATAATTTTCTTAAAATGTTGGCATTTCTTGTGTAGGAACTCTAAGAGACGGCACTAATATAAGTGTATTGCGATAGTGTCATGTTTTAAGCAGTTATTGATTACAACAAAACTTTCATTTTTAATATCATCCATCTGGTTCCGGTAATATGTATGTGGGATAGGTAGCCAGACCGACGCGGAGATACCCTACTGAATGTACGACGAACTCATATGTATAAAGTTTTCTAATAACGACTTGACAACTTTTATTTTAAAATAAAAGGCAAACCATTTGAGATATTTCAAAAACTTTATTATTGGCTTAAAGTACAATCAAAATATTTATGAATGGAACTGTACTTCGTTCATATGGCCACCGCGGGCACGTTTGCAGCGGTCGATTCTTTGGATCCAATTTAAACGACTCGGCCACAATCCAGCACAACACAGCGTGTGCTGTGTGGCTTGTGGCGCAATCATGTTGAAACCACGTGTCGTCCAAGTCCATATCTTCCAATTCGGTAGTTCCTGATGCCCCAGCCAAAATGCAGTTCTTTGGTCTTAACGACGCGAATTTGGAAAATTCAATTTTAACATTACTATAAACTTCTTTGAACTTAAAATATGTATATCTCTGTATCTGTATAGCAATGAAAATCAAGAATTATCATTTGAAAAATCAAAAGTGACCTTCGTTTACCTTGAAAATGGGTCTCAAAGTCAAACTCGTGGTCACCATCTAATGTCCCCTTCAGAACCTTGTGACTCTTGTCTGAAACATTTTTCGCGATATCGCGTATTTTTCGAGTAATTTTGATGTCTTAAAAAATTACCCTGCAAATACTGTGATATCGTCTTCCCAGTAAAAACTTTCTGGAAATTGCTTGATATCAGCATCTAAGCTTTTCCCATAAGTTTATGAAACGCTTTGATCTTCTTGAAGTTTTCTAGATTTCTTTATCATATAGCTTGTCGATCCTTAAAACTCTTCTATAATTTTGTCGACGCTCCATTCTCTTGAAAGTAAATACAACAAAACAAGTTTGGTGTATTTGCTTGTAGTTTTATGTAATTTTTTTTTTTAATTTTCCCTACGAAATATTCTTCCTCTTCATTAATATCAATACTAACAGAGAAAACTTTCTCTGCAATTTTCAACATAGGCTTTTTCAATTTTCTTCTTTTGTCAAATGTATCTTCTCCAATATACTGTATGCATTTATTAATCAAATTGAATGCAATGTCTTTATCGAAATACATTTCATCAACTTCAATTTGATCTTCAACCTTTAGCAATGATGGCGTTGTATCAGAATTTCGGATCTGACTCAGTTTTTTCCTACACGTAGAGCAAATTACTAACTTTGTGTTCAATTTTTGCCGGAAATAACGAGTACAGGGTTGATGAGGTGGTAAATCCAGAGGATTGCAGCACGTTTTCCACATAAAAGCAGTCATTATAAATTTACAATTCAAGACAGATTGGCATCCAGTGAGTGCAAATAAATTGAGCCTAACTTCTAAAATCCTCAAAAACGGGAAATGTGCAGTTACTAGTCATTGAAGAAATAAAACAAGCACAATGACGGGGACCAAAAATATTTTGGCAATGCGGAAAAGCTGTTTCCAATATTGTTTGGTACGATTTTGTTGCCATTTTTATACTTTGAAAAGGAAACAGCTCCCCAAACCATAACGCTATCTTTCCTGCTGTGATGTCTTGTCAAAAACCGCTCTTCCTTTCGTAGGTCATGGAAATAGTAGTTGAACCCGTCCGGACCATCGAGGTTAAAGTTTTTTCATCCGAGAAAACTACTTTTTGCCACTCCTGTCCCCATGCCATATGATGACGTGCAAAATCCAAACGTTTGCTTTTTCTAACGAAATCTATTGGAGATTTTTTCATTTTTCGTAGTTGAAGGTGTGAGGCGCTTTTAATCGCTCGTTTAACGATTGATAAACTAGCACTTACTCCAACTTTTTGCCACTGACCGTGCTGAAATAGAGGCTTCTCAAAATATGACTCGTTTATCTTGAGCAGTTAGCACTCCCCGCGTACGCCTTTTCATGTTTTTGCCGTATTCACTTTTGTTCTTTAAATAATTAAAGACAACAGATTGGTTTTTTTTTTTTAATTTTCTTGGCTATTTCACGTACACTGTGACCATCCTATTTGAAAGCGTCGATTTTCGCCGTTTCTGCGACATTTAATGACTTTCTTCTACTCAGGTTTACTGAAACTTTAAAACTAAAAGTTTTACCACAATCTTCAAGCACCCTAACAAATTTAAAAAAAAAATTCAGCGATGATTTCTTGATAGCACTTGTAGAAATGACGACCGAATTGCAACTGTCCCTATTCTATTGACCAAATTTTAAGCGTGGAATTTACTAGTGCATCAAAACAAAGACGACGAAATATCACTGTTCTTAAACAAAGCTCTTTTATTTTGCCCGAAAAGTGTGAGTAATAAAGTAACCTATTATAACAGAATATAAGTTTTCCTCTACGAACTAAAAGACTGGAGATTCTGGGTGCAACACATTTTGAAGCGGTTGTCCCTTTTCAAATTACGGTGTATCTATTTGTATATCATAATCAAAAAGTTCAGAAATATCAGATTGAAATTTAATAATACAAATAGAGTTTAAAAAAACGGCTTATTAATCTGGGGTTAAATCCAAACCCATTTTTCAAGTTCGTTTCTAGTTCATGCAATCATGAAGCTGATTTGAATAGCTGGAATATCAGTATTATTAAATATTTAATTTACCTTGGGTAGTCTATTTTAACTGAAAGTAATTCAGACAATTTCTTAGTACGTAGACATGGTGCAAGATCATCGTATAATAGATCTCCGTGACATCCTGTTTGTTCCGCAACACGTCTCTTTACAAAAAGTGGGGACCTTTGAATTGCCCAAGGAGAAAGTGCTGATCCACTTATTAAAACAGCTCTTTGAATAAGATCTACAAAAATAAATCAACACACAATCTTAATTAAAAATCGATTAATTTTTCATTACCGCTCGATACTGGCGAAACTAACAAAATATTTGCGAGGGCTGCTCCGGTTCCATGACCCATAATTGTTATTTTATTAGAATCTCCTCCAAAAGCTGGCAAATTCTCTCTCAACCAATGCAAACCTGCTACCAAATCCATAAGCCCAAAATTTCCTTGTGCACTTTCTTTTCCACCAGTTTTTAAAAACCCCAATATTCCTAACCGAAAATTAATAGTAACTACAATAATATTTCCATGAGCAGCCAATTCAGATCCATCATAAGGATTTCCTGAATTCCATTCATAAGATTCACCGTGTATAAAAAGCATAGTTGATAACTTATCATTACTTAAAGTTGTTTGATTACTTTTAAGAGTTGTGTTATATTCCATTTTTAAATCTAAAAGAAAAAGTAACCGTAATTTTACAGTTTTTACATTCTTTTGTATACTGTGCATCTGTTGATATCAAAGCTAAAATGCTTCACTCCCGAAATGCTTGCAATTGATTAATGGCACACTGCAATGCACTACGGAATTGAAGCCATAAGCTTTATGCATCTTGAGCTTATAATCCATAATAATATTTAGATAAACATGTGAACATATATATATTTAATTATGTTATTAAATTAACATAATCTTAAGATTATACTCGCTAACTTTAGAATATACGTATGTATATTTATTGAATGTGGTGAAGCGGTTAAGGATTTTTAAAACTATAAGATTTGAAAAAAAAAAAACGTTTGTTGCAAATGAATATAGGCAAAGTCAATAAACTCTTGTCTAGAGCTTTCAGTAGGTACTTAGTTTTAAATGTTTAATGGAATGCAACGTAAAGCCGGCATTCCACACTCCGATGGTTATGCACTGTCAAGTTAATCCGTTAAACTGATTGCCAGAAAAAAATTGTAATACAAATTGTATAAGAATATGGTTTATCTCTAGTTGTTACCAGGGAATTACAATTGTAGAGCAATAATTCGAAATACGCGTAAGAAATTTATTACCTCCAGTTCCGCCTATTACAGACCGGTTAGGAATTTAGAAATTTTAAAGTTAATAATAACAATATGAAAATTCATGAACTAGTAAAATATTTTAATTTTCTCTTATCAGATATCTGTATTTACAAGATCTTTGTTTTTCTCATTTCTTACATATTCATTCATAAATGTATTTCAAATGTGTGATTTTACAACGTAGCTTGTATTATAATCAGTTAGTACATACCATACATAAGTATATCGAAAATTTTAATTTTAAGATAGTAAATAAGTAATATAAAAACATGAGTACGAAGTACAAAACCACCATTTGCTTGGCATTAAACTTGGTATAATAACTTCGCAAATGCTCTGTATATGTTTATACGTAATACAATACATCCAAAAGTATTGTTACTGAATTTACTTTATTTTTGGGTTAAGAGAATAAGGTTCTATATGTATTATATATAGATCTAACCCAGTAATGAACTTGCATCAGAATAACCAGAATAGATAAGTATGAATTTCTTTTTTTACTTACGGTAATGTTCGTTAATCATAGATTCAGCTGTTTTTGGAACATATATATTAAGATATAAACAGTCCTCTGACTGATTACCAAGAAGCGGTAGAAGGCGCCGAAATTGTATTAAACGAGCCCTGGGAACTTCGAGCAAAGCCTCTGGCCCGTTTGGTGGGATTGGCACCCTCTGTGGGCATACTGGCGAAAATCTGTCTGCATTACGTACGCTTTTCCAAGAAGATGGAGTTATTGGAGGCATAAACCTTTAAGAGTGGATATAGAAAATAAATAAAAAAAATTTTAGCATTAAGAAATATGTATTTAAAATCAAAAATTTATAGAAAAAATAATAACACGAAATGTAGTATGATATCCAAACCAAATTATAGTCAATACATAAATTTAGCTCAAACCATTTTTAATCTGCTGTATTTTATAACTTTTACATCTGGTAATAGCAGTCCAAGACGAATCAAAATAATTTTTATTCTTTAAATGGGAAAAATCAGTTCCGAGTGGAAATCTTATATTTTGTGTTGTGACTTAGAGAGGACAAAAACAAGACGCCAGAGGAAGATCATCTCTTTCGAGAAACAGGAAAAAGAATTTTACGTAAGAGCTGGACTTATTTCCAATAATCATGAATGAAAAAAAAAAAAAAAAAAAAACGATTACGTTGGCCTCAGAAACATCCTAATTGAACTCATAAATTGTTGAACCATGTCTTCTATTCCGATGAATATAAGTTTAAGTTGGATGGTAATGCTAGGATTATTTCGCGAAAGATTGAGTTGAAATCAAATTTTTTCAATCCAAGGGTCCATAAATTTTCTCACGATTGCAAAGAAGCGTCAAAAATATACCTAAAAATGTACTCCATACATCATATATACATACAATAGAAACCTTTCTATGTCTATGTATTGTAGGTGTGCAGCGATAGTAAAGGGAAAATAATTAAATAGCACTATCTTCCCACTATCTGGGAAGTAATAAAAATATAAAAAAACTGCACTGGTTATTTTCTCCAAAACCCAATTAAAAAATATGGCAACACTAAAAGTTGAAAGATATAATTTGACCAAATATTTTTACATGTCATTGTACAAGTATATAATCAATAATTTTTGGTGATACATTTAATGCTAATATTTTATTCTGTTTATTTTATTACAAATATTTAAAGTAAAAGGAATTTAAATATACATAGATGTAAGCCCGGCAAAAAGAATGTACTGTTTATAAGTCCTCAAGATCAACAATTAAGAATGCCGTAAAATAGTGAATTGCCATTGTTTTTTCATCAACTCGAGATCTCTTTTATTTATTACCTTTAATTTTAATATAAAATCTCGGTAAAATTTCAAAAAATGCAGGCAATGTATTCAAGGATTATACGTCATATGTATGATAACAACAAAGGAAGTTTAATATCCTTAGCGCAAGTAATAATAAATAAAGGTTTTAATTAAACGACACCCGAATAACAATATTTATGTTGACAAAAAATGCAATTGCAATAAGAACCTGAAAAATCGTTTAGAGTATATTAAATTAATAGGGAATAGCATAAGTATATAGCCTTATATAGGCTAAATAAATATATTCCAGTTTTTCGAATCCGCATCTAGCCAGAAAGCTGAGAGGATTTATTTTTAATTTATATTAAAAAGCATTCCTATCATACACTTCGGGATCATTGAGTTAATTACTATCAAATAGTTGTGTTTTTTTACTACTTTGAAAATTTTTTTTGAATATTATTTTCTACAAAAACATAACCTCAGTCATATTTTCTTAAAAAATTCAACTGGGCACATTATATCTGACCCACTCATATGTTAATGTTTGACTTGTTTTTAGTTTTGTTGATGACTTGTTACTGTTTTTTTTTTTTTTTAAACGGGTGACCAGATAGCAATGATGGTTTTTTCAATTGTCATATTTCAGCATTTGTTAAAATTACCAATGACATCCAGCTGTCAAATTATTCAGTAAAGTTTGTATATCATCATACATCTTTTTTGTAAAAAGATTGTTGTAATTACGCAACGTCGTGAGGTCGGTCCTCATTATGCAAATCGATTAAGTAATAAACATTGTAAAAAGTTTGCTGGTACTTATGCGTCTAAGTTGAAAAAAAAAAAAACAAAAACGATGAACTGGATGTTCAGTTGATTCTTTTTTTTTTTTAAATAATAATAATAATAATAAAAAACTTCTTGGGAATAATAATAATAAAAAAAAGAAAAAAACCGCATTAAAATTTGAAGAGTTTTACGAAAAACAGAGAATTGCTCAGCTAATCGTTAAGGTTCTGCCGGGAAAATAGAAGTGATGGTATTATCGGAATGTTTCAAGGATCTGAAGACCTGAATGGTGCGCGGTATAAATATTATATCGGAGATGTAATGAAATGAAATTTGATGAAAACATTAAAAAATCTATCGATTTCTTTTAATGTACTAAATTCATAATCGAAAAAAAGAGTGCATTTTGCATGTGAAGAAAAAAATATTTAGTAGAGCCAAAGAAGCAAACAAGAGCAAAAAAAAAATTTTTAAAAATGTTGCTAAAAAAAGTGATATAACACCAGAAAATGGTCCGAAAAAAGTTCAACTAACTATTAAATTAATGAAAAATTTGTCAACTTGTTATGGCTTAGCAACATGACGAAATTCTGATTCGGTTGAAAACATGCGCAGCATATGGGCAACATATTACCACAAAATTTCTAAAGATGAGAATCCTCAACACTCTAAATGACCAACTAGAGAAAAGTCTTGGTGTAATTGGAGCAGGGCGAAGGCAGCTGGTGAAGATGCTTTAAAAATCCTCCACATTTGGATGATGAAGGATAACAAACTTGAAAACCTATATATAAAGACTTAATTTCAGACGATTTATTAAAGCGCTGCTTATAATATTTTACGCACAACAAGAACGAATGTTTTAATTTTTGCGTCTAAAATATGGCCCATAAGCATATCTGCATGTGTTTTGATAAGGTTTTTTTAAAAAAAAAAAAAAAAAACTCGCCTTAATTCCAACGCGATTTTATCAGAACAGCGTTTTTCAAGTTGGCGGGCAAAATTAAAAAAAAAAAATATTTTTCCGATCGATCAGAATGAACTACGGATGAAAAGATCGGCGTAAAATTATTTTAATCACAGCAGGTTTTCGGGGTCAAAAAAAGTTGATTTTTGAAAAAAAAAATTTTTCAATCAACGTTTTTCTTATTAGTTCATTCTACAGCGGCCTTGATACTGAATTAAGCCTGATTTTCTTTTAGATTTTTCTTAGAGCAGAAATCCTGCCCACAGTGATTTTTTGGTGTTTATTTGGCAAAATTCTAGCAGACGACGCGGGGCAAAAAAAAAATTTAATTTTTTATTAAATTTCAAGGAAATACGTTCCAAAATTTCAAGAAGAAATGCTACTATCCATTCATTACTATAGCAACTGTATAGAAGCTGAAATGTAATGTAATGTATGTAAATATATTTTTTTCTTGATTTTTTTCTAATCATTGAAATATGTAACTCGTATAATTACATATAGTGTTACATATTTTTCACACCTACATTTGTTGCTGCTACTTCTATTGAGGGATTAACTCAAAATAATTAATAATATATATAATAATATATATAATAATATATATATAATAATAATAATTAATGTACTGACCGCTCTATTTTGAAACATCCCGTTAATAAGGCAAAGAGCTTGCTGATATTTGTGGATTTGAGAGTTATTTTAACTATTCTTAGTTATTTCTGTACATAATTTACGAGGTAACGCTGGAGAGCTTTTTCAGATTTGTTAATAATTTTTATTTAATAATAAAAATTAGCCGATTTTTTTCGCAAAAAATCGCGGTTTTCCCTTTAAAGTGTCCCAAAGAAGTGAAAAATTGAAATTCCGAAAAACCATGTACGAATTATTTTTACCCCCCCCCCCCCCCCTTAACTATTCATTCTTTTCTTCGAACTTATGTTCAAAATTGAAGATCAGGAAGTTTAGAAAAGTCACAATATCTATCTTTTCTCTTGTCTTAGCCAAGGGATATCAACAACTAAAAGGTACACCCTGACATAAGACTGCATTTGTTAGACCAAACGATCAACAATATATGAATATGTTAAAATGCCTTTCGTGCTTAAAGACGCTCCGGCGACATTCTAACGCCTAATGAATGAGATACTAAGAAAATATACAAGTATAGCTATATGGTATATCCATTGTAATATATATCTTGTTTTCGGTTTGTTTTTTTTTATAATTAGCGCGCGCTCCAGGAATTTAAGCTCTATTTATCTTCTCTACTTCATTGGAGTAGCATATTTTAGCTTTAGAAAAATTATTCCAAAAACTGGCTAAACATGACCTTAAAATACAACCTAGCAAATGTTCATTTCTAAAGAAAAACACCAAATATTTAAGTTATAAAGGGATGAAACTAAATCCAAATATGGTAGAAGTAATTATTATTATTATTATTATCAAGGGAACGATACAAATTAATTTGTAGGGTCCGGGATTTAACGCCGGGGTACTATGCCCATGTGGCGCGTTTTGTCAACAGCACGCGGAGTACTGAGTTTCCATGTGGTCACTAACCTACGTACTTACCGCGCCCAACAATGCGGTAGAAGTAATTAAGAAGTAGAAGCAATAAGCGCAAAACAACGTACAAATAACAACCAACAACAAGCAACCTACAACCAACAACCAACAACCAACAACCAACAACCAACAACCAACAACCAACAACCAACAACCAACAACCAACAACCAACAACCAACAACCAACAACCAACAACCAACAACCAACAACCAACAACCAACAACCAACAACCAACAACCAACAACCAACAACCAACAACCAACAACCAACAACCAACAACCAACAACCAACAACCAACAACCAACAACCAACAACCAACAACCAACAACCAACAACCAACAACCAACAACCAACAACCAACAACCAACAACCAACAACCAACAACCAACATCCAACAGTGTCCCAAAGTTTCTCATCATCAATGATACGATTCTAGAAGGAACCTCTCGTCTGAACAGGAACAAGTGAAGGAAATGGCAGCGAGAACAAATTCCACAGTAGAGCATAAGTAATAATGACAAAAATCTCCTACCAAAAATAATTTGCTGGAGAACGAGATCTTCTAAAATTTAAAAACATGATTGACAACCATATGGTCCTAATACCACAGGACAGAAAATCAGTTACATGGACCGCAATTGCACAGTCCAAACTTAGTAAGAATTTACAAGGTGGAGTGAAAAGTAACCTCCATGACCACCAGAATGCGCTGCTACTGCTAAAAAGGTTATGATGCCTTGAAGTCCGTTCATATTTAGGCAGACATGACGTGTTCTTGACGTGTTTGGCATCATGTTAAGTATGGACAAAAACGATTTTCGTTCTCTCATAAGACATTTTTTGAGAGGCAAAACGGCGAAGGAAACGAAAGAAAAGTTAGATAAATATTATGGGGCTAATGCTCCGTCAGATTACACCATCAAATATTGGTTTCGAGAGTTTCGTGATAACCGCAACTCCACTACCGATCAAGTCCGCCGCGGTAGGCCCTCCGATGCGGTTACAGAGGACAATGTCAAAAACAAAACATGAAATGGTGCTGGCTGACCGGAAAATTAAGGTGCGCGAGCTAGCAGATATCAAAAAGATTAGTACTCAGTGCACTACCTCGAAAAAGGAAAAACCATTAACAGTGAGTATTACTGTGCATTATTGGAGCGATTGAAGGCCGAAATCGGTGCGAAACTGCCTCACATGAAGCGAAAAAAATTTTGTTTTTGCAAGACAATGCACCGGCGCACAAGAGCATCAATACCATGGCTAAAATCAATGACTTACGGTTTCAATTGCTGTCGCTTCCACCGTATTCGCCCGATTTGGCTCCCTTGAACTATTATCTCTTCCCAAACCTTAAAAGATGGCTCATCAATAAAAAATTCAGCTCACGCGAGGAAATCATAGACGCCACGGAGAGTATTTTGCAGACCTTCCGGAAAATTACTTTTCGGAATAAAATAAGAAAATAAAATAAAATAAGAAAAAGATTTTCATTCCCAAGGAGATTACTTTTCACCCCACCTAGTAAAAGAGCTGATGCTAGTAAACAACACGATAACGTGGGAAGATTAATAATTTAAGTGTAAGTTCTATACTCAATCTATTCAATAAAATAATGTACGTAATGATAGAAATGCAAACAATAGTAAAGTATGAAGATAAAAAGAAAATCTCTAAAGTCTTTATTATACCATATAGTCGTAAAGTAAATAATGTTAGGGAATTCTCTGCTGGGAATTTAGAATAGATAGGAAAATTTGAAACAACTATGATTTACAGATTTACAGAAAACTTAAATCATTTTGTACTCATAAACGAGTACAGGTTTTGGTCAAGGGAATTTACAAGTAAATAGAATAATAATAGTTAATAACAGAAAAAGTAAAAAAATATTAAATTACAGAATGTAAGTTATGCTAGTGTACCACTGACAATATGACAAACTAACTTTCAGACAACAACAAATAAAAACAATCTAATAAGCACCCAAATTCTGCAGAAGGCAATCAACAAAAATGATAAACTTACTACCTGAACTCCGAACAAAACATTCAACCAGAACTCTAAAAAAAAGCAACCGACAAAGAAGACATAATAAGGGTAATAACTTCGAACAAAAAAGGGAACTCTTTAAGGTCTTCGGGTTAAACATGTTATAATAGACAAAATTGTGAACCAATGGACACAAACAATAAAGCTCATGCAAACTCGAAAGAACACCTAAATCATACGGAAGAAAATACTATCACTGAAAAGGAAATCAATTCAATAGAAGCGCAGTTTTTTCTGAATACCAGTCCAAAAGCCACAGATAAGGTTTTCTTTAAGAAAAAGGAAACACATATGCGTTATAGGCACAAGTCAACTAAGACTGTATATGAAGTAACTGTAAAGCGTTGATAAAAAAACTGCAGATAAAATTAAAATCTACCAAGTTCCACTACCGTAAAAATTCCCGTGCATTTTGCACAAAAAAAGCTCGAAATCATTGAACGATAGCGGGCACCATTGATGGTTACGTTGTTCCCACGGTCATCTCTGAAGAAACACAGGCCAATGATTCCGCCGGACTATAAGCCGCACTAAACAGTGCATTTTCCCGCGAACATTGGCAGCTCTGGTATTGTCTCAGATTACTCATCGGACCAAATACGGTGGTTTTGTTAACTAATATAGAGTTTTTTAATAACGACTTGATAACTTTTTTTTAAATAAAAGGCAAACCATTTGACATATTTCAAAAAATTTATTATTGGCTTGAAGTACAATCAAAACATTTATGAATGGAACTCGACTTCGTTCATATGGCCACCGCGGCACGTTTGCAGCGGTTGATTCGTTGGACCCAATTTTCAACGACGCGGCCACACATTTCGGCCGAAACGGCCGCTATTTCGCGTTCAATGTTGGTTTTGAGCTCTTCCAACGTCGTCGGCGTGTTAGCATAAACCAATGACTTAACATAGCCGCACAGAAAATAGTCAAGCGGCGTTAAATCGCACGAACGAGGCGGCCAATCGACTGGCCCATGTCTTGAGATAACAGGCTCACCATACTTACTCTTCAATAAATGGATTGTAGCGTGTGCTGTGTGGCTTGTGGTACCATCCTATTGAAACCACATGTCGTCCAAGTCCATATCTTTCAATTCGGGCCAAAAATAATCTGTGATCATGGCGCGATAACGCTGACCATTCACAGTAACGAGAAGATCGTTATCGTCGACGAAATATGGCCCAATAACGCCACCGGCATGCAAACCGCACCAAACAGTTATTTTTTGTGGATGAAGTGGTGATTACTGTGGTAATACTGAAAAACCAAACAGCAAAAAAAAAAAGACACTCTTTAAAAGGATTTGACAAATCTTTAGGAGATAAGCCATACAATATTTTGCAAGATATAGATGTAAAACGTATACAATATACAGAAACGGAAATACTTCTATTGAATAAAATAATAGTTCTAATTGTATTTGACGTTGACCCAACTTTTGAATGTTATTAATTCGATGGAAATAGTAACATTTTTCGTCCATTATTGAAAAGTATAAATGCCTGTTATATCAAGAAGGAGATTAACATACAAACTCTAAAAGTGAAGTATACCAAATAAAATTAACTACTGACTAACAAATAAATTCCAAACTATATAGACTCCTTCCAAAACACTAGAAATTTATAAAATGGAAGAACAAGGTATTATTCAATCGTATTCGGTGGATGAAAAATATCCGTTACCGAATATAGAGGCAATATAAGGTAAGTTAGGAAGGTCACAATATGTATATCTCTACTTTTGTCTTACCCGAAGAATATCACCAACTAAAAGGTACAGCCTTTGGTATTTGTTAGACCAAACGAACAACAATATAAGAATATGTTGGAACGCCTTTCGTGCTTAAGGACACCCCGGCGACATTCCAACGCCTAATGAATGAGATACTAAGAAAATATACAAGTATAGGTATATGGTATATGCATTATATATCTTGCGAGTTAATGTATATTATATTCATTATTTTTGCTTCGCCGAATGGCGTGAAGTTTATTTATATTCTTAAGACTGATTACAATATTCGATCTTACCGCTATATATACTTACTAGGATGCGGTTGTTATCGTATTGTTGTTCATGTCGATAATGCAAACGCATCCGATTATTGTGTTGAAGTATGTTTTCCGTTTTGCAAGATAATGAAGCATGTTATCCTTCTTTACGTGTTTTCGAATTACAAGTTACTGTTTTTGCTTGTTAAACACGTTGTCGTTGTTTACGTTTGTAGTGAGAGATAACGAACATGTGTCGTTGTTTACGTTTGTAGTAAGAGATAACGAAGGGATAGGCAGGTAGAGAACCTACGTTAACTCCCCTCCTTCTTAAAATGAAGCGTCCACGCTTTAGATTAAATTTGTTTCTTGTCGGAGTCTTAAAAGTTCTGCTTCGTATATTTCGTTGATTCTTTGCCTTCTTGCTATTGCTCTTTTTACTTTGTAGCATTCACAGAGTTTGGTTGCGCCATGGATGAGTAATGCCATTATTCATAGCCCCAGGATTAGATAAATTGAGTATTGTATGGTATGTTTTCCAACTGATATCAGAAAAGTCGAAATTTTTTTGGATGTTGCTGAATTTGTAATCAATCGATTATGCGCAGGAAGTCTAGTTTTTCGTCATGTTGTTTGAGTATGGAATTTTTGAATTCTTGTTGATGATATCAACAGTTGTGGAGTAGTTGAACTGTATTAATTTAGGTCCGTCTATTTTTACACTATTCTAGGTATGCTCGTAGTATGTGATAATATTCCCGCTTTCGAGTATTTGGAGTGGTGCATTGTTCTCGTGTATAACTTCGCATTTGGCTGTCTTATTTTCTAATATATTAATAGTACAATTGTCTGGAGTCTTAATTTTACCTATATAGTTTCCTATGTAATTTTTACATTTTTCAATACGAGTAAATATATTGTTACATTTTGATATCTTAAGATCTAACAAAAGTTTCCCTTGCTTAGGTGCTAGTGGATATATTGTATTGTAGATTTAATAAATTACATTCAATTCAATTAATATTGGATATTTATAGACAGTTATGATTGCATGATTAAAATAACAGATGTGTATATCGGCATATTCTGAACAAAAATTTCCATTTTTAGCAAAATTTATTGTATTAGCAATAGAGGTTAGTTCGTTGTATACTTCTGTAAGAACTAGGTCGTCTATTATGGCTTCAGGGTCGAGAGTTTCTAGTATTTTCTCAAATTGTGAATTTTTTATCTTTTGTTTATTGTTGTTTTCTATTATCATATTTAATTTTGTCTTAATTTCAATTAAGTCATCGTGATCGGGTGTACCTGTTATAAACTTAGGAGCTGATCCTAGAGAATTAAGTGATCGTCTAGTTATAATGATATTTGGGAGTAATTGTGATTTAAGCATTTCTATTTTGTTTATTAATATTTTTTCTGTTGAATCTTTATATGCGAATTTCGTTATATTTTTATGAGGTACTAAAATTTTGGAAAGGTTTGCTATATGGTATAGAAATGTAGTATTCTGAAAAACGCATACAGGATCTGTTTCTATCATTAAGTATTTTCTGTTTCTTAGATCGGTTAGATTGTCGCAGAAGGCGGTAGTGATAAAAAATAAAATTATCGTTCTTTGCATGCATGCACTCGTACAGTATCCTTACGTTTTTTTTTTTTATAATACCGCGCGCGCACCAAGGGGATATGTATACCCTTTTACTGGCTTTTTCTCCAGGGCGTGGGCGGGTGGTGTAGTATTTTGAAACTCAGGTGTATTAGGTTTCGATATTTTTTCCCAGAAGTGGTTGTCAAACTGGACGGGACTGGCTAGTACATCCACAATCAGTGGATCTTAAGTACGTGCTAGTTGTTAGTTCGTTACATTTAACTCAACCAGCAACCACTCCAACATCAGTGTTATGTCTTGATGTCAGAGTTGACGGCGACGGGATTTTCATATAACTACATACAAATTCTATGAAAAGACTTTTTCACAGAATTGCCTCGAATGGGATCCGAACCCGCGACCCTCTGCTTGAGGAGTCTATGCATATACCACATACCACTACACTACGGGCACCCTTTAATTATACAATTATGTATAATTGTACTGTGGTTTGTAAGTATAGTATTACCCCTATCTTTGTTTACAATGTGTTTGACGTATTTCGGCACGTTTTTGTTTCGACGGTGTGTTTTGGAGTAAACAATGTCTCCTTTTTTGTATGTGATGCACTTGCGTTTTTTATTATGTTATGAAAGTACCTTATTTTGGTTTTTTTTTTTTTTTTTTCTAGTATTTGTTTGATGTCAGGATACCCTCCTCGATTAAAAAACACGTCCTCGGGTTGTCAATGAATGGATGGTTTAATTGTATTGTATTGGTGTTACTGTATGTACAATTTGTAGTTTTTCATATACTTGCTTTGTTGTAAATTTGTGATAAGATTTCGTCAATGCATTTATGTACATTCTTTTTACTAGGGATTTCGCGTATATAATAATATTTGAAGTATATATCAATTGTGCTAACATATATGTTTCCGTTCATGTGAAATAAATCTAAATGTGTTCGCCCACATGATTTGGTATAGGTGTGGCACCGATTGGTTGTTTGTTTGGTCTGCGTTCGTATTTATTTTTTAGGCAGATTTCACAGCCTTGTGATTCCTTTTTACACATTTGGCGTATAGAGTTGGCCAAAATATGTAGTTAGTATTTTTTGAGCGTTATTTTTAAAATTCCTATGTGCTGGTTTGTGTGTGTGCCTTACTATTTCTTTTTGCCTATCTATATTTTCTATGTCTTCTGTAATTTTTTGTGCTAAAACAATTGGTTAATTTGGAAACGTTGAAATAATGTCATTTTCGATTTTTTCATCAATTTTTATGGCGTTCGTTACCTTTGAGTTTATTATTCGTTTTAATCTGTCTAATAGTGTCTCGTGCATATGAAAAAATGTTTTGTGAAGAAATTTCTACTGAATTGTTTGTACTAGAGTTTATAATTATTTGATTTCTAAATGTATTTAACGATTGTTTTATGCGTTTTAATTTATCGATTGGTTAACTTTGAGCTGAGTGTTGTGAGTCGCTTGAAGTGTTGTTAATCTGTTGGCGAGACAGTGC
Organism: Volucella inanis; assembly: GCA_907269105.1. NCBI lineage: Eukaryota > Metazoa > Arthropoda > Insecta > Diptera > Syrphidae > Volucella > Volucella inanis. The sequence goes on along the minus strand of OU026155.1, from coordinate 44,684,196 downwards.
ATCAGCGACCACATTTTCGTCTCCTGTTTTATATACTAATTTAGCGCCATATTCTTCGATGAAGTTTTTCCATCATTTTAATTTTGTATTCGGGTTTTCATCACAAATTGAAAATATGAGAGACTGATGATCTGTATAAATTGTTAGGTTGTACCTTTTGTTGTCCCGATTTCTTTCTGGTGGTTGATGGTTATATTCGACACGTATATTTGGGTTGTATCTACTGTTGTCCTTGTAGGTTTGTGGCGGAGGGTTTTGTAATTGATTTTACCTTATTTGTGATTATATTTGGGCATCAAACTGCATATTTGTTTTGTCGTGGTATATGGTGCTAGCAATTGCATATGCAGTTTCGAGGTCTCTTGTATGGCGGCTGTATAGTGTACCGCTCGTATATGTGTTATTGAGTCCTGTGATGAAAGTGCGGACTGCTTCCTGGTTTGCGTCGTTTGCCATTGCTTTAGATCCCTGATCACCTGACATTTCTATTTTGGATAATGCCAGATTTAAGGCTTTACTGATTTCACTGTGGAGTTCTGACAGTGTTCGTCTTTCTTGCGTTATTTTTTTCATCTCATCTAGAAGTACATATAATGGCCTTTGGTCGGCATATGTATAGTCGAGTCTGTTGATGATTGCATAGAAGTTTAGCTTTGTGTTATGGTTAATTAGTATATCTGCAGATTCTCCAACAATTTTTGAATGTAAAATTGTAAATGCTGTATAATAATTCGGATGACTGGAGAATTGTTTAATGTTCTCTATGAATGTCCATGCCCTTTTTCTTCAGAATCTGTATTGGTTTTTGTCCCCATAAAAACATAGTCTGGCTTCGAATGTTTTGAAGTTTATTTGGTTGGCATCAGTGATATTGAGTGTGAAGTTTTCATGTTGTTCCACTGTTGTTATAGTTTGGAACGATCGTAGTACTTCTTAAGTGTTGACCTTAGTTTGAGTGTTCTCCAGAGTTTGTGTGAGAATCTCAATTTGTGATTTAAGTGCTGCAATGTCTTCCATTGTGTGTTCTTTTTTTCTTGTTGGTCGTAAGTAGTTAAATAGGTTTCGTCTTCTGATGCGTGAATTGAGTGTGCAAAAAAATCTTTCTGTGCGCTGTTTCAGGATCTACTTTTTCTTGAAGTGTTTGTTTTTTATGGTGTTTAATTTTCACTTTTTTTAATCATTCAGTGTTGGAAGTCTTCCTTCCCGTGGAATTTTTACTTTTATCCTATTATCCTATCCTTTTATCCTGCCTGAGTCGAACTGCAACTTTTTAAAATGCTATAATTTTTTATATTTTATTGTGCCAAGGCAAAAAATGTTAGAAAATACATCAATTTTCAAATTGTATCAGTAGTTTTCAAAATGTCCAACTTCGGTGCGAATAATGGCCTTAAAACGGTCGAAGAAAGCTTCCCACGCTGCATGCAATGGCCCATTCCCGACGAAGTGCTTGTTTGAGGTGGTCCAAACTTTATTATTCTTTAGTGCCAATCTTCGCCTTCAAACTACCTCAGACAGGGAAATCCAACGGATTTGCATCCGGAGAATTTGCAATCCATTGTGTCGAAAAAATGAAATATGGAACATTGTTTTTGAACCAATTTTGGTTGACGCGCGCTTTGTGGTACAGGGCCGAGCCTTGTTGAAATGTCCACGGTCTCCGACTGAAACGATCGGTTGCCCAAGGCTTCAATACTGTCTCTAAGACAGTCTCACGGTATGCGATCGCATTAGTTTTGACGCCACGATCCAAAAATACGAGCGAAGAGCGTATACTTCCCTCTCTGGGAAGTAAACTCGGTCATTTTGTTTGTTGACATATTGCTCGATAACAAATGGCGACTCATCGGAAAAAACCAAATTCGGCAACTCACCACTTTCGTGCAAGAGTAGCAACTTCTTCGCTCTTTCGACTCTAACTTTTTTCTGTTTCGGTGTAAGATCGTGTGCTTTTTTAACTTCAATGGCTTGAGCCCAAGCTCATTTCTCAATATGTGTTGCTCCGTTCCAATGATATGTTGAGCTCACAAGCCATTTTTCTTCCACTCCGACGCGGATTTCGCTCAATTCGAGCCTTCATTTTCCGAACCATTTCCGCCGATATTGCTGTTTTTTTAAGACCACCTCCATGGCGTTTTTTAACGCTGCCAGTATCACGGTAACGAGCTATGGTTCGAGACATAAATGATTTATTCGCGTTGAGGTGCTGGAGGGCTCATTTACTGCCATAATCATTCTACATATATTGGAAACAAGAATATTATCAAGAGGAAATTATACGAAAAAGTTACTCTGTGTTTCAACTTGTGGATCCTTGGTTAAGAAAACGTGCAGAAATACAAACTATGAATAAAAGACACAATCTCCAATGTTTTAGGTATCACACCTAAAGAACAATATGTCAATCAGTCTACCACTAGTCAAGAGGAACCAGGACCATCTACAAGGACATATAGTTGTAAAAGAAAAATGTGTGGTGAGTTTTTTATAAAAAAAGGCGGATGAAAAAGACTGTTTGCTTAAAATGTACAATAGTTTTTTAATTTGTTGTAAACATCGAGTTGATTTCTGGGGATCTTGCGTAAAAGTTAGTTTCTTTATTTTTTTCCAATATGTTATTGTTATTTTTTTATACCAAAAAAGAAATGTTTGTTTTTTTATTATATATATATTTTTTTTAATTTTGTTAAAACACATTTTAGACTGAAAAATGCGGTGTTTTGTAAAAATATTTCTTAATGATAAAAAATACATATAAATTTAGTTAGTTAAAATTAGGTTTTTTTGTTACAGAACACTTTCGTAATGCTGAAGAGAACAAAAGTAAAATTATATGCATTATAGAAAAATTCAAAAAAACAAAACGTGTTTTAATACAGGTCGTCGAAGTGGCGAATAATTAGCTCATTAGGGGTAATCAAAAATCTTAGCTTTCTAGGGTTAAAATCTTACCAAATTTAAAAGATACGGACAAGTCAATCAATAAAAAAGTATATACAGGTGTTTAAATATACAATAATAGATATCAAATCAAGCCGAAAAAACAAATCAGGAAGAATTAAGACATACCATATAATATGTAAAAAGAAATAGAATATAAAAGAAATATGACGAGGGAAAACTTTCACCAAAAACTCAATGAAATTAGATAAGGAACTTCAAACACTTAAGACACACAAATATTATAGAAATATTTTATAATAACAAAAAATGTATATGCCAAAAATAAATATTAAAATACCAAATCAGTTTGTAGCTGATGATCATAAGGGCTAATTCAAAAGTAATAATAGCGGAGGCGGCTCTGATAATAACACCAATAAAAATAAGTAAAGGCTATACTACTCTGAACTTAGGGCCAGTGAAAAATTTAATATGAAATACCACTTCGTGCGGTTTGCTAAGAGATGGCGTAACTTATATTATTCCATTGTTATTATTCCACTGGAACATGCGTTGGAAAGCTACTGTCATTGTACGTCATTTCAGTATATGTCGTTCATTTGAAGCGTAAACCACAATAATTTTTTTTTTTCCTCTCAAATATGTCGAACTTTGTGCCTGAAAAAGTGTTTTTGCGGGGAGTTCTTCTTCATTACTGAAAACTGTTCCCGAAAGTCATCGTATTTTGGTGTAAGTTTATGGTGAACATACGCTAGCTGAGCGAACGTGCCAAAAGTGGTTTCCACGATTTAAAAGTGGTGATTTTGGCTTCGAAGACGATGAACGTCCTGGGCAGCCAAAAAAGTTTGAAAATGAAGAACTGGAAGCATTACTCTATGAAGATTGTTGCCAAACACAAGAACAGCTCGCAGAATCTTTGAGTGTCAATCAAGCAGCCATTTCAAAACGTTTAAGAGCAGCTGGATATATTCAAAAGTAAGGAAATTTGGTTCCACATGAACTCAAGCCGAGAGACGTATAAAGGCGATTTTGCTTGTCTGAAATGCTGCTGGAACGCCACAAAAGGAAATCATTTTTGCATCGGATTGTTACTGGTGATAAAAAATGGATCTATTACGATAATTCCAAGCGCAAAAAATCATATGTGAAACACGGCCAACCAGCCAAATCAACGGCAAAGCCGAATATCCATGGCTCGAAGGTAATGCTCTATATTTGGAGGGATCAGATGGGTGTGCTGTATTATAAGCTGCTAAAACCAGGTGAAACCATCAATAGACAACGCTACCGAACACAATTAATCCGTTTGAAGAGAGCAGTAGCCGCAAAACGCCCGGAATATGCGACCGGACACGAGGCAATAATTTTCCATCATGAGAACACTCGGCCCCACGTTGCTATTCCGGTTAAGAACTATTTGGAAAACAATGTATGGGAAGTTTTACCCCACCCGCTTTATAGCCCAGACCTTGCCCCTTCTGACTATTTTTCGTTCCGGTCGATGCAGAACGCCCTCACTGAAATACGGTTCACATCAGAGCAGAATATCAAAAATTGGCTTGATTGATTATTGGCTGTCAAGCCGGCGCAGTTCTTTTGGGATGGGATCCAAAAATTGCCAGAAAGATAGCTTCAGATGGTCAATACTTTGAACAATACTATTGTACATGTTTTTCTTAAATAAATATTCAAATTTCGAAAAAAAAACCGGACGAATTAAATTACATACCCAATAATTCATTTGCAAAACTTAACATTGCGGTTTGTTATTTAATATTAAATAAATATTAAATAGTTTTTTGTTTTGATTGGATGTGTTTTAAGTTCTCAATATTTTTTTTTTTTTTTAAGATAGAAAGTGCACTTCCGGTATATTTTCCTTTAAAAAAAAAAGGTGTTAAAGCGAAAGAGGCTAAACGACAAATCTGCGGCATGTATGGAGATTCGTCTATAAGCACTGAAACTTGTCAGTGTTGGTTTATTCAGAAAATACAAATTTTGGTGATGCAACGATACGGGAGACGAAAAATGGGTAGTTTACAACAATACTCTGCGTAAGTGGTCATGTTGCGCTCCTGGTGAAAAAACGCAATCGCTCAGTAAACAAGATTTGCACCCAAAAAAAGTCATGTGTAACATTTGGTGGAACTGGCGAGGTGTCCTTTACGTCTAGTTGCTTCCACCCATCTAGAAAATAAATGTTGTTAAATATTGCTCTCAGTTTGTTGCCTTGGATGAAGCAGTGGAAGAAAAACGCCAGCTATTTACACGCTGACCCAATCCAGTTGATCGATCTGGATTTCCTGTGAGTCGATTCGCTAGCTAATTTGCGATGGTCTGTAAGTTATTTTTCCAGCAGGGACTCAAGATTCTGTAGGTCGATAAGATGCACCAGTTTGAAATATCCATCAACGACCCATCCCTTGCCTTCCTTGATTGTGACTATTGATGATTGATATTCGATGATGTCATTCCATTGCACAGCGAATGCTGATGTTACTAAAAGCCTATATAGCATAGTGTACAAATAGTATTTGCTTAGATCTAGGTAGATACAGTTCGTTAGGAATATAAAATATACAATATTCCATAATCTCTATAGATTAGATTAAATAGAACTACATCACATTAATTTAAAAATTAAGTACATTGGTTCAGCAGAAGTTCGTTGTTATTAAAAATATATAATATTTAAATATAAAATTATTACGAATTTTATTACAAAAATTTAATTTTTTTATGTATTTTTTATTGTTATATTTTTGGTTCTTAGACACGTATTGTGTATATATTTAATAGTATATATAGAGTGATTCATCAATAGGCTTTTTTTGACAGATCACGCGTGACTCCTATCAAATTGCTTTGTCATTTTTGTTCAGTATCGTTTGGCAAGTCATCATGGAAAGATTCACACCACAACAGCATCTCCAAATTGTTCAGCTTTATTACGAAAATCAGCGTTCTGTGAGAAATATTTTTCCTGCGATTCGAGGAACTTACGATGCGCATAATAGACCTACTGAAACCACTAATGCCAATACGATTCGCAAATTTGAGTCCCAATTTTTATAAGTACATGATACCCGACCGGTTAGACTACATCCAGCAGGTAGTAAGGAGACTATAGGGGCTGCAGCTGAGAGTGTACGCGAAGACCGTGATGAATCGAATCGTCGTCGTTCTCAGCAGCTTGGCTTGGCGTATTTTACGTGAGGGTCTCGGCCTAAAAGCATACAAATGGACGCGAAACAATGAACTTGTTGAAAAATTATTTTGATGAGCACATAATTTCACGTTTTGCTACGGTAAATTGGCCGCCTAGATCGTGCGATATCACACATTTGGACTTTTTTCTCTGGAGATATGTAAGGTCTCAGGTCTTCTTCTTTAAGTCAGCTACGATTGACGCTTTGGAAGCCAACATTACTCATGCTATTCACGAGATAACAGTTACTATGATCGAACGATTCACCCAAAATTGGACCTCCCGTATGGACCACCTCAGATGTAGTCGTGGCCAACATTTACATGATATCATTTTCAAAAAGTAAATGCCATGTTTTATCTTAAATTATAAATTTAATCTTACGTTGAATCACCCTATATAAGATCGTTTGAACATTTGGTGAATTCGGTAGAATAAACTCAATCGAGCGATTTTGTTAATCTGAAGAGTATAATACTTTTTTTGTAATCCATCGAAACATACGTATTCTACGTCATAACTTCAATTTGCTTGTGTGCAATCTTGAAGGTTTCACTTTTTTACTAGACTTGATATTCATAACGGAAATATGGATATTTTCTTGTAAACGCGACAATTTCGTAAAGGAAATATCAAACGGAGAACCTATACTTTCTCGCGTATAGTCCAAAAAAAAAGGTTTGATCATTTGAATAATGCTTTACTTTCTGAATACTGGCTTCCAGTCTATGCTGAAAGTAATGCTTCAAGAGCATATGAAACTGTGCAAGGATATTTAAGCACATTCAGCTATAGTTTAGTCATTAGAAAATCAGACGTAAGATTAATATCATGGATTAACCGCTAGATACTCAAAAAATTAAAACTGGAAAACAAACTTGGTAAAATATGTCAGAAACATCCATTAAATATAAGATTGCAAAATCGGTATAAAGGCTTATGCAAGTATCTAAACAATCCCATAAGTAAGTTTCTTGATAGTTATTATCAAAGGTGTTTATTCGGTTCACAAGGTAACCCAAGAAGAGAATGGAAAGAGATAAATTAAATAACGAACTCTTATGTTTCTAACAAGCTCTCCTTAATCATAAATGTCGATGTAATTGATCAACCTAACAAAGTTGCAAATAAGTTTAATGATTTTTTTGCTACCGTTGGGCAAAATGTGAGTGCAATTGGCCAATACAGGACGGTAGAAGCTACATCTTTTATTAGAAAAAAATTTTTTAACCCAATTACTGATTCAGTAGTCTTAGGTTTATTTAAGTCACTTAAAGACCCATATGTCTGCGGTGAAAATGGTATCTCTTAGTTTATTTTTAAAAAAATTAACCTCAACCTAGTAGATGTTCTCATATATATTTTTAGCTTAAGTATCTCAGTGTATCTTTTCCTGAAAAATAAAATGTGCTAGTATTACACTGACTTTTAAAAAAGGTAACAGAAAAGTAATGCAGAACTATAAGCCTATATCTTCTGTATCGAAAGTTTTTGAAAAAGCAGTTAAAAGTAGAATGTTGAACTACGAGTATTTAGAGAAAATAAATTGTTTTAGTACGTCACAATTTGAGTTCTGCTCTTCAATAAATAAGAGTCTGGATGAAAACTGGATTGGATGTTGATTGTTGTTGTAACTGGATGTTACGCTGGATTGTTAGTTGACATTACCAAAGCGTTTGATATGGTTGACCATACATAAGTGCGGAAATAAAACTTCGTCAACGGCCTCGCCACACTGAGCCGTTTACTGATTTTACTGATCCGGAGGAGCTCTTAAAGCTGCTCAAAGAGAAAGAGCAGTCAGAGCCAAAAGGGAGAAACGGAAACTACCGTTCTTTCTGGTTCAGCTAATTCCCTATAGCAAACTGGATCGTCTAATGAGTATTAAAGTCCTCGACTACCAGATTGTACACTGGGAAAAAGTAAACGGGCGATAACATGTTGCAATGTGTTCGCTGTCAAAGGTATGGGCACACCGAGTCGAACTGCGAAATGCAGCCTCGATGCCTCAAGTGCGGCAAGAACCACAATTCAGAAGAATGCACTCTGGGTAGGAATGGAGCGTCAGAAAAAAGCCAACTCTCTTGCGTTTTATGTAAGAATACGGAACACACCGCAAACTATCGGGGTTGTCCCAAATTCCAGTACATAAAAAGAGTAAATCTGGCTCAGCAGCAAAAGGTGGAAGTCAAGCGTTTACCAGTTCAAATTCAAACGCCAGCCGTTACTCCCCAAGTTACCTACGCCCAAATGGCTGACATGCTAGCTATCTTGATCTCTATCCAGGGGCAGATGGCTCAGCTTCAACGTCAGATAACCGAACAAGCTACGCTCGTGGATAAAATCTACGCATTGCTGCCGGGACTAACGCTCCACCAGTCGTAATGGGTACGTACGTTGGGCGGAGGAAACCCTGAAGATCCTTGCAGTGAATGTTAATTCACTAATTAGGATTGAGCAAAGAGCTGCACTATTCAAGTTGCTTAAAGACCAATCCCCTGATGTACTTTTGGTTAGCGAAACTAAGCTTACAAAAAGACACAAAATGAGGCACAGACGATATAAAATAATACGAAGAAATCGACTCAACTCCATACAAGGAGGAGGCGTTGCGATCTTCTTAAGAAAAGGTATACGTTTTAAAAGAATATACTGTCGTGTAGTACGTAGGTTTCAGGTGCTTGAAGCATGCATCGTGTATATCCCTCTCCGTAGTGGAAAGCGGTTGTACATGGTGTCTATTTATGGACCTAAGGCTACACAATCCACTCCATTAATCTCAGAGCGCGAGACACTTTTTCGATTTCTGAGACTGGAATTGGAGGAAAACTATTTTATTATCGGCGGTGAATTTAACGCCATACATAGTGATTGGAGAAATAATACACCAAATACTAGAGGGAACCTACTATTCAATTGGTGGGGTCAGCACAGTATAATGTATCGACTCGGCCTTAAGGCGACGGATAGTCCGTCGTTACTAGACATGGGTCCTATTTGGATCTCCTGCTGTTCGACTCACGAATATATCTGACTTGCACTAACCAACAAACTGTCTTCATACTTTTGTGTATGACAGTGACCATTGCGGTATTAGTACCGAAATAACCGTTCCGAACGAAAATGCGGAATTAAAAGAGTTTGTTCAAAGACATTCCTACAACTATAGTAAGGTGCATTGGACACACTTCTCCAGAACAATGACTAGAGCACTTTACTCGAATTCGCTCTACCCACCGTCCAATAGAAGTATGTCAAACGATGAGATTGAAAGATATCTAAGACTAATGGACGAGACAATCAAACAAACAATGAACAAAACGATACCTCGGTATCAACACACTGACAACGAAGACTTATTCCGCAACGCAACTATTGACGCACTGCACCGACATAAAAGTAGACTGCTGTCAAGACCAAAAACCTTGTACAGACAGTTTACTGACAAACACAACCCGGAGATCATGACATTAAAGTCGTCGATCAAAAACCTCCAAACCTCCAAACCTCCAGCCCAAAATTCGGGCTGTAAACACCAGCAACCAAAATATGTTCCCCCAAATAAATAAAATAGTTCGGAAGAAAGATCAAAACGACCTTTCGTCTCTAAAAAATAGCCCGAACGACGCACCACGAACACATACTTTTAGCAGTAGGCATCGATCCAAATGATGATCCAAATGCCGTTGATGACGACAACTTCTTTGTGATCGAGGATCCGCAGGAGAAGATAGAGGCTATGGGAGCAACTTTCCAAGAAGTGTACAAGGCGAATGACATCATTGGGCCGAACCATGACCTGGAAAGTCGAGTCCTCGTGCTCAATTTCTACCTCCGAAATGCAATAGTGAACTGGCGATTCGAGAGCTCGAGTTTCACTCAGTTCAGTGACGAGAATGTGGCAAATAATATCATCGCCGACGATAGGGTATTACCCCCGTTCATTTCAAAGGAAGAGCTCCAAACGATCTTCAAATCACTTAGAAGTAAGAAATCAGTGGGAACCGATGAAATACCGAACCTTGTGCTTAGACATCTCCCATTAGAAGCGGTGAACATTTATACCACTCTCTTTAACAATGCGATGAATAATGCCCATTATCCAGAGCATTGGAAAACTGCGGTGGTACATCCAATCCCTAAAAGGGATGAAAACACATCCAATCCAGCGAATCTCCGCTCGATCAGTCTTCTTCCAAGGTGCACTGGTGCCTGCCTGATTGACTTGGAAAAAGCCTTCGATACCGTATGATTAAAAAGACTTTTTTTCAAGCTGAACAGGCTGGGCATTAGTAAATCACTTCTGTATATTCTTTACAACATGTTAACTTCTGCTAGAATATTTTACATTAAAAACGGTCTGCAACAAGGTGCGGTAAATTCGCCGATCCTGTTCAACATTTACACAAGCGATCTGATAGGTTCACCGTCTGGGGCCTCTAGGGATACTAGAAAGAATTGGCGAAAGTTTTCGATCGTGGGGCAGCACAGGCAGCCACTTGCTTGTCGAAATGTAGTCAGATATCTTGGGATTAGCTAGATCAAAAACATATAGATGTTGCTCTGGCCAGAGCCAGAGGTGCTTTTGTCCTTACAAAGAGACTTGTTTATAACAGCCAACTCGATGCGAGGGTGAAGTTGATCTGCTACATGGAACTTATCGGGACGTAGGATGTCCCGTGTGGTTCTACGTGAGAGCAAGTTTATTGGAAAAGATTCGGGTGTTTGAGAGGGCTTGTCTTACGACTTGTCTTCGCTTATACAGAACACCAGAGTCTGAATACATAAAATTCTATCCTAATGAGGTCTTGTACAATAGGGCGAACCTAATAAGAGTGGACAATTTTATTATTAAGTTGATTCGAAGGCACATTGCAAGAGCAATGACCTCGTCGAATAACCTGATCTCCGGGGCATACTACCCCAATTATATGTATCATGAGAGAGTACCTTTTGACGGTTTTATTCCTTCAGAGGCGTTTCTCTACCTAGATAAAAAAGGTCTGATGCAGGATAGATTAGTGGTGCCGTTAATCTTCCACGTCACTCGAACAGCTGCGGACATGCGTCGTCGTGGAATCTACGTCGTCGTATTCCTCTAGTGCAGGATAGCTCCAACAAGGAGCAAAGTTGGTCAGCCTAATTTTTTAGTCGTGACCGGCTTACATAGCTTTAGGTAGGCTGAAGATAGTAGTTTAGAACAAAAAATTAAAAAACCGGAAAAAAAAAAACAAAATAATAATACAAAAAACAGAATAATACCTAGAATAAGATAATTAAAGTAGGCTAAGCTGATGTTTATTTAAGGTAGTCTTAATTTTTAGCTTTAAGTTTTATAATATAATAAAAAAAATGTTGGTTTACTAAGTTTTTAAATTAAAAAAATTTTTTTTCTTAGTTTTAATTATATTTAATGCAAACAAATTTTTTACAATTAAAAAATTGTACTGCACGTCGATAGACAAAATATAATTGTTAGGTTTAACTTAGAGTGTCCTCATGGGGCCAGTAAGTTAGAATAAGATAGTTTTTTTTTTTAAGTTATTTAAGCTAATTTTTAAGCGTTTTTTTTTTTTGTCTAGCATGTAAGAATTAATGAATTAATTAAATAAAAATGCTTTTAAACTGTAAAAAAAACTGTAAACTGCATAGGTTCCCACTAGATCACCGAAATCAAGCAGTGTTGGGCGCGGTAAGTACGTAGGTGGGGGACCACACGGGAACTCAGTACTCCGCGTGCTGTTGACAAAACGCACCACATAGGCATAGTACCCCGGCGTTAAATCCCGGACTGTACAAATTAATTTGTATGGTTCCCTTGATAGTAATAATAATAATACGCGCACAGCGTATTTTGTAATTTTTCGTTCTAAATTGCAATATGGCATAAGTTGTTGGGGAGGTGCTCACAAAGAGAAAATACAACCTTTACTGGTTTTACAAAAGTGTGCCATGAGAAATATTTGTATATTGTATATATTTGTATACCGATTAGTTCATTCTACAGAGCTGTTAGGGTCTCAACAAATTCTGCCAGTTAGATATCTATATTATTACAAAGTCTCAAAAATATTCTTTATTAGAGATGATTTTCTCCAAAGCCCGAACTCTGATGCCCGCACTCTGCGAAGCAACTTAAATAATTATGTAAATGTTACATCACTTCGTACCACCCATTTTAGAAACTTCTATTCTGTCGTGTCCTAAAAGTTATTTAATATGTCTAATTAATCGATACGCTGCACTAGAAACTTTCCGGAATTCCTTAAGAAAGTTAAGTCATAGCTCTTACCATTCTGACCATAATCAAATTGAAGTTTTGCTGTCCTATATAGTTTAAAAATAAAATGTACCCAACAAAGAAATATAAATATATATAGATCTTACATTCTTTTCTTTTGCTTCTATATACAATACAATTTGAAAAAATACACCCTGACTGACTCGAATTGCAATCAACTTCAGACTGCTATAATTTCCAAACCGTTCATTACTGTGAGCTCAAATTTTGACAAGCTCTTTAAACGATTTGCGTCTCAGTTGTGTTGAAAATTTTTTATCCGCGATGGAATTCAAACATGATTGTGTGATTGCTTTATATTTGGCTGGAAAACTACAAGTAGCTATCGTTAGAGTCCTCCAGCACCTCAACGTGAATAAATCATTTGTGTCTCGAACCATAGCTCGTTAACGTGTTACTGGCACCGTTGCAAAACGCCATGAAGGTGGTCATAAAAAGACAGCAGCATCGGCAGAAATTTTTCAGAAAGTTAAAGCTCGAATTGAGCGAAATCCGCGTCGAAGTGGAAAAAAAATAGTTCGTGAGCTCAACATATCACTGGAACGGAGCAACACATATTGAGAAATGAGCTTGGGCTCAAGCCATTGAAGTTCCAAAAAGCACACGATCTTACACCGCAACAGAAAAAAGTTAGAGTCAAAAGAGCGAAAAAGTTGCTACACTTGCAGGAAAGTGGTGAATTGCCGAATTTGGTTTTTTCCGATGAGTCGCCATTTGTTATCGAGCAATACGTCAACAAACAAAATGACCGAATTTACTTCCCAGAGAGGTCCTTTAAAAATTAACACCTTCGGACGGCCACCAGAAAGCAGGCAGCACCGACGGTGATGGTTTGGGCAGCCATAACCGCCGATGGTCGCTCTCCGCTCGTATTTTTGGACCGTGACGTCAAAATTAATGCGATCGTATACCGTGAAACTATCTTAGAGGCAGTACTGAAGCCTTGGGCAACAAACAATCATTTCGGTCGGGGGCCGTGGACATTTCAACAAGACTCGGCACCGTCTCACAAAGCGCGCGTCAACCAAGATTGGTTAAAAAACAATGTTCCACACTTCATTTCTTCGACACAATGAATTGAAAATTCTCCGGATGTCTGGGGTATTTTGAAGACGAAGTTTGGCACTAAAAAATACCAAATTTTGGGCCACCTCAAAAAAGCACTTCGCCGAGAAAGGGCCAAAATACCGCAGAGCCACTTGCATGTACTGTGCGATGCTTTCTTCGGCCGTATCAGTGCCATTATTCGCGCCAAAGGTGGACATATTGAAAACTACTGATACAATTTGAATTTCCAACATTTTTTGCTTTGGCACAATAAAATTTACCAAAAAATAAAAAGAATATAGCATTTTAAAAAATTGCAGTTCGAGTCAGTCACCCTGTATAATAACCTGAAACCCCAGAAGATCTGAATTGTATACATTATACGTTCTATCTATTTTTATATTTAATACTACTGCCACTACCTATTCTTATTATAATGCTAATTTTTTATTGATTTATTTTGTTACGATATAATAAACACGCTAAATATAATTAACTTGATTATTATAAAAATAAAAGAAAAAAAACTTTTGCAAGATCAAATTAAGTAAAATATGTTGGGTAAATCACATTACATGTAAAATAATTCATCAAACTCAGTGTAGAAGAAAGGTGATGTGATCAAAAAGTTTGTATTTTTTAAGAAATTTTATATTTTGAAAAAACTTTTCAATAAGTATGTACTGTAGTAAAAAGTAAAAACTAATTTTCGAGCCTCTCTCCGCAATGTCCTTAGCATAGCCATATTGTTTTTTAGTAACATATACTCACGGTAGTAAATCATTCCCCAAATTTCAAAAATTCTGTTTTTTACAAAGATTGAATGAATTCCCTAGCATTCCTGTCTCCGCTCTAGACGCATTACATTACAAAACATTCATATTTTGGACTGCACCCTCAAAACCATCTTCCGATTAAAAATAAGTAGTCTTTGGTACAACACGCACTAGATTTTCGACGACTTTGCGCGTCGGCTGTCTTATGACTCCAGTTTTATGTACATGCCGTCCGATTCAATGACACCAGAACTGTTGCGGAAAAACTTCGAAATCGACTTTCCTTGTGCCCAGGACTGGCTTCGACGAGAATCTGAGCCAGGAAAGGAATGCAGTCGGGTTTTCACGGAAGGCTCCAAAACCAATACAGGTTGTGGCGCTGGTGTCTTTCTGGAGGACGACAACGTTAAATTTCACTTTACCTTAGAAAAGCTTGCATCTGTCTTTTAAGAAGAAGTAATGCTGATGGCAGCGAACTATATTGTGGAGAAACGGTGAAGGGGGTTTCGTATGAGCACAATTGCAGATGGCACAACTCCGCGGAATGTAGGCAGACCAAAAGAATACTTCAAAACGCGACGTCTCTAGGAAGTTAGCGACCTTTCTGCTGTCCTTCAGCAGGAAAGAATGCTGGTTGCTTACTGGTGTAGTGACGGGACATTAGACTTTTGCACTTAAATGCGCTGGGTATAAGTGATGCAACATCCTTCGATGCTTCCTGCGAAAGTGATGACGACACCGCGGAGCTTTATCTCTGTAAATGTCTGGCTTACGCATGCATCACGCTGCAGGTACTTGGCTCTGAAGTGGTGAGTGCTGGTACTGTAGGCACTTTATCACTGAAGAGCTTACTCATCTTTCTTCGTAAAACTGAAAGATTTCTATAAAAAGGAACTTTACAAGGAGTACAATGGGCTAGTGCTTTGTCTAAGTGCTCTGTTCCGACATAAAAAAAACACGATTGAAAGGCACAAGCACAGCTTGTGTCGCTTATTTCGGTGAATAAAAACGAGTATGTCACACTCGTTTTCATGCAAAAACAATTCAACGCATTATGACATTAACATATGTTACATACGATCTAATTGGTCGACATTTGGTTTTTGCAATTTTTTTTTTTTTTTTTTTTCATTTACATTTGTTTTCACAAACTAAGGTGAAAATTACACCAACAGAACCTTATATAACTAAATTCTTAACAATATATAGGGTTTTCTAATAACGACTTGACAACTTTTTTTTGAATAAAAGGCAAACCATTTGAGATATTTCAAAAACTTTATTATTGGCTTGAAGTATAATCAAAACATTTATGAATGGAACTCGACTTCGTTCATATGGCCACCCCGGGCACGTTGGCAGCAGTCGATTCGTTGGACCCAATTTTCAACGACTCCGGCGACAAATTTCGGCCGAAACGGCCGCTATTTCGTGTTCAGTGTTGGCTCTGAGCTCTTTCAACGTCGTCGTCGTGTTGGCATAAACCAATGACTACACTAGCCCCACAGAAAATTGTCAAGCGGCGTTAAATCGAACGACTGGCCATGTCTTGAGATAACACGCTCATCATACTCTTCAATAAATCGATTGTTGCGTGTGCTGTGTGACTTGTGGCACCATCCTGTTGAAACCACATGTCGTCTAAGTCCACATTCTCCAATTCGGGCCAAAAATAATCGGTGATCATGGCGCGATAACGCTGACCACTCACAGTAACGTGACGATGACGATCGTTATTGCCGACGAAAAAATACGGCCCATGCAAACCTCACCAAACAGTTATTTTTTGTGGATGAAGTGGTGATTCATGAAGCACATGTGGGTTTTCACACAACCAATAACGCATATTTTGCTTATTGACGAACCCATTGAGCTTCGTCACTGAAAATGATTTTGCGACTCCGAATATCTGTATAAAATTTTTATAATTTGCAGACGTTGCTCTTTAGTGTACTTTACCATGATGAATGTTGAGTTTGCTGAATAAATTTACAGTGACAGTTTGATCATTAGTGAAAGACTGCGTTAACAAATTAAATTCAAAGTTGTCAAGTCCCTATTGGAAAACCCTTTATGTACATCTATTATAGATGTCATAATGCGCTGAATTGTTTTTGCATGCAAACGAAAAAGAATGTGACATACAGTATGTAATAAAATAATTTTGCCACCGCCGCGCCGCCCTGCTTTCCCTCTGCTGGAGCAAAATAATAATATTTCAAAATTCAGGCAAAACTGGTAGGTAATGACGCTTTCCATACACTATAAATGATAACAAATAAATAGAACGATTTGTTTACAAACATGTTTTTCATTTTTAGAAGAATAACTGTTAATAAGTAAGGCTTTAAGCGTAATGCCACACGATATCATTCATTCGAAACATTAAATGTGATTAAATAGGCAGGCTGCTAGTCCAAAAACAATATAAATTTTATAAATCGTGAGTTTTGGTATTCTATACAATAAACGTAATATTTTTATAATTGTTTTAAGTTCCAGCATAATAAATAAAATATCTGTGGAGACGTAAGAGCAAATTCAAATGATAGGTTGTTGCTTTGTCTACGTAAGTGTTTAGATATTCTTTATTTCAATTAAAAAATTACTATCATTTGACAATATTTGCCTACAGCAAAATGTGAAGGAAACAAAAATTTTGATAAGTGATAAGTACAGTGTTTTTAGAGCTTGTGGAAAAATTTTCAAGAGATCTGTTGTGACAAATTTAAAAAGGCACTATGCACTATGAACTAGGCACTATGAGCTCTATATTGAACTTGTCAAGGTGTCAGAATTAGGATCCAAGGTACAATGCGAGAACAAAAAAAAAAAAAAATATGCTTAAAATATCAACACAAATATGCAAAAAAGATGTGGTTGATGCCTGTGTCAATTTAGTCACAAAGGAATCGCTTCCATTTTTCTTTTCTTAATAGCGATTCCTTTGAAACCTTGACAGCTCATATTAAGAGTTAAGATTCAGCCGGTTACAGTCAGCAACGTTATGATTTTTGTTAACGAAAGAGCTAAAATAATAAAATTTCATTTCATAAATATCATTTTCTAAAAAACAAAAATAAATTAACTAGCCTCAAAATTGACACAGTACCCAGGCAAAATAGATCTGTGCTAGGCATAAACGCTCAATTCGTTGAGCACGGTCAGATTGAGATAAATATCTTGGCAATGAATGAGCTAAAATAACAGCACACGGCTAAAAATTTGAAAACCATATTGAGGGTGTTCTTCAAAATTTTGATTTAAAAAATGATAAAATACGAAATGTTGAACAAATTACTTTAATGGACAGAGTTGCCCCAGTATCTGCAACGCTTGGACCAGTTAAGTGAAGACGACTTGCACAAAATCAAGTTGTTGACTTCTTAAGACCGCTTTATGTAACGACACTTCAACTTCAAAAAAAAGCAACTTATTTTACTAGACTTTTACAATTTCTGACTTGAACTTAAATTGCAAGTAAAATCTAGAAACACTTTAATAAGCCTCGTTTAATTAAGTTGTATGGAAGAATTTCGGAAATTGCTGTCATCTGACAAAAAGGGATTGGCCATTAAGCATCTTAAAAAAATCATGTTACAAATAAGATCTTTAAATTTGCAAATAAAATCTGGAAACAGTGTAATAAGCCTCGTTTAATTAAGTTGTTTGGAAGCCAGGGAATAAATGATTTTAGAAAATGATAACATATATGCGGCGCTATACCTCGATCCAGGATTTCGGAAATTGCTGTCATCTGACAAAAAGGGACAAATAAGATCTTTAAAAAAGGTAGGGTATTGTTTCATTGACGTTCATATTCTTTAATTTTATGGTACAAAAGTATACATTTCTGCTGTAGGTCGATACTTCTTCTCAGTCATCAACTTTTGTACATGCTCTGATCTCATCTGAGAAATCTTTTGCAGATAATACCTACGCGTTCAATGTATATGAATTGTCAATGCAGTTGTTTATCTCTACTTCTACTTCATTTTCTAAAAGATTTGGAAGTTGACAGCTCTTTTGACGACAATTACGAAGAATTGGTCGTGGAAGATGTTGTGCGTGCCTATAACGAGATCTATAGCTACAAAAACAAACCTTTGGATGTCGATGAAATATCCTTAGCTTTGGGAAGGAAAAAAATTCTACCTGCCTGCTTTAAAAAGATTGGCAAATATTGTGCACGGAGTTTCTGCAACACAAGTAAGCGTGGATCGGTCATTTTCTGCATTAAGAATTATATTAAGCGACCACAGGTCCCAGTTATCTTCAGAAAATATAAAAAAAATTTATTTGTGAAGTTAAATTTAAATATATAATGATCCATATATTTCAAAATGTGTGTCGATAAAAGCTAAAAACAAAAATATAAAGCGAATTCCATTGCGTTATCTGTTTATTTTTTTAACATCATTTTCAAATGAATATACAACAACCAAAAATGTTTATTCGTTAAAAAAATTTAGACTCACTTCAGACTTCGTATTGATGATAATTTCGACGTCCAAAAATGTCTTTTTGCGATTTTTCGCTTTTTCTTAATTTTGACCTTGGTAAAGTTAGTCAAGATCAAATGTACTGCAGATATATATTTTTGTAAAGAGAGAAAGTTATTTAAAAATGATTGTTATTTTTGACAGGAAAAAATAAAAATTATCAATAACTTTTATTGACGATTCTTATTTAAAAAATTTAAAGATAACTAGTACCTTTAATTTTTTTGATTACATTGTTTTTTGTTACTCTTATTTTGAATTTTTAAGGGAAAAAATTATCGAAAGTCTCTTCATTTAATTTATTCTTTAAAAAAAAGTTTTTTTTTTGGTAAAAATTCCCAACCATTTTTCGGTGGAAATATGAATGGAAGAAGCAGACAAGTAAAATGGTATACTTAACACACTGACTTCATCATATTTTTCTGATAATTTTTTTTAATGAAAAAATTTAAAATAACTCTTATCTCAGACAAGAAGCGATTATCCACCTTTCTAAACAAATAATGATGAACCTGAATTGTACAACGTACTATAAATACGAAACAACGAGTAACAAATATGAAAAGCAAAACCGACTCCAAGATGTCGCGGAGACTGGCAACTTTAAGGAAAAACGTGATTTCCGCCACACTTTCGTTGGAACCACGGAAGATGCGAGTCTTTCTCTAGAAGGATTTATCGAAGGCCGAATAAGTTTTTTGTCATAGACTCTGGAGCGAATGTATCTGTGCTGGCAGCGAAACATCTTTCTAACATGAATATTCCAAGCGGTTCTCCGATAAAGTTGGTAGGCATTTCCGGAGAAGCGACTTGCAGTGAAGGTATGGCAGAGGTGAGATTTGTTATTAACCATAAGGAATATTCCCATTGTTTTTATATAGTGCCACACGAAGTACCAAATATCTTAGGGATGGATTTTTTTTAGTAAACAAACAGTTCCACTTAGACTTTAAAGAATTGACATTTCAAGTAAAAGTTAAAAAGCATCCTCTAAGGTTGCCAGCCGGATCGGACCGTGCGCCAGGTTTTGGACTGCCAAAAGGAGAAGCCTTATCGACCCCGGTGGCAAAACGTTCTTCGTATCATCACGTAATACTGTTCTACCTAGAAATACTGTGGTGGGAATAATGAATTCGGAAGAAATATATCAGATTCCAAAAATTCGGCGTACAGCAAAGTAACGGATATGAGTAATTTGTTTAAAGAGCAGCTGAAGAAGTTTGGGAAATTGCTGAATGAACTTCAAGAAATTTTCTCAAAAGGACTAGAGGATTTTGAGCAAACGAGAATTGCGAAACTTAAAATCGACACGGCGACAGCAAAACCAATTAAGCTACTAGCACGAAGAGTTCCTATGTCCAAACGAGAGAGATTAACGATATGAGCAGTAGGGGAGTGAAAGAACGCCCGAACAGCCCCTGGGCAGCACCGATCGTTCTAGTGAAGGAAAAAGACGGCTCTTCTAGGTTCTGCGTGGATTAAAGGCAGTTAAATGAGGTGACTGGAAAAGATTCATACCCTCTACCGCGCATGGACGACCTCTTTTCGGCAATGACAGGTGCGAAATTATTTTCCACAATGTACTTTCAGAGCGGTTATTGGCAAGTAGAAATAGATGCGAGGAACAAGGAGGAAACAGCGTTCAGAAACGGCAGTGGGCTATGACACTTTAACGTCATGCCGTTTGACCTCTATAATGCGCCGGCGACATTTGAGAGGGTGATGGATGAAGGACTATGAGAGCTCATATGAAAGACAGCACTTGTTTACTTAGACGATGTTATCGTTTACGAACATTCGAAGAACAGCTGCAAAATTTAAAACAAGTATTTGAGCGGTTACAAACTGCTAAATTGAAGTTAAGTTCAAGTAAGTGTAAATTTTCTAAAACTGAAGTTGCCTACCTTAGTCATGTTGTGTCCGTCAATGGATTGAGCACTGATATGAAGAAAATAAAAGCTGTTCAACTCTGGCCAGATCCAAAAACCAAACGACAAGTTCGAGAGTTCTTTGGCCTTTGTTCGCATTACAGGCGATTTGCTAGAGGATTTTCGACACTTGCTTGGAACGACTACTGCGGGAAGGCATTCAACACCCTCAAACATAAACTTACTAGTGCTCCAGTCTTGGTATTTCCCACTTCAAACGATCTTTTTATTTTAGACACTAATACATCGAACTTTGGTATCGGTGATCTCCTCAGTTAAAATCAAGGAGAGGAGGAGAGGTATTGATTGAGTATTACAGCCGCACATTGAGCCGAGCCGAACGAAATTATTGCGATACCAGGAGGGAGTTGTTTGTCGTAGTTGCACAAGAATGGGATTTAAAGAAAAAGAGCAATGTGATATCCTGCACCTAGAAGGCGAAAAATCTACACTTGCGGACGAACAGCAAAAAGAAGGAATGCGTCCTAATAAAGAAGACTTAGGCAAGAAGAACCGAATACGAAAAGTTTGTGGGCTATTTTCCAGCAGTTGGGGATATATTCTGGTGAAGTAAATCGCGTCTGGGAAAAAGAACATGAACAGAGGATGCTGTCGATATCCTTGGTCCACTTCCACGAGCTGGAGCCGGAAACCGATATGTTATCGTTGTTATGGACTACTTTACCAAATGACCAAATTGTTTTGCCGTGCCCCACCAAACAGCTGAGATAATAGTTGAGCAACTAATCCATAACATTTTCAGCAGATTTGGAGTACCGCATTTCATCTATTCGGACTGAGGGAGAAGTTTTGAGTCGAAAGTGTTCCGTAAGACTATCGAGGTCTTTGGCAGTCAAAAACCTCGAACAACACCATTACGACCTCAATCTGACGGGTTGGTAGGACGGTTCAACCGAATGCTGCTTGACTTATTAGCAAAGTTTATTAGCCCTCATCAAATAGACTGGGATGTGTTTTTACAACCAATTATACTGGCTTATCGCGCAGCAGAGCACTGAAACTGTCGATCGATGTGCTGCTTGGATCAAATACATAATTAGGGCAGGAAAGTTAAACACATGCAATAGAGTTAAGAAGTCCACTGCTTAAGTTACACGAGGCAGCGCGAACAAACTTAAAAATAACATCCGAATCGATGAAAGACAGGTATGGCATAAAAACTTATGTTATCAGCCTTACTGCAGGGGATGGAGCTTTGAGTTTTAAGAAGGGGGTAGTGTTGCCATATTAGCTTTAAAATCTGAAAAACTTAAAAAAATAAAAGAAACAACTACATATTCAACTTCTACCAATGCTTATTTCACATTTTGTTAACACACCCCCATTGTGACAGCTTGATGAGGTGTTTGGTTTGTCGAACACTGTTTTGCATTCAAGATGGCAAAAGATCAAGTTGTCAGCCATAGAGATAAGAAGAAGGACATAAGAGAAAGAAGAACACAGAACAAAGTCAACGAAGAAAATAGTTGCTGTTTCCTGTGACGTATTGTAGAGCTTCACCAACCATAAGTAATCTGTGAACGAGCGCTGGATTTAAGGACGTTACAACAGATGCACAAAAACTGGAGACCTTCTAACAGAAGAAAAACAGCTTGAAAAACAGAAAACAATTGAGGAATATAAAAAGGACAGAAGACTGGAATAAAAAAAAGTTCGAATTGGCAGCAGAAGCAAAAGGCACATTAAAGACAGACTAAAATTAAACGAACAAAAAAAGAAAAAAAAAAACAATGAAAAAAATTTGCCTTTCGGGAACTAGAATTTTCTTAGTTTTATTTTAAT
This sequence comes from Volucella inanis, assembly GCA_907269105.1. Lineage (NCBI taxonomy): Eukaryota > Metazoa > Arthropoda > Insecta > Diptera > Syrphidae > Volucella > Volucella inanis. Next base: position 44,661,727 of record OU026155.1, on the reverse strand, counting down.
CTATGATCAAAAAATTTGTTGTTGTTCTTTGACTTTCTTAGGTATGGGCGAATTTCATAACAATTCATTGTTACCGTTTATTGAAGCTAGTATAACCTTTTCTTAGGTATGGGCGAATTTCATAATAATTCATTGTTACCGTTTATTGAAGATAGTATAACCTTTTCCTGGTCTTGTTTTACCAGACTTCGATTTCTTCAATCATAGTCATATATTTTTTTACACTTTCTTCACTCAATATGGGCTTAAAACCTTCATGAAATCTAATATCATTAACTGTTAAATTTTGATAATTTTTTGTCTTTAAGTTCTACGATTATAGTGTGGAGACACTGATGGTATTGATGTACCAGCTCATTCGTACGCGGCTTGTAGTTCGCACCAACAGCTAAAATCTTCACACACGACAATCAACAGTTAACGACTTCACGCACGAAAATCAATTGCTTACAACTCTACGATCCGCGCAGCCAAAAAAGACTTCCGATCCGACGAGGAATGACATCATCTTTCTTTTTGATATCGAACGCCACCTGTCGAGACGCAAAAACGATAGTACCGTTCGTCACTTCGGTGTACATTAATTTAATTCATTCGGTATTTAAAGAAGAAGATAAATTAAATTAAAATAGGAAACCATTTTTCTTTCTTTGTACATTGGTGACCCCGACAGGCCCCGAAGTGATGATAAACGAAGAGGTGAAACGAAACGAATTGACGCCAGCGGCTGGTGTTGGCACGAACAGAGTAGGCGCCACGCAGTCAGCACGGACGAAGGCGAAGCACGTAAGTGCGTACCAGAAATTTCGAATAATTCGGTAAAAATCCCGAAATTCTGGAAGGAAAAGCCAGAATTGTGGCTTACATAAGTGGTCTCACGTCGGGAGCATAATCTCGGACGTACGAAAGTACCACACGGTCGTGCTAAGCATCGAAAATGACATCCTGAAATAAGTCAGCGATATTCTCCTCGATCCTCCACGCGAAAATAATACATGGGCTGAAAGGTAAGAGAGGACACTACCTGAAATAAATAGTACCAATCTTCAAAAGATATGTGTATAAATTTGACAGCTGTCGGACGATTAGTTCTCGAGATATAGCGTTGTGAGTGAAGCAACTTTTGTTATTGTGAAAAAAAATGGATTCAAAGCAATATCGTGTGTTTCATTGCTTTTTGATGGGAAAAAATGCAGCCAATGCTTAATAATGGCTTAATAAGTGTTACCCAGACTCTGAACTAGCCGAAAGAACCTTTCGCAAGTGGATTGAAAAATTTAAAAGTGGTCATACAAGCACCCGAGATGATGCACGCAGTGGACGTCCAAAAGGGCCTGTTTCAGATGAAAACATCAAAAAAGTAAACAAAATGATTTCGAATGACCGTAAATTGAAGTTGATCGGGATAGCTGGGGCTCTGAAGATATCAAAAGAGAGTGTTGGATATATCATACATGAATATTTGGACATGCGAAAGCTCTGTTCAAGGTGGGTACCGCATTTGCTCACATTCGACCAAAAACAACAACGTGTTGATGATTCAGAAGAGTGTTTAAAGCTGTTCAACCGCAATAAAGCCGAGTTTTTGCGTCGGTATATGACACTGGATGAAACATGGCTCCATCACTTCACACCAGAGTCAAGTCGGCAGTCAGCTGAGTGGCGAGCAGGCGACAAACCTCGTCCAAAACGACCAAAAACTCAACAGTCGGCTGGCAAGGTTATGGCATCCGTATTTTGGGATACACATGGAATAATTTCATCGACTTATTCCAAAAGGGGCAAACTATCAACAGCGACTATTACATTGCGTTGTTGGAGCGTTTGAAGGACAAAATCGCAGAAAAACGCCCGCATTTGAAGAAAAACGAAGTGCTGTTTCATCAAGACAATGCACCGTGTCACAAGTCGATGAAAACGATGGCATTCAAAAGAATGCTCGCCGGAAAGAGATTTAAGACCGATAAAGAAGTAATCGCCGAAACAGAGACCTATTTTGAGGCTAAGCTGAAATTGTACTAGAAAACTGGTATCGAAAGATTGAAAAATCGTTTCAATCAGTGTATCGCCCTCGAAGGCAACTATATTGATAAATAAAGTGGAATTGTACAAAAATTTTGTGTTTTTTTCCAGCCCAGGTGTTATGTATTCGATATCGAAGATAAAGATAATCGAACGCTTCATCAGCGACTTCGCAAACTTATTCAAGAGATCGAACTTGGATATAATAGGCCATCCCAACTACTCCGAGAGATGCGAGACATGGCGGGTTCCAAAATGGGTGACTTGCTTTAAAGTAACTTTGGCTCCAGAGACTTCCCTCACACATATTTGATGTTTTATTATTATTCATATTTTATATTTATTTGTATTCAAATCTCTATTCACATTAAGATAAATCTTATAAATTAGTGAAAGCCTTAATATTAAGTTGACAAATTTTAAAAAGCAAGATGGAACGTTATGAAAAAAATATAGAAAAAAAATCTAAGGACAAAAAAAAAGAAACAAATAAGTTAGTAAAAAGAAAAAAAAAAGAGATTTTGCAATTAGAAAAGAGAAAAAAAAAAAAAATACGATGTAGGGTTACTAATTATACAAACTGGCTAAGTGCCTCAAAAGTAGAGACTCTTTTCGTGTTTCTTTCTCCTCTTACTTCAATAGCATGAACAAAGAACTGGCGTTCCGAAGTTATGCATGAGGGAAAAATAATCTACAATATAGGTACTCAGGTTGATGTGTCTGTATATATATATATATATACCATGCAAAGAAGATAGAGAGTGGAAAACTAAGAGGTTGTCGAATGAGCCGACGAGACTTTTTGAATAAGCTGATACGTTATCAAATCTTCGAAGTCCATACACATAGCGAATGATAATGTTGTAGATAACATTAATATTGTATAAGCTTTCCTTTACTTTCACAATCAACCTTATCATAAACCTCACATCCATATAGTCAAATTGGTAGTAAGAGCGTTTTTGCCAGCATTTTCCGTATTGTTGGTGGTGTATACAGTTTCATTGACCAGAGCAATTGAAGGCCTCCCCAAACCTTTCCGATAACATCATTAATATGGTCATCCCAGGTAAGGGCGTCATTAAAAATAAGTCCAAGGTTTTAGCAGTTCTGTTATATGGGACAATTTCTTGACCAAGTTTAATCGGCGGCTGGGACTTTCGATTTTGTGGGGTTTAAGCTAAGGAAGTTATGTTGGGCCCAGAGCAAGACATCATTCAACTCTTCGTTAATTTGTGCAACGACTTCGTGCAAAATATCAAGAGGAGCACTCAATACATATGGATCAGAAAACGTCGAGAAATAAGAGACAAATCGTTGATATACATTGAAAACAAAATTGGCCCAAGTATTGATCCTTGTGGAATGCCGTACGTAACTTTAAGGAAACTGGAAGATTTTGCGTTAACCACAACACATTGCGGTCTATTTACTAAGTAAGAGTACATTAGCTTTGCGGACTCTTTTGAAAATTTGTACATGCTCTGAAGTTTTTGACATAGCAGAACGTGATTCATATCGAAAGCTTTGGAAAAGTCTAAAAGTATCAAAAACGCTAGAAATTTTTTATACAGCGACTTTCTTATGTTGTCAACTACGGACAACAAGGCAGTTTGACAGCTGTGTATAGGACGAAATCCCGACTGACAGCTGCTAAGAAGTTTTTTCGATGTCAAATATGTTTAAATTTGTTTAAAAAATACTTTTTCAAAAACCTTACGCAAAAAAGACAGAACTGCAATGGGTCTGTATACACTACTTCCTTTTTTGGGGATTGGAATAATTTTTGCCTTTTTCCAGTCACGCGGGTATTCAGAGGTGGTAATGATGTGATTAAAAATATGAGTCACAGACGGCAGAATATATGGAAGCAGAAGTTTTATAAACCTGGGATCAAGTACGCCGATACCTGTTGCATTTGACTTTATTGATAATATAGCTTCAACAACGTCTTCGTCACTTACCCATATGAAGCCAAAAGATTCATTATCATTTTCTGTTAGCTCAAAGATATTTTGTCCGGGTTCGGTTGCGAGAGATATACGCATTGTGACAAATTGTTGATTAAGAAGGTCGCAATCAATCTCGTCAGGCACTTTAAGGTTCTTTTTTCCAATTTCTAGCTCTTGTGAGGTTTTCCATATATTCTTCGTCGACCTATTATGACTCAATATATTTTCGTAGTAGATCGCTTTTGCAGCTCTTATCTCTGACACTACTCCAAAGATTAAAAGATCTATTTCACTCTTGCATCAGTTGTATGATATAACTGCTTAACCAAATTGGCGATGATCTACGAACAATATAAGACTTCACAGCAACGTTTTTATCAAAATGAAATCTAATTTGCTCTTGAAGAGATAGTACTTTATCATCAACCGAATGTAGAAAGCGAACATTATTCCAGTTAGTACACTGAACCAGATCTCTGAACTGGTACTTAAACTCCGTCGGTTTAAGGTTAAAACGATCATATCGTGCAGAGGCTAAGATTTGATTGTAAAATATGACCTTATTTGTGTCGCTGACAAAAAAATGATTAATAAGTGTATTTGTGTCACCCTGTAAACTAGTGACACCCTAGTGTCAATTAAGTTGCAATTAAAATCACCACAGAGAACAACATGCGAGGCGCTGTCGGAGTATTGTTCCAGTATTACGAAGCAATAGTCAAGCCCAGAGTCCTGCGCTGATTTACAAACCGATGTTAAATGTAAAACTTCGCGAACATAAATAGCAGAGACTCCCCCAGCACGACTTATTCTATCACCACGGTGAACCTTAAAAACTGCCACATCATACACATTATCCTCAATATCAGGATGGAACCAATTTTCAGACACACAAATAACATCAACATCCCACAAAAAAAACCTAAATTCTTCTAATTAGAAACTATTTTGCAAGCTTTGCATATGAAGATTACAAATTTTTAAACCCTTTTTTTGCGCGCAAAGAATTCGAATCATGGAATGCATGTTCTCGTCCCTATCAGCGAACAGCTGATTTGTTCTTCTGAGTACCACAGCAATGCATAACAGAGTGTGTGTTGGTAAACTCAAAAAAATGTGATGCACTTTGTTTGCGGTAGTTTGAAGCGGAGTCAATCACAGTGTTTCTTTCCTGTGGACTGCTGAATTTTAAAATGATTGGCGGCGTAGTTGTGCTTTTGTTTTTGTTTTTTGAATAAGTGTTAACACGGAAAGCATTTACTGAAGAGGGCGGTTTGCATTCAATTATGTGACACATATGGTTGAAGATTTTCTTCAAATTCTCATTCGGAAGTTTTGGTACTTCAAAGAGAACAGCATCACAAGCGGTCTTACTTCTCTCCACTCCATTCAGCCGTTGCTTAATTGATGCAATTTGTGCATAATGCAGCTAGAAGCTGTTTTCGTCACTTTTTCGATGTTATCAATCCGTTTGATTTGATGATTTTTAAGAGGAATCACATGTGTTCCATAATCTCAGTAAGTACCGAAACTTTAACAAAATTGATGAAAATCGCTGATAAGATTGCTGAGGGAAACGCCAGCCAGCGCAATTCATTTTCCAATTAATTTTTCACCCGATGGTAGCAGCAAATTCGAACGTCAGATGGAAGACCTGTCGCGCACGGTTGTGGAATTTAAGGCGGTTTTTTTTAACACCGGTAGAGGGCGTAGTCGGTCTCGCTCACGCTAACGCAGCGACAGTAATGGTTACCACGCCGCAAAGGAAAAATTTACAGGTGAATGCTGGTACCACCGTACTTACGGTATCGATGCAAAAAAGTGGCGATCGCGATGCAAACACAGTAAGTCGTTAAACTAGATGGATAGTCGTTAGCGGCGACTATTTCTGGCCAACATAACTGTCGCCTTTTTGTTCGAATCCGTACAAACAAAAATTCAACCTTACTCATTGATCGCGCGGACATCTCAGTTCTACCTGAAACGCCAAAAGACAAAAGGTGGGATCGGAAAAATAAAACTACTCTGTGAGCAGCCAACGACTTAAAAATTTCCACATCTGACACAAAAGCGATGGCAGTGAACTTGGGACTGCGCCGTACTTTTACCTGGGTAAAATGATTGCTGATGTGTCACGGCCGATTTTCTCCGGCACTTTGGGCTAATGGCTTATCTGCGGAACCGATGTCCGGTTGATTAGTTAACTTCACTTTGAAGTGTTGGTTCCAAAACCTCAAGCCCATCAACGCAGCTCACGAACATCAACCACAAGGCACCTTTCCGAGAGCTGTTGCAGGAATTCAAGGACATAACGTGGTTACTGTTAAGCAAAACAAACTCAAACTGCAACGTTTTCTATCATATCGTCATGATTAGGCCGCCAATCCATGCACGATACCGACGCTTGAACTCCGAATAGCTCGAGGCAGCAAAAACTCAGTTCCAACTATTGATGGAGCAGGAAATTTGCGCCCCGTTGAGCAGCTCTTTACCAAGAAGGCTGCTCTTCACATGGCAAAGAAGAGAAGCAACAGTTGGAGACCGTGCGAGGATTTTGCGGAAATTGAACAGCGTAACTACACCGGATCGCTATCTCATTCATCATCTACAAGACTTCACTCAGTTCCTCACAGGTATATCTATTTTTTCTACTCTCGATTTCCAACAGGAATACCACCAGATACCAATGGCCCCGATGACACACCCAAAACGGCCATCATAACCCCATTTGTGTTGAATGAGTTTGTCTACATGACTTTCGGGCTGAGCAATGCCAGCCAACGTTCCAGAGGTGCATGGATGACATTTTTCCTGACCTCGACTGCGCTTTTCCATATATATATAACTTCCTCATCGCCGCAGAAGAAGAACAGCAGCACAAAGAACACCTTAGAGTAGTCTTTGAACTCCTGCAGCAGTACATCGCCCAGCAGCGTTGATTATGAGCGTCTCACAGACGATACAAGATGATGATCTTTTTCGAATTTCAAACACGTCAACGCACAATATCCGGCCTTTGAAAAGTGTATATAACTGGGCGCATCCAGGAATTCGATCAGCAACCAAGCTGTTCACGAATCGTTTTTTCTGACCCTCGATAAAAAAAAGACTGTCGATCTTAAGCAAGAGAGTGCACAGCCTACCAGTGAACAAAAGTGTTAAAACACACGAGAACCTATCCACACACCAACGCCAAATTCGAGCATATCAACATCGATTTGTTCGGACCACTGCCACTTTCAGGTGAGTTTTGCTACCTACTTACCTGTGTTGACCGAATTTCCTGATCCGGTATACCAATGCAGAGAATCACCGCCGAGCAAGGTCGACAGCTGAAAAGCCAATTATTCAAACAGTTAACGAGGATCTTTGGCATCAAACACCTTCGAACGACACCATACCACCCGGAATCGAATGCGATGATCGAGAGATACCATCGGACTCTTAAGGTCGTTCCGACTTGCCACCCAACGAATCGGTGGACTGACGTATTACCATCAGTGCTGCTAGGACTTTGCACAGATGAAAGAGGACCTTGGAGCATTAACGGCAGAGTTCCTTTACGGAATCTCTCTTCGGTTACCTGGAGTTTTTTCGAACCATCAAAGGACGATGTAAACACTGATGAATTCATCAAGCAACTTCGCAGATCGATGGCCGGCTTGAAATCGACAGTATCCGGCCATCATGATTCCCGGAAAGGGTTTGTACCAAAACACCTTTTCGAAAGCCAATACGTCTTCTTACGCAACGATGCTGTGAGGAAGCCGTTGACGCCGACTTATAATGTACCCTACTTAGTGGCAAAGAAGACCGAAAAATACTTTCTAGCTTATCTTAATGGAATAAAGGTAAATATATCAGCTGATCGACTAAAACCCGCATATACTCACAGTCACACGTTGGGCACCACAACACTTTCTACGTTACCCAAGGAGTCAAAAGAGAAGCAGTACGTGACACGAAAGGGAAAAAAAGTAGCATTCCGAAAACCGTAAGAGTATTCAAGTATTTAAATATGTCAGTTGATAGTTTTTGATTCTGTAAGGCTGTAAATACATTATGTATGTAAATAAGTATGGTTCTTATTATTTCATCTACCTATATTAGAAAAGTTTTAAGTCTTTATTTTTAGATATTGGATAATCTTATCTTTTTAATTTATCAGATAGGCTTTTAATATATTTGTTTATCCATTTCATATAAAAACATATCAGATTTATTTTATTTATTACACTATAACATTACACTATTGCACTATTACACCATAACACTGTAACCATTACACCGTGCCATTGCACTATTGTAACTTTACATTATTTTTTTTTTTAGTTTTTAAATGCATTTTATTTTCTTAAACACTAACTCTAACAAAAAATGCTAAAATGCTAGCTTACAATTACTTATCAATCTTATACTAACTTACTGGCCCCACACAAGCACTCTAAGCTACTCAAGATTCTTATATCTATGTCTTTCGACTTCATTTACATTTTATTTAAAAATTTTTATTTTGTATACTTAGGGCTAAGAAAAAATTGTTAACAAAAAACTTAGCCTATGTATGTAATTTTTTATAAAAACTTAATATCTAACTTAAAATAAACCTTAGTCTACCTAATCCTACATACACAATACACACACCTAGACATTACACAATTATATACATATATTGGTATATACCTTTGTATATACTAATATATGTATATATTTCTTGAGTTACTTTTACATTATTCCATCATACCATTACACTATTATACCAATTATTATTACTAACATAAAAAAAATATGACAATGGGAGAGGAAATAAAAAAGAAAAATACGATTTTAAAAAAGGTTCAGATAAGCAGTTTTAGGTTAGTGAAACTTACATTTTTGAAAAACTTAATAACAAAAGATTATAAGTTAAAAGGAATAAAAATAGTTTCTACATTAAAAAATAAATCAAATAATATTGATAGACGAAAAATAGTAGTTATAATAATTTTAATAAAACAAAATCGAACAAACCTTTGTCATTTAAGAAAATTGAATATATATCACTAGTTGAAATAAAAAATACTTTTTCATTTATTAAATGGTTAGACACTACGGTAGTGGTATTCTAAAAAGTTCTATAAACAGTCTTCCTTTTGGATTACGTAGTTCAGGATATAATAATTTAGGACCTGGAACTATACTTCATTAGAATGAAGAAGAGGGTATACGTCCAATATAGGTTATTTAGATGAGGCACCTAAAGAACATGATATCGCTTACTCAAAACATAAAGATTCAAATAAAAGACACAAACCTGATGTAATTTTAAAAGAAAAAGCAATGAAAGAAGTTTTTCATAAAGATGCTTCTTCTTCTTAAAAAGTTAAAGTTTATTTATCTGCTAATGCGATGAAAGTAAAAATTCGGTATATGTGTAGAGAATGAACCAATGCAGTTTAAGCAAAAATATATAACGTGGAATAACATGGAGAATATTTTAAGTACTCTGTATAATATATATCTGACGACCAACAAAGAGAAACTTATAACGCAGTCCACAAAAAAAAAAAAAAAAAAAAAAAAAAAAAAAAAAAAAAAACTTTGAAATAAAATTAGAACCAATTGAATTGCGAAGAATAAGAGAAAGTGTCATAAAAGAAACTTCTTTGATATTATCTCAAAAAAATTAATACAATTAATAAACCTATTAAAAATGAAAGTAATAGCTTATTTTTTCTAAAATTATCAAAAACGCAGCTACAAAGTACGAATAATAATGAATTGGCGGATTTCTAGCCGCATGACTTCCCTTAATTTAAGCTATAGAAGCTGCAGTCACTGCTGTTCCATCTTTATATAAAACTTCGAATGATAAAAAAAACTATTGCAAAAATTATTACAAAAAAAAAAAAAAAAAAAAATATGGAAGAGACTGTTAAAAGTAAAAATGGGTTATTGCTTAAATAATTTGCCAAAAGTCTATATATAAAAAAAAAGTTCAAGTTGAGACAAGACAAATTCCGGTTGTACTTAACCTTTGAATGAGGAGAGATGTGAGGTGTTGAACTTTTTGCTCTATGGAAGGAAGACCAGATTCAGTTAACATATTTTCAATCGGCGCTGTTCTAATCGCTTTTTGATTTTGAGATTTTGAGCACTTTCCATTAATACTCATTCCATAATGGATTTTGGCAAGTATGGTTGATCTAATGATACTAATAAGGGAGTTGATGTGAACTAAGCTATTTTAAGATGATAAATACCTAATAATGTTAAGTCTGGTAGCTAACCTTTTTCGTTAAGTACAAACAGTGTCCCTTAAAATTAAACTTACAATCAAATATTATCCCAAGCAAACTGAGATTATTTACATTTACTATTGAATTGTAATTCGGACACAAAGCAATATTTTTTAACAAGTTTTTGTATAGATGTGTAATATTTTACTTTTATGTAATGAAATTTTTGAACCGGAGTAAGAACACCAGACTGAAATATCTGCAAGAATGTTTAAAAACGCAGAGAGAGTAGTTGTGAGACGTTAAGTCGTAGTTTAGTTTTTTTTAGTTTTAAATGCATTTTATTTTCTTAAACACTAACTCTTACATACTAACCAAAAATGCTTAAATGCTAGCTTACAATTACTTAGCAGTCCTATATTAACTTACCTCCCCACACAAGCACTCTAAGCTACTCTAAATTTTTACATCTATGTCTTTCGACTTTATTTACATTTTACTTAGGAAGATTTATTTTCGATACTTAAGGCTAAGAAAAAAATTTTTGACAAAAAAGCATATGGACTTAATTTTTTATAAAAACTTAATATCTAACTTAAAATAAACCTTAATCTACCTTACCTACATACACAATACGCACACATAGATATTATACACAATTATATACATATATTAGTATATACAAAAGTATATACTAATATATGTATATATTTCTTAAATGCTAACCTAAACCTATGCAAGCTGTCCATCGCTATTCACAGAGCAAATAGATTGGTCAGCTCTGCCTCATTAGTGAGGCTGGTCCGTAATTGACGGAAACGACGACAACGAAACATCTCCATCATTCAACCACCAGAAATGCTGGTGCTGCCGAACGACATCCCTCTTATCGCGATTCCCCACCGCCCTACTGAACCTGAGACGATCCACACTTCCGTGTGCGACATCTCTGTTGTAGTTGAAGATTAACGGGACCGCTGATCTATCCTGGATTAACCCTATCTGATCTAGGTAAAGGAATGCTTCCGGTGGAACAAAGCCGTCAGAGCGCACACTCTGGTGGTAACGATAACTGGGATAGTAAGCCCCAGATATCAGGTTATTCGTCGAGGCCATTGCTCTTGCAATGTGCCTTCGAGTCAGCTTAATTACGAAGTTGTCCACTCGTATTAGGTTGGCTCTGTTGTAAAGGACCTCATTACAATAAATTTTTTTGTACTCCGACTCTGGTGTTGTGTACAAGCGAAGGCAAGCCCTAAGGCATGCCCTCTCAAACACCCGAATCTTTTCCATTAAGCTTGCTCGCACATTGAACCACACGGGACACCCAAATACCAACATGGGCCTGATAAGGGCCATGTAGCAGATAACCTTTACCCTCGCATCGAGTTGGCTGCTATAAAACAGTCTCTTTGTAAGGGCAAAAGCGCCTTTAGCTCTGACCAGAGCAGCATCTACGTTTTTGTCAAAATACAGAAACTGATCTAGCCAGATCCCAAGGTATCTGACTACCTTTCGACGGGCAAGAGGCTGTCCGCGTTGTCCAATGATCGAGAACGTTCGCCAATTTTTTCTGGTATCTCTAGAGGCTCTAGACAACGGCGCCCTAAAGAAAATGGTTTCCGAATTCTGAAAGTTGATTTTCAACTTCCAGTCATCGCAAAATCGTCTTATCTTATCGAAGTCACGCCGCAAGAGAGTATTGATAAATTCGATTTTTGGACCTGTTCTGTACGCTATCAAATCGTACTATTGCGTACGCAATAGTATGGGGAAGTGAACCTATCAAGTCGCTTGTATAAATGTTGAACAGGATCGGCGAATTGACCGCGCCTTGCTGAAGACCATTTTTAATTTGAAATATTCCAACAGAAGTCACATCACCATTCTTCACGATGAACTGTCTGTTGGTTAACATATTATAAAGAATGTACAAGAGTGGTTTACTGATCCCCAGCCTAGTCAGCTCATAGAAAAGAACCTCTAACCGTACGGTGTCGAAGGCCTTCTCCAAGTCAACAAGGCAGGCACCAGTACATTGGTTTTTGGATTTATTCCATTGGATATCGGACACCAGTTTAGACGCGGCATGTGAGATATCATGTCCCGCCTTAAAACCGAATTGATTATCCGGAATTATATGTTTGTCCTCAACCCACCTAGACAGAGCTCTATTGATTACCTTTTCAAACACGTTACTGATATTCGGAAGGAGACTTATCGACAGGAGATTCGCTGGATTGGATATATCCTTTCCCTTTTTGGGGATAGGTTGAACCACCGCCGTTTTCCAATGCGCTGGATAATGTGCATTATTCATTACATGTCGAAGCACAATGTTCGGAATACCATCGATCCCCACTGATTTCTTACTCCTGATTGTGTCGAAGATCCCATGGAGATCTTCCTTCGAAATGAACGGGGGTAGGTCATCCTCTCTGGTAATGACATTATTTGCCATGTTTTCGTCGCTGAACCGGGGGAAACCAGAGCCCTCGGATCGCCAGTTCTCTACTTCATTTCGAATGTAGAAGTCGTGCACCAAGACGCGATCGTCCAGGTCATAATTAGGGCTAATGGTATTATTGGCCTTGTATACTTCCTGGAAAGTCACCCCTATGGCCTCAACCTTCTCCTATGGATCCTCGATCACAAAGAAGTCGTCATCATTTAAATCAATACCTGCTATTGTCAGTAACCGTTCGTTGTCTGATGTCCGGGCTATTTTAAGACACTTGATTTTGATTTTTTCTCCGAAATAGTTTATTTATTTGCGGGAACATATTCGGGTTACTGGTGTTTACAGCCCGAATCTTGTTGTTCCAATACATACTTACAGAAATTCTGTAATTCTCTTTTATCAACGTTTGCAGATTTTTAATCGACGACTTCAGTGTCCTGATCTCCGGGTATTGTCTGTCAGTAAACTGTCTGTACAAGTTTTTGAGCCTTGACAGAAGTCTACTTTGCTGTCGGTGCAGTGCGTCAATAGTGGGATTGCGGAACAGGTCTTCGTTAGTCGTACGTTGATACCGCGGTATTGTAGTGTCCATAGTTTGTTTAATTGTCTCGTCCATTTGTTTTAGGTAATTGTTGATCTCCTCGTTTGACAAATTCCTATTGGACGGTGGGTAGAGCGCGTTCGAGGAGAGCGCTCTTGTCAAGGTTGCGGAGAAGCGTGTCCATCGAACCTTACTGTAGTTGTAAGAATATCTTTGGACAAACTCCTCCAATTCCGCAATTTCGTTGGGAACTGTAATTTCGGTGCTAAAACCGCAATGGTCGCTGTCATACACGAATGTGCGCAGACAGTTTAGCGTTTGTAAATTCGTACCTGTCAGTCGTATACGTTCGTCGTACAGCAGTAGATCCAAGTAAGACCCGCCTCTAGGAAACGATGCGTTTTCCGTCGCTTTAATACCGAGTCTGTACATGACATAGTGCTGACCCCACCAATCGAGTAGTAGGTTTCCTCTAGTATTTGGCAAATGATTTCCCCAATCTCTGTGCTTAGCGTTGAAATCTCCTCCGATTCCAGCCTCAAAAGTCGAAAAAGCGTGTCGAGCTCTGTAATGGATAAGGTGGATTGTGAAGCCTCAGGTGCATAAACAGAGGCCAAGTACAGCCGCTTTCCAATGCAGAGCACAACGTTAAGTCGTCTGCATATAGTGTTCAAAGTTTTTATATTTTCTTATAATTACACTTAGGTCGACATGGGAAGACGGAAGAGGTCAAATGTAAACAGGATCAGGCCGGTACAAACCACTATAAAGTTCCTTTTTTATATACTGATGGCTTTGTAAATTTATATACACTTGTAACACCTTGCGCTTTCATTTCCTGAACAATTTCATCTTCTGGTACATTTGTGAAGCAGCAAGCGTAGACTGTAATTTTGGATTGATTGAGGTTTGTATGAAGTGTCACTGTTATTGAGCAGAGGTAAGAAAGCTTTTTTTAGAGGAACAGATCAGCTATCTTTTTTGATTTTGCTAAGATCAATAAATTGCCATCATGCAGTTGAGTTATGGACTCATAATCAGTGCTTATGGTATCAATTGTTTTTTTTTTTTTTTAGCAGAAATACGTTGAAGGACGTTAGTTTTGTATCTTTGTCGGAAGGGGAAATGAAAATGAATTTGGGGGTCGAAGTGGTAGGGATTTATTTAAATCCATAGGTAAAAACCTGGTAGAATTTCTTTTTTTTTTATTAATTTCTGGTTCGAAAAGGGACTCTTAATTGAGAACCAAGAATCGACCACTCGATTGAGCACGTAGCTCGGGACACATCATTTTATAGAAATGCAACCTACTTATTGACTAAATTTTCCACTCACAAACAAAATGAAAAAAGAGTAAAGAATAAATTATGAGCAAAAATTATTCACTACAAAGTTAGCAGGTAATCGTATACCGCTGGAAAAAAATCGGATTACATAGGAGATATCTAACCGGCTTGAAGGTTAGTCAGTGACTGAACATTAGATTCAATCCATAAGTCCGACCTCACAAAGTAATTGGGGTAGTAAGCTCCAGAGATCATGTTGTTCGACGAGATTATTGTTCTTGCAATGTGCCTTCGAATCAAATTCATGATCAAATCATGCACTCTTATTAGATTCGTCCTATTATACAAGATCTCATTAGGACAGAATTGTGTGTACTGAGATTTTGGTGTTCTGTTTAAGCGAAAACAACTATAAGGCAACCACTCTTACGCACTCGAGTCTTTTCCAATAAAATGCTCTCACGTTGAACCACACGGGACATACAAATAGAGTCATAGGTCAGATAAGGGCCATATATAAGATCACTTTTACCCTCTCATTGGGTTTGCTGCTGTAAAACAATATCTTTACAAGGACAGACGCAGCTTTGGGTCTGATCAAAGCAACACTTAAGTTTGTTTAAATATAAATATTGATCTAGTCAGATCACAATGTCTTTTGACAAACTAGTGGCTATTCATGTTATTCCATGATTTTAAATTTACGCCAATTATCTCTGGTCTCTCTAGAGACCTTAGACAAATGCTCTCAAACAGAATGGTTTCGGATTACTGAATGTTGATTTTCAGCTTCCAGTGATTGCAATATCATTTTATTTGATCGAAGTCAAATTTCAAAAGTCAATATACTATATTAATGATCTCAATCGTTGGACCTGAACTGTATGTGACCAAATCGTCTGCGTACGATATGGCATAGTGAAATGAACCAATTAGACCACTTTTGTACGTGTTGAATAGGATCGGCAAATTTACCATGCCTTTTTGCAGACCTTTTTAAATGTGAAATGTTTCAGTAGAAGTGACATCGCCATTTTTTGCGATGAACTGTCTATCTGTGAGCATATTGAAAAGAATATACAAAATTGGTACACTAAGACCCAGCTTGTTCAGCTTGAAGAAGAGTACCCCTGACCATACGGTATCGAAGGCTTTCTCCAAGTCAATCAAGCAGGAACCAATGTACTGTAATGTACTGTAATGTGTTTTCATGCCTTTTAAGGATGGGATGTATTACCGCATATTTTCAAAGCGCTGTATGATGGGCATTATTCATTGCATTATTAAACAAGGTAGTGTAAATGTCCACCGCTTCTAGTGGGAGATCTCGAAGCACAATGTTCGGTATTCCATCGGTTCCCACTAATTTCTTCTGAAGACAGTCAGAGGTTCTGTTGGGTGGCAGGACTACCGGTAGTCCATATCAGGACTTAAAACGCGGTACCATGGGAGTCAGAAACCCCCCGGATTTCGGTCCGGGCTTGACTTGAAGAGGTAGGTCCTCTTGTGGGGGCATCATGGTGGCTGTGGTTTAAGCCCAAAGTGGCGGGAAGGGTCTTTGACCCAAAGTGGAGTTACGAAAGCTGGGTGCTGTGACCCTAAGATTAGCAAGAAGTTTTAGGTCGGCCTCAACCCATACCAAGGGTGTAACTTTTGCCTCCAACACGAGTTCCAATTTGGTATATTTTCGTAGCAAAAAGCGATTGCAAAGCGTATCCTTGCTCCCATGAATGTATGGGCATCCCGTGGTCCAAACAGGCAACCACGTTAGACACTAGAGACTATGATGATGTTGGGGTAGTATTAGACACAAAATCAGAAAGCTACTACCGAAGTCTTCTAACAATTGCTAAAATTCGATCAAAACCACAGCTATAATCAGAGCATAAGTCACCAATTAGACTGGATAAATCAATATTTTGCTATAAAAGAATAGGCATCATTTTCCGATATATTTTTGAATCTAATACACCATAGAGACGAATTTTCAAATGTTAACAGTAACTGACGTAAGCTATGAAACAGCGTGAAAGTACAGTACTAGAATCGTCAATTACTGTTTTCCACCTTAATTGATCGACTATTGCATATCAGTTCGTGGTCATGGCTTAAGTGGCGATGTATTGACTTCCAATAGTTGAAAGACCTAAATAGCGAAAAATGGTGTTTCGTCTTCTTTAAAGTGAAAAAGTTAATAAAGAATTTATTCAGTCACCGATTAACTTCGGACCAGACAACATCGTTTCCATAATCTTCCCGCTGAATAGCTAAGAGTAGGTTTTTACTTCTCTTTTCTCATTTGCATACGCGAAAATCGTGTCTCTTCTCTCTCTTTGATCCGTATTACACAAGTGCATCACAACAACTGACAGTGTTTAAGTGCTAATATCCAAACCTTAGTAATGGCCTTACGGCCACTTCGGATCCCAAGCAATCGATTTGATGATTTTAATAATTACTCCGAAAAAAAGAAAAACAGAAAATTTCCTTTTCCCCAGTTGACAGCTCGTTAATTCTCTCACCCCAATTAAACACAAAAAATCCTAAAGTTATCATTATTTTCCCCTCTGATCCTCAAAATCCGCTTACATCTTTCAGTGTTTTCTTGCTTAAGAAAGCTATTGATGGTTTAAGTACCTCAGATAACTCCATCACCCACCTTCGCGATGGAAATCTCTTAATCCTCCTAAGATCACAAAACATAGCTAATATGTTCTTATCAAAAACATCTCTTTCAAATCTATGTCCAATCAAATCAATCAAATTTCAAAAAGAAATTATAGAAGAGATGCGCGACCAAGGAGTTATTGATGTCTATAAATTCAATAAAACTGACAACGGAATACAACGAGCTACTGGACTCATCCTTTTCAACTTCAACTTATTCCGCCCACCTACATCTATGAAGGTAGGCAGGTATAACCTTAAGGTTCAGGAATATTTCCCGAATCTAATGAGATGCAAACGTTGCCAAATTCTAGGACACACCGCTAAAAGGTGCACAAAAGACCAAACATGTGTGACATGTAATCTTCCTCCCCATGAAACAGAAAAATGCACCCGCATATAATGCGCATATTGTAAACAAGAGCACCCAGCGTCTTCCCTTCTTTATAAACGCTTTGTCCAAGCAAAAGAAACCCTTAAAATTAAGACTAAATAATTGTAGCATGGCCGAAGCTAAAAGAATTTATAGCAAGCAAAACCGTAACAATAAACCTCTCCGCTCTTCTTTCTCATCTGTATTAAAAAAAATGCTTCAAAACTTTCTCCCCCTCTTAAAGAAACTGTTGACCCCACTTAAATCATAATAAACACATTAAATATAAAGTCAACATCATCCCATACTCATAAGAAACTTCAAAGTACCTTTCCTTCTTTTTTTCCAAATCTGAGAAAATCCTCCTTAACTTCAAATTATGTTAAAAAAAAATTGTCATTCCAATACTGTTCAAAAGTCTCACAAATATACAAACTCACTCCTTAAGATCCTTCAGTGGAAATCTTAATAAAAGAAAACAAACCAAACATAATTTGCCTGGAAGAGATCCATATCGCTGCTAATACAATTGTTAAAGCTCCGAAATGCTACGAAGCATATTTTGCACAACTTCCCAACAAATAAAACTTCCAAATAAGGCACACATTTCTTTGCCAAGAAATCACCTAGATTACATTCCCTCTCCAACCGCAAAGTTAATAAAGTTGCCAATAAATAGTTTAGAGTTCGAAAGTTGTTTAAGGTCTGTTAAAGGAAAAACTCCAGGTTACGACAGGATTTCTTATCCCATGATACAAAATGCACCTATCGAAGTTAAACGACGATTCATTAATCTTTTTAACTTAATCCTCGATAAAGGTATCATACCTCAAAATTAGAAAACATCTATAACGATTCCAATCCCCAAACCAAATAAAAAAGTAACTGACACAAACGCATATAGGCTGATCTCACTTTTGCCTTGCATTAGCAAAATATTAGAAAAATTTAACTCCAAAAGGTTGTTTTGGTTCGCAGAAAGGCATAGTCTCATCAACGCAAACGAGAGACAGAGACCATTGATTCGCTCCTTCACATCGATGAATTCATTTCATCTGCCCTTTCAGCAAAAAATCATGTATCTTTAATTTCGATTAACTTTAAGAAAGCTTTCGACCGAGTTGGTGTTCAAATTATATTAAATACATTATACAAATGGCAAATCGGTCCCAAAATGTATCATTATATAAAAGCCTTCCTACGCATATAAAATTTAAATCAAAAGTAAACATGATCTAAATAATGGCATCCCTCAAGGATCGCCATTTTCAGTTATCATTTCTATCTTAGCATTTCATGAACGAAGCGAAATAATTTGTAAATTTAATGATATATGATAGATCACACTCTCTATGCAGATGATTTGTATATTATGACTTAATGCAATAACAATAATCGATATGTCAATATTATATATACAAATATACAAATACCTAATAATATAAAAGACTGGTGTAACAAATCGGGAGCAGTTATCTCTTCATAAAAAAGTAAACACCTATACGTATGCCGTAAACTCAATTGCTCCAGATTTGATATTAGTTTAAACAATATAGTAAATGTAAACTACTTAAAGAGTTTTTGACGATAAATTAAGATCCCAAAAACATTGTTCAGAATTAAAAAGTAAGTAAGACATCTTTCCTCATAAAATAGTTATGCTCACACACCATGAATACTTTAATCTATGTAACAAAAGCAATCATTTTATCTAAAATCGATGTTGGGCTGGTTATATAGGGTTTTCCAATAGGAACTTGACAACTTTGAATTTAATTTGTGAACGCACTCTTTCACTAATCATAAAACTGTCACTGTCAATTTATTCAGTAAACTCAACATTTTCATCATTGCAAAGTACACTAACTAACACGAACAATTCTCCAATTGGGTTCTGGAGAAGATGCGCCAAGATGATGAATTTCATCGCAAAATCATCTTCTGTGATGAAGCTCATTTTTGGCTCAATGGTTTCGTCAATAAGCAAAATATGCGTTATTGGTCGGATGAAAACCCACATGTGCTTCATGAATCACCACTTCCTCCACAAAAAATAACTGTTTGGTGCGGTTTGCATTCCGGCGGCGTTATTGGGCGATATTTTTTCGTCAACGATAACGATCGTCACGTTACTGTGAATAGTCAGCGTTATCGTGCCATGATCATGGAAGATATGGACTTGGACGACATATGGTTTCAACAGGATGGTACCACAAGCCACACAGCACACGCTACAATCGATTTATTGAAGAGTAAGTATGGTGAGCGTGTTATCTCAAGACATGGGTCAGTCGATTGACCGCCTCGTTCGTGCGATTTAATGCCGCTTGACTATTTTCTGTGGGGCTTCGTTAAGTCATTGGCATTTCGGCCGAAATGTGTGGAGGAGTCGTTGAAAATTGGGTCCAATGAATCGACCGCGAAGTCGAGTTCCATTCATAAATGTTTTGATTGTACTTCAAGTCAATAAAAATGTTTTTGAAATATCTCAAATGGTTTGCCTTTTATTTAAAAAAAAAGTGTCAAGTCGTTATAAGAAAACCCTTTATATGTCAAAACTTCACGATCAAATATAAAACAACTTTACCCGTCTTATCATGCTGCTAAACGAACCTCTTTTAAAGCATTCAAGACTATCCCAATACAAGAAGGTGGCTTCCTAAGCATCGAAAATCAGATCAACGTCCTCAGCCTCCTGCTCATCTCCGATTGTGACAGATGCAAGAAAATAAATTAAACATAAATCTAACATTATCTAGAGAACTAAACGCTTCAAGCGTAAAGAGTGTACCTGCCCCAAAAAAAACCCCTTGGTTATTGCCAAAGAATCACAACAAACACTCAACACCAAATGAAATTTTTATCAAACTGTTTCAAGAATTAAAATATTCCTTTAATCCTATTACCTGGAAGTCTATATTTACAGACTGCTCGAAAAATGATCAAAGTACTGGTATGGCTATTGTTAACGAAAACGGTGCAACATTACTCGCAGAGAAACTCCCAAAATTCTTTTCCATCTTTTCGGTAAAAGCGCTGGCAATTCTTAAAGCAACAAATATTGCACTATTATATATTCAGGCAGCCCCTCTGTTGTTCGTGCTATAAAAAACATCACTAATATCACATTTGTCATCACTCAAATCAGGGACAATCTAATATCTCAAAGTCCAAAAACAAAAATCGTTTGGGTCCCAGCATATATGGGTATACTTGGGAACGAAGAAGTGGACATCGCCGCAAAAAAATATTTCAATGGACCCCAACGTCGCCATATCTTCATATCGACTCAACAAAAATAATTTAAATAAATTATTGAAAGCACACTGGAATGCAAAAAAACTTGAATTATGGAACAATTACCAGCATCATTACTCTACAGTAAACCCTAACGCAAACCCCCAACTACAATAATTTAACAACAAAAATGTTAAAATGCTTCATCCGTCTTCGCCTTGGGCTCACACGCTTGACGCACAAACACTTCTTCAGCAAAGATCCTCCCCCAACCTGCCATTTTTGCCCTATTAACACTAGACTTATAATTTAACATCTATCTCACTCGTGATTGCATTAAAATACAAATAATATGTATTAAATATTTCAAAGAAAATCTCATAGATATTCTCAAAGTTCCTTCAAAACAAAAAATTTAAAAACGGGCTTAAGTTATTACAAAAACTATAATTAGAAGGCGAAATTTAAAACTTAATGTTATTACTTTCAGTTTGTGATAGTCAGGGGCGTCCATCTCATAGGTATTTAGCCTATCCTATGGATGCCCCTGACCGCCCCTAATTATTTAAGTACATACGTCAGAAGTAAAATTTAAAATAATTATGCACAACACAGTAAGCCTGCGATACTCCCGCTGTATTTTCTATGTACTATTCTTTATATATATGTAAGATTTATAAATTAATAAATAAAAAAAAATAAAGAATTTATTAAAAAGTCAACCAGAGATTAATCGTAGATTGTGTCACGGGAAAGAGTAAAACGGAGCAACAACATTTAATAATGCGTTCGCTGTCAAAAAAAAAGCAACGCGCGAGTTGTTTCTTGTCCCTAGTTATACTGTTGTTTGCCTCAGTCACTACCGTTGCTGTATTACATTGTTTACAGCACGCGCAGTGACTGAATTTTGTGGGTATGTAGTATCCTATTGTTGTAAGGGCATAACACCTACAACAATTTGATTTGAAAAAAAAAAAACTCAGAATTTTTACTTCAGAGCTGTGCTTAGTTTCGTCGGTGTTTGTGTTTTTTGTGTTTGTCTTTTTTTATAATGACTCGGAATTAAGAGTGGATATAGCTAATATTCGCTGGCTAAAAGTAATCACTTCTCTGCATATGTCCACGTCTGTAAATACAGGTCAGCTCTTTGGGCACTTAGTAAAACATAAGTAGATTCCCGCCCACACACCTCTCAGATCATCCTGATTTAAGGCTACTAGTGCCATTATTCTTCTCAGCTTATCAAACCCCACCACAATGTAGTCCCTGTTCCAATCCGAAATGCAATTTCATGTGATTAAAATTCAATCTCTGTAAGCAGCTTATCCACTATTGCATTATTTAAAGAAGCCCTAAACTTGATAGCAATTCAAACTTAAAGGAGTTTGATGCGTTGCCTGACTCCATACAAAGAATTGTATTCCTGTATCCTTATACTGAAATCGTTATTACGGGCGATTTCAATATACAAAGTTTTGGGTGGCTTCGCTGTGGGAAAATAACTTGACCCGGCTTGTAAATGAGCCCACGCAAATACCGGCAGTTGATATTCATACCGCCAACACGCTGATAAATACACCGTTGATGTGCTCTCCCCTCTAGGCACGACACGAGCCGTAGAAAGGCTTTTAGGGTTGAAGAAAACTTTTCTCGGTCCTTTAAGACCAACCCGACAGAGGAAACCTGAAAAAAAGTTGAAACAAGCCAGGAATGACTGCAACGTCTTTCTTAAGCGTGTGAAATTTCAATACGACCAAAAGATGAGGCAAAAAATACTACAATGTCCCAAAGGTAGTAAAAATTTTTGTTGCTCGTCAAAAATATAAGAAATTCTGCCTCATCCTCCATCTGAACTCTCATTTACAATGACAAGGCCTATCTGCTTGATGCTCAAGGATGTTGATCCTAACAGGATGATCGGAAGTTCTGAGCTCCAATTGACTGTACTGCATCTAGCTTCTAACGAATCGTTTAGCTGTCTATGAAAACGCTAAGCCATGCCATTAGCTTATGGGTGATATGAAATTGCATGCGGGTTGTGACTCCAATTGCCTTCCTTGTCATTGTCTGTAGTGATTTTTAAAGGAGTACCAAAACGGACAACATAGTTTTCGAGAAATGCTTTCGCGATCGAGCTAGGTGTTTTGTCCATTAGAGGATAAGCTTCTGGTTAGCGGGTAAATCTATCATCGTCAGTTCAGTTGCGTTAGAATGCAGTTATGCGAGAGGTCAATTGATATTTTGTTTTTTGTATTTACTAGAAGATTGAATTTTGCTTTAAAATCGGCTCATAATAAAGTATTGGTCTATTTACTGACGCTAACATGAAGAAGTCAACAAAATTACGCCTTAGATCAAAATCAAGATTCAATAATTTTGATCCGAATATTGGAATCGAAGTTCCAATAGCAACTGAAAGTAAAAACAAAGGATCTTGGGATATTGACCCCCTTTTAGAGTTATACGGAAGAACTAACAAATCCGCTGCTGTGTCGACAAGAAAAGTGAAATTAGAATTTTTATTCTTAATAAATAAGCGGCAACTTAAGTAGTACTGCATGTTTGCCGCTGCAACAGCAGGTGTATTTAGTTTGGTTATTCGTGCGATTTTGAAATTTGAGCTCTGAGATGCCTCGTATATTCTATCAGCAAGAATAGCTAATTCTTCTAGAGGTTTTTGAAAACAAACTCAATGTTAATTGGCTGTGGTAATCGACGCATCTATGAATTTTTTATGATATCGTCACTAAAAGAAGTACCGGCTAGCATCATCGTCGATCGTTAAACCTCCGATGGCTTTTATTCGCCAATGTCCCCTTTATCGATAACACTTTCCAAGCGTTTTACTTCGGAAACCGAATAGCGTTCTATAAGTGCTATTTTTAAAGCGAGAAACTTGTCGGTGTTTGGTGTATTTGAAAGGATATCTATCACCGAGTCACGGGTGTCTGGCTGAAGAGAAGCAACCGTGAGATAGTATTTTGTCTCAGAACTAGTTATCCTGTGCTTAAATGAACCAAGTGACCGGGTTGGAATTACAAAATGTTGGAAACTGAACTCTAATTGAATCTACTTCTACCCGAGGAGGACTCAATTGGAGGTAGGGATCGTTATCGTTATCGTTACTGAATTATTCCTATTCATACCTACTGGGCCCGCAATTTCGGTTTTAGTTTCAGGCATTATTTGAAAACTCGAAAACAAAAATGAAATACCAAAATAATATTCGAACCCAAATCGCAAAAACTGTGTGGAAAAAGTCTTTCAGAAAACAAAGAAAAAAAAAAAAATACCGTAAAACTTGCTCACATGAACGCTCCCAACGAACGCCTGGCAAAAATTTTCCTTTGGTTAAAAAAAATTTAAGGCGTGAATAAAATAATAATATAATATGTGCTGTTGCTATAGTATGCAAGGTAATACTATACAAGGTAACTTTGTTTAGGAGCAAAATTGGTCAGCCTAATTTTGTAGTTGTGGCCGACTTACATAGCTTTAGGTACGATTAGAATATATTTAATAAAAACAAAATAAAAAATCAAAAAATTAAAAAAAGAACAGAAGAGATGGGGGACAACTTCTAAGCAAGGGATTATCCATACCCCAAAAAAAAAATAAAATATATATATATATATATGTAGAATTGCTAAGTTATTCAAATAAGTATTCTATTATTGTAAATAAGCTATAAGTCTTGAGGTAGTTTCAGATTATCGATCGCTGAGCTGCGCCCAATATAATTGATCTCCAATTTCAGTAGCATGAGTGTCGCGCATTTGTTTACATCGACCCAGTTGTTCCGGGTTTGTTTACCCTTGTTAGTAGCATGAGTCGTCGTAAACTAGGTTGTTTACATTTGACCCAGTCGTGTGGGGTCTATTTACTCTAGTTGAGTTACGGAGGTAATATTGTTTATATTCGCCATGAATGAGTTGTGACCTATGAATAAAAGCATAAAAGCGGATGGCGATGTGGGCAATATTATCTTCGTGACATAATGACTCCACTAAAGGTAATAGTCGTCGTGATTGGGATATACGGTTGTTCGATGGTGCTTAGCCTGCAGTTAGGACTGGATATAAGGGTCAGACGACAAAGCAAAGAAGAAGTTCATCGAGGTGCAACAGCGCACAGTCGGGTGCGGCTCAGCGGTTTTACTTTCTGTAAAACATATATATTAATAGCTATTAATGGATATTGTCCATCAACTCGATAAACCTACACCAAATTAATCCACCATCAATTCTAGTGAGAGACGTGACAAACCTGATAGTCAACCCAATGAAATTCTAAATATAAGTAGTGATGCCCAATCAATTGCCTCCGCGGCTTACTACACTCCTTACAATGGCGCCTAACGTTTACGGCAAGATCGCTAGTTTTTTGTTTGCCTTTTTCAAAATTTTACTTTTCTTTCTATTTTTTACATCTTCAAGGTCATATTCTGAGCAGATCAACGGTGGCTGTCCATACTCCAGGCGAGAGGCCAAGGGACTTTGTGAGGTAGGGAGGAGATCTGCAGGCTGACTGCCGTCCGATAAGGTTGGCCTAGGTAGACTTTTTGTGAGGCTTAGGATTGGGATCACAAACCTCTAGTCGTGTTGAAGTATAACTTGGACATTCTCTGCCAGCCTGGGATGTGGTTCAGCCATATACCCAGTGTGGATTGAAGATAAGCGTAATGCTTCAACACTCGCTATGATACTGAAATACCATACATTACGAACTAAACTTAGACCAATTTGAGTACCCATCCATTATTGTATCACCAGAAATCACCTTAGAATTCCTTGAAGTCTCGTGGGAAGAAACTTATTCCAACCTATCCGAGCATGGGGCGGAAAAGCAAACGGGCCAAGATGAGAAGACAAGACGCGTACGATGAACGCACTCTACAGTACGAAGATTAGGAACATGGCGAGAGACGACCAGGAGAAGACGCAGAACAGAGGACGAAGAAGAAGACTACAACATACGTCGACAGAAACAAACACAGGACAGTCAAAGGACATACAAAGGACAAAACGCATACCTAAGGAAGACAGAGAGAAATGAGGACAACTTAATGTCAAAGTTCGATAACTAAATGAGCGCAATGATGACAACGTTAACAAGAGCTTCGCCATCATGAGCGAGAAAATCAGTTGTCTCAAACTTTTAGCTGACTCGTTTTCTGAGGGTAACATGACGACAGGTAACAGGAGGTTATACGAACCCAGGGAACGACAAGAGAGATCTGAATTGCCTCCATACGATAAAATGACTTACTCAAACAAAAAACAAAAAAAAACGAAATACTCACTCGACAAGGACGGACGGGCACCAGGACACACCTGGATACTACCGTCGTGACGATGCGCAGAGAATGGATACGGCGATCCATAAGTGGGGGATTATATTCGACGGCACGTCCAAGTCAATGCCGGTAGTGAGTTTCGGATTTCGCATTAAAACTCTGAAAAGAAAGAGTGGGGTGAGTTCTGAACAGCCCAGTTCCATCAGCTAGTTTCAGGCCCCACTGAAAGATGGTACTGGGAACATCTTTGTTAGAGTGCCCGCATGGGGCCAGTAAGTTAGATTAAGATAATTTTAAGTTAATTAAGCTAATTTTTAAGCATGTTTTTTGTTTAGCCTATAAGAATTAATATATAAGAAAATAAAAAATGCATTTAAACTGAAAAAAAAAAAAACTGACTGGGAATATCTAGAAGAGTTCGGGGGGGATGAACAGCTCAGTTACCACGACCTTAAAGCTGAGCTGGTCAAACAATTTAAAGAGGGACGGCAGGACCACGAAATTCTTAGGTCCATCATGGACAGGAAACAGTTGCCTCATGAAACCTTTGACGACTTTTATGCCGACATACGGTCGACGACAATACATATGACCAACCGACCACACGAGCTAGACCTGGTCGACATACTGCGACATAACATTAAGGACCGAGTCGCGACATTTATGTTCGGTTGCTCCATATGGAGTATACAGGACCTCCGCGATGAGTGTCGAAGAGCGGAAAGGTATTTATCCACCAAAGACCAACGTTATAAATGCAACGTGACTGTAAAGTGTTATAATAAAAAAATGTACTACTAATTAAAGACAACCTTCTTCTTCTATTTTAAAAGACTTAATAATTTTTATATAATTTCTTATTTGAAATTTTAAATCATTGACATTATAGCATTATGACTTTTCTTAATTTGTGGGCATTGTTTTTATCAGGGGTGTGTGTTGATAAACGATTCTAAACATTCTCCCCCTCGGTGAGCAAAGCTCTCCGTATAAATGTATTTTGTGCAATTTTGTTCCTGTTGCCTCCATAACATCTCTGGAACTTACCTAATTGCATGTAAAGAAACAGAACTTGACTAATATGATCAACTTAACGAAAATGACAATGATAATAGCCGAATGCACAAACAAAGACAAAACATCAGTTGTCCATATCACTTCTATTACTCAATGGTCATAGTAATGCGTGTATTACTGTAGTCGGAGTACCTACGCGGTTTGTACTATGGCGAGTTTGTGCTGTAAAGTGTATAATTTTAATTTTTATGGGTTTTAATCTAGAAAATTGTTGCTGATCTGTGTAGAAAGTATGATCCAGGTGAGTACCCTATTTATATTGAAAATTATTTTAATCCATACGATTTTGACTTTAATTTATCGTGTGCAGTTTTTTTTTTGTTTTGTTTTGTTTTAATTTGTGAAGAGTTAAATATGCACGTGTGTGTATGTGCTTTGGGTATACTATATGAATGACCCAGATTTGATTTGTGTAGAGATTCATGTTAAACGACCTATATTTTGATTTGTGCGTATATATATATATATATATATATTTAGATAATATGTTCAGGGTGTATGTATGTATGATTGTTTTGTAAAGTGTTGTTTTGTTTATTTTCGAATTGAGTGGACTGTAGGATTTATGAAATTTTAAGATATCTTCATAAGAAATAAAGTAAATTTAGGATAATTTTAAAGTGTATTTATTTTATAAAAGTGCATAGGTACGTACTATATTCGAAAACGTTTCGCGGGTTGTTGGGTGGTGTATGATTGTATTTAAGTATATATAAATATATATTTTTTCTTAATTTTTAAGATTAACTACTTACTCTTGTAAGTAGTTTAATTTCATAGATGGCTTCTACTTGTGTAGGAAGCGTGTTGAGCTCCTCAGAAGTAAAAACCTCTGAACCAACCATTCTTCTTAAATGAAATTTGATAGATTTCACTCTTGCTTCCCATAACCCTCCAAAGTGGGGAAAAGCCGGAGGAATAAAATTCCATTTTTTTCTATCCTTCGCAAGTATATTGGTGACCTCCTTACAATCATTTTGGGTAGCCTTCAGCAACTTCTGCATCTCCTTGTCAGCTCCCACGAAATTGGTTCCGCAGTCGGTGAATAGTTGTCCAGTAATACCTCTTCTCGCCGTGAACTTTCTAAACGCCGCAATAATTGCTTGAGTGGTAAGATCACTTACCAGCTCTATATGTAAAGCTTTAGTAGCAAGACAAATAAATATAGCAAAGTAACCTTTAAATACCTTTGACCCTCGTCCTTTGTTCCAATCTTCATACTTGCAATTTCTGTCGCGAGCATCTCAACTTGTACTATCCGGGTTGTCAGAAGTGTAGCTGTAAAAATTTCTAAAGGCGAGAAAACATCATGGTTTCTATCATTGCATGCCTGTCTACTATTAAAAATAAATCTTTTACAAAGTTTTAATAAATTCGACAATTTATCAAAAAACTTATTTTATTTTCTTCGTTAAGTTCGCAATGCGAATGAATCGATCGCTTCTCTATTTCAGTTTTTAGGTCGGTGGGCTGTTGAGAATAATGAAAATTCCAGCTGTTGTGTAAGAACTCTGGACCATTCAACCAAAGTTTGCTTTCTGCCAGAGCTGACGGTAGAACTCCGCGCGGTGCCAGATCAGCTGGGTTACATTTTGTTGGGACGTGTTTCAAGATCTCATCTTTTGTCAGGCTCTGTATTTCTGCTACCCGGTTTCTAACAAATGTAGTTCATGTGGATTGGGGTGAAGCAATACATGCTTAAACGATGGTTGAATCCATCCAGGCATATCTACGAACTTTACAGAAACCAAGGGCATTAGATGTGTAATCCAAAAGAGTGGCCAGGATTACTGCTACGCACAACTCAAGACGCAGACTCACCGTTTTCAGAGGTGCAACCTTTGTTTTTGATAGGAGCAGATGAACATGGATCTTAGCCTTAGCATCCAAAACTCTTAAGTATACCGCAGCCCCGTATCCTCGCTGAGAGGCGTAACTGAATCCGTGTATTTCTTTGTCCTGCTGTGTATCGTGTGTGTAAACCCATCTAGGAACTCTTATGCTTTCAAGTAACGAAAGCTCTCTGCGGAAAATAGACCAATTTTTGTGCAGTTCTGGAGGAATAGGTTTCTTCTTTTTTGGGGGCTTCTTCTATAGAACCAGCCCCACTTATAAGGTCATCTACATACATATCTTGCTGAATCATTGTTGCTCCAAGAGGATAACTGTGCTCTTCTCCAGCAGCCAATTCTTTGATGGTCCAAATAGTGAGATAGGGTGCTGATGTTGCACCGAATGTCACTGTTAGCAGCCGATAGATTTTGATTAGCTCTTCTTGAGTGTCACGCCAGTAGATGAGCTGGTAATAGAAGTCCTGATGCACTATATGTATTTGACGGTACATTTTTTCCAAGTCTGCAGTAAAGGTAAATTTGTAAATTCTCCACCCTAAGATTATATCTATTATATTATTTTGAACCTTAGGCTAACTGTGAAGATGCTGGTTTAATGACGTCCCGTCAGAGGTCCTTGCAGCCGCATCGAAGACTACTCGTAGCTTAGTGGTGGAGCTGGACTGTTTAAAAACTGCATGGTGTGGTTGTTATAAACTTCTGTCATTTGGTTAAAAAGTAAGTATTCTTTAATACATTTTGTATATTGTTTGCATAGTGTTGGGTTCAGCTCAAACCTCCTCTCTAATTGAAGAAACCTACGCGTCTACCGAGGCGTCTCCTTTCGAGGATCCAAGTCCAGGTTGTCTTCCTTCTTTAAATGGAAGCGTAACGCTCCTCTAGGCTTAAAAACATTGGTGGAAGCTTTCTACCTTTCTTGGAGTATTCGTTGGAAACTTTCCTACTAATATTCAACCAAGTTCACTTTTTTCTGCAATAGGCGAAGCAAATTCTTCTCCTCAAACAATTTCTAGAAGGATGAAGTCAGTATACACATCACTACCTAAGAGCATATCCACTCGTGCTGGCTTATCGAGGGCGGGATCTGCTAATACCAACTCCTTTATGTGCTTCCACGGCTGGAAAGTTAGTTTGTTGGCCGGGAGAAGGCCAGTCAACGATTTATATATGTAAGCGCGTGTGTTTGTCTTAAAAGTCGAATTGTGACATGAACCGCTGCTGACCAAATTCAGCACTGACACCTCAACGAATGTTCGTCGACTTTTCAATCTTAGAAGTTGTACTGCAGATTCTGTTATAAAAGTTGCTTTCGAACCTGGATCTATTAAAGCTCATAAAGTGTGATATACTTCTGACGCGGCCTTTACCCTTACGGGCCGTGGCTAAAGTACTTGGGTGATGTTATTGTTAAAAGTATGGTGTGTTTAGTCCTGAGGAGATGGGTGTTGAATCCTGAACACGATCAGGTGGGTGAAAAGACGCGGTGTAAGCACTAAAAGTAGAGACTTGACGGGATTGTGTAGTAGGTGCAGTTGAGTTACCATTTGCAGAGTTATTATAAGATGTTGAGTTATGTAGTAAGTAAGAGTGTGTAGTGTTGTGTTGGTTGTAAGTTGAAGAAGATTGTGAAGTAAATTGAGTGTGTAAATGGGTATTTTGTGAGTTTTTACTGGGTAAATTTCCAGAAAAGTGAATCAGAGTGTGGTGTGGCAGTGGTGTGGTGTGGCTGTTGGCAAAAATAACAACGCGTTCGACTTGGAAAGTGCGAGACAATTTTCGTATTCTCCTATTCTTTGGACAGTTGTTTTTTGCAAACCTATATCTATCCTAAGAAAACGACTACATGTACAAAGAGAATGTGGATTTTCGTTGCAGACCTTACACCGAAACTGTTCCTTTTGTTTTGGCCTAATGTGAAAAGAACTGGTCTTTGTTTCTAAGCTCCTACGGTTGTTTCCTTTTTTTCCCTTTTGCTCGTCTACAATTTCAAGTGCCTAAATCTCGCTTCAAGGAACTGCGAGAACTCCTGGTAAGTGAGGATTTATTAATCCCTAACTTTTCTTCCCACAACTGTTAAGTCATTACCGGAAGTTTTTGCAGCATACAAAAAATAAGGATTGACCAAGATTATGGAGTGAATGTCGGCATTCTGTGGTTGTATCCAATAGCTTCTTATTCCTATCGCAGTTTCTTAATTAAAAAGTGTTTGGTTAAAGAAAAGCTTTAGCTGAGCTGAGTTTATGATCATACTTCGAAATTAAAATCATCCATGCTTTTTCATAACTCCCTTGTGTTATTCCTAAATGTTGTATTAACCTATTGGCCTCATCTGTGACAGTCGATTTTAGAAAATGGAGTTTTTGAATTTCAAAAAAGGACTCGCTGGTTTTCGTAACTCCCAGAAAAGGTAGGTAATTTAATAATAGGCAATTTTAATTTTCTAGAATGACCTTTATTTGTATCTACGGAACTCACCATTGCTCCTGAATGCTTTTCTGTTGCTGCTTCGGCTGTTGCTGCCAATTTGTCGATGCTATCTATCAATGTAGACCGGTAATATACATATAAACCATTTATTTTGTCGAACAGCTTTTCCAGTTCTTCTTTGTTTTCAGAATCCTTTAATGAAACTGCCTCCTTGTTGCATTCGGAGCTAGCATTAAAATTGTTGTCCAAGATGCTTACCCGGGCGCTGAGATAGTTTTTTGTCCGTTGTGCCTCAGGCCGCTTGCCAAAATTTGAAAAATCCTTTTGTATTTGAGAGAAGATATTTTTTTGTAGTTTCTCCGTTGTGCTTATTTTCACACAAAAAAAATTAATTTCAGGTAAGAAAAAAAGGTTTGATTTTCTAATGTACTAAATTGTACTTACTGCCTTATTTAATTGCAGATTTCCTCTTCAAGAAAATCTAAATATCAGCAGTGTTCGCACCGTAATTGTTGCGGTTGATGCAAACAGTTATATACACCATATATCGGAAAGCGGTAACACGAAGCGGTACCTATGAAGCTTAAACCTGTGTTCGTACCGTAACTTTTGCTGCTGGTGCCAACGGGAATAAATGCCGTACATTGAAAAACGATAGCACGATGCGTTGATTCAGGATCTTCTTGATTCAAGATCTTCACCCAAACCAAAAAAAAAAAGAAACTAATAATAATAATAAAGGTGGAAATAATTGAATGATTGATAGATTCTATACGCTGAATTGCTTAAGTTGTGGGTAAAGGAACATCAATTTCCACGACACGAAATGTCAGGGAAACCTGCAGATCGGCGGGAATGCCGGGGGTCATCGGTCGAAACCGACCACAACCCCGGCGAACCTCGACAAACCCAGCCATTAAGTATTCTGCATGGTGACCACACGATACTCACAGATCGGACGTATCCCGATCTTCTTCAACGGAAAAGCCTCCACAGACGGATAGTGGAATACAACGAAGCGAGGAAGCGTATTATCAGAGAAGAAGTGTCAGCGCCTGTGGAGAATACAAGAAAATATAAGAAAATACAAAGGCTTAGGGAAAAATATGCAATAAAAAGACGACTACTAAAGAGAACACTCTAATCGGTGATAGCAATACGACACGACAACAGATCGTTCGCCCGAATAAAAATCTTGGGAGAGGGTGTCCTCGGTCTGCTAGACAGTGGCGCTTCCATAACCTGCTTGGAAAAAGAGGCACAGGACTTTCTTAAGAGACATAACATTACCCTAACAAACATATACGGACAGCTGATGGCAACCATCAAAAAAACACTCGGACGCTTTACTCCTCCTGTTTCATGGCAAGGCAAAACCAGGGACAAAGAAATATTTGTGGTCCCGAATTTACAACAGCTATTTTATTTAGGGGTGGACTTTTGGAAGAGCTTCGCAGTCATCCCTAATATCATATCGGGACTAGACTTGCCATCGTCGACAAAAAATGTTTCCCCAATCCAAGCGCTCACTCAGTCACAAACTGAGCAATCCTGGGGTTATATAAGAACAACCTTTTAGAGCACGTGATAGAAATAGATGACCACGAAGCTCCCACCAAACGTTTGGTCTATGCACTGCAGCCCAGTAAATGTGTCAGCTAATGGACGAAGTCATCCCCAATCGGTTGGAGGAGAATGTCTTTGTCCATCTCGATGATCTCTTGGTTTGTTCTCCAGATTTGGATTCCCATGCCAGATTACTATCCGAGGTGGCGAGGTGTTTAAGGAAAGCAGGATTGACAATCAACGTCAAAAAAGGAAATTTTGCTATTGCGAAATTAAGTATTTAGGACACATAGTTGGCGATGGCAGTCTAAAGACAGACCCAGACAAGCTGTCGGAAGTAGAGAAATTCCCTGTGCCGAAGACTCCTAAGCAACTTCGTCGGTTTCTAGAGATGACGGGGTAGTGTAGGCGGTCTGCAAGTGCAAGCCACTTAATACGGTATCTAGACCGCCGATGGGATAGCAAGTTGTTACGGAGCGACCTATCCAGCGGCTTTAGGACCCTTCTTAGGACCCTATCCGCGAACTAAGAACGGCAATACCCACATTTTTATTGTGTTAGACCATTTTCTTAAGTATGTATTTTTGAAACCAGTGAGGAAAGCAACAGCAGTAGAAGAAGTAAAATATTTAGAAGAAGGCGTATTTCATATGTTTGGTGTGCCCGAGTATTTGCATTCGGATAGCGGCAAACAATTTGTCTCCTAGTTGGTTGCCAGTTTTCTAGTAAAGTATGGCATTAAACATGTTCGCACTGCTCTCTATTCTCCTCAAGCTAATGCGTCCGAAAGGGTCAACCGGTTATATACAGGATGGCCAAAAAAAAAACTGGGACCTCCATGTGAGCGACGCACGTACTTACGTACATATTGTTGGGTAATCTTCTTGACATTCCCCCCGTTTTTGGTTTTTCTTTCCTCTTTTTTACTTGAGTTTTTAAGTGCCAAAAGAAGCAATGTTGATTTTGTACGCCGGGAGCAAGCATACACCTTAAAATGTGTAATACTTTGGGCAGCTGCCCAAAATTGTTGGCCCTGCCTGTGGCTGAACGATTCAACAAACTTCGTGGATCCAATCTATGCATCACACATTGCTGTGCCGCATCAACTCTTCCGGCACTACACCAACCACCAAGCCGACATCAACTGCTGCTCAACCGCTTGCAGCATCATCAAGTCAACCACCAATGAACTACACAGCCTGACTACCATCAGAAGCTAAGACGTTTGTAGTGATCGGCGAGAGGGTGGTTTTGTTGGCGACTGGATGGCTATGGTTACACACATCGCTGCTGGGTCATTTGCGATTCAGGCAGTCAGGTCAGTTTCATGAGGTACAACTTTTTTAATAAATTAGCTATTTGCAGAAAACCCTGTTCGGTTCTAGTAGAGGGTGTTGGTTCTGCCATAACACACACACATGGCCATGTTACAATCCCTTTGACGTCGTGCGATGGCACATTTGGCATCGATGTCAACTTCTACTTGTTGACCACAATTAAAACACCGACTCCAGTAGCTGATATTGCGCCGTCTTGCTGGCAACATCTACGCACTTTGTCTTTGGTAGATCCATCATTTGGCGCTGACGTCTGGGGTCATATCATTCAAGAAGGCATCGTACGAGGTTCATCAATTGAACCCTTTGCGCAATCAACAACGCTTGGCTGGGTGATCTTTGGACCAGCCGAAATCAACTCTCTAATGGCATCATCCATTCGTTCATCGCTGATGGTTCATGGCAACATTGGCAACGAAGATGAACGCCTCGACTTGGATATGGCGCGTTTATTCGAAGCTGATGCAGACAACCCAAATACGGATGATGATGATGAATTCTGCGAGAATCTATTCCTGGATATACATCGACGTGATTCCAATGGCCGTTACATCGTGCAAATCTCGTTTCGTTCGGATGCACCGACGCTTGGCAACTCACATCCATTGGCACTACGGCAGTTTCATCAACTGGAGCGCAAGCTGACAAACAACCCGGAGCTGAAGGCAAAATACCTGGCTTTCATTCAGGAATACATCGCTCTGGACCATATGAAGGATGTCTCCGATTTGCTGCATGAACCATCACAGCCCTACCTCATTCCACATCATGCTGTGCTGTCGTCTTCAACGCATCGGCGCAGACATCAAATGACGTTTCCCTGAATGAGACACAATTGAGTGGACCGCTCATACAAGAAAAAGTAGTCACAATCATCTTCCGATTTCGAAGCTTTGCAGTGGCTCTCTCGGCCGATGTGGAAAATGTCCAGGCAGGTTCAAATCGACGAACGTCACCAGCGATGATAGCAGATCCTATAGCGTGAAACAGCTGATCAACCAATTCGTACATACCACTGTCACTTACGGCATGGCTTCTGGTCCGTACAATGCTATTCGGGCAATGCAGCAGTGTGCCCGCGATAATTGCAACATATTGCCTGACGGTCCCCGAGCAGCGGCTGCTCTTACGAGCGTTTTGCGTTTTGCGGGACCTCTACTGAACAGGCGATTCAGTTGGCAAATGACGTCGAAAAGGTATTGCAGCAAGGTCACTTTCGTTTGCGCAAATGGCAGTCCAACGATACGATGGTTTTGGCTCAAATAACAACCGATCCTTGTCCAACGTTTGACATCGAGTTGAAATCGCGGGAGGTGACTGTGCTTGGGCTGCATTGGCATCCGACAACGGACGAGCTCTTTTATCGAATCCACATTGGCGAAACAACATCTAACACCAAACGCCAGGTGTTGAATGATATTGCTCGACCGTACGATCCTACGAACATGCTGGCACCCTTCATCATCGTGGCGAAAATATTCGTACAATCTCTATGGCGGACTGGCTTGGAATGGGCCTCACCAATACCGGTGAACTTACTTCAGGAATGGATGAACTACCGCCACAATTTGCTTCAACTTCACGAGCTTCGAATTCAACAGTGTTTGCAGATGCAGGCATCGGTCACAACACATCTCCATGGATTTTCCGATGCAAGCATTAAGGCATATGCAGCCGTCGTGTACGTTTGTATGACCAGCCCCAATGGCGACTTCACATCAACACTTGTTACTGCGAAAACTCGTGTGGCACCAGCTCGAGGTGACACTCAAGGCAATCCAACCACAACGATACCAACGCTGGAATTTTATGCAGCTCGACTATTGGCTCCATAGAGTACATGGTGCATGTGCGATGGAGGTGGAAACTAAACCACTCATGGGCATATTGGGCGTATGGGTCCACTGAGAATTATACAAACCCGATACATCTGTGGCAACGAAGCCATCACTCTGGACTTGGTCGAGTTCTCTAACATTGGCAGGCTGTTACGAACGACTGCATATGAACTCCGTTGCAATCTAACTCGACAACAGTATTGGCATCATGTAAACATGTCATTGTTTACGTTTATAACATTTAATTGGGAGACTAAATTGTTAGTGTAAATTGACGCAATATTGTCTCACGAGATTTTAATTGCCTGAAAAAAAAATCTTTCTCTCACGGCTGGTATTTAACCCCGAACCGTTCGATTGGGAAGTCTTTACACTGCCACATAAGGCGCGGCCACCCACAGGACACAGTGCAGATTAGACACTTGACCATCAAGTCGACGATTTTGGCACCAGGCTGATAACAGTACAACAAAATTCCTGGTAGTCTTTGACGGATCAGCAAAAATTGATACTATTCAAAATGATGTGTTCACAGTTCTTATAAGATTCCGCATGCCGAGGTACGTGTCTGCGTACCAACTTATATTATGAAGAAGCAGTCCCAATGACGCACTTAAGTGACTTAAACTCAATAGTCACATACGGGACAACTTCTGCGCCATAACTCGCTATAAGGTGTCTTCAGCGATTAGCAGAAGATCAACAGAACCGATTCCCTTTACCTTCAAGAGCAATGCAAAGGAATTTTTACGTTGATGACGTAATGACAGGATCCGATAGTTTAAATGAATCCCTACCAGTTCAAGAAGAACTACAAGACTTACTATAAACCGCTAGATTTAGGCTTCGAAAGTGGTGTGCCAACCATCAGAACATACTATAAGCGATAGCAAAACCGAACAAGATTTCAATACTAGCATCGAAAAACATATCAAAACTGTTGAAATGACTTGGCTTCCAAAACCTTTCGACCTCGGCATCAAATAATCATGCGTCGGGAAAGATCGAGTTACAAAACGAACTTCTTACTCAAATATTGTACATATTTTTTATCCTTTCGGACTTCTGGCCACAATCGTTGTTAAAGCTAAAGCATTTTAACAAAATCTATAGGAACTTAATTACGATTGAGATGCGGCACTACCACAAGACTCAACATTACATTAAAATAGTCAACACAATATAAGAACAGCCAGGCACATTTTTTCTCATAAAATTTTTCAAATAAAAGAACGGAAGCAATACAATTGCTTAGTGTGCGCCAAATCCAGGATAGCTTCTTCCAAAAAAAAAAAAAAAACAAATAAAATAACAGGCCATCGTAATAATTAACAGTTTATCATCCACATATGGCCTGCCAATAATCATTGACAACGTACTGGAATTTTATAGAATTATGTGAAATTTCAAAACAAAATACCCCCAACAAATTTTAAAGACCTTGAATTATTTAATTCCGATTCCAACGGTATCAAACTAGACAACTGCACTCATACAACCATCATCTAGATATTTAGCGGTCAACCGTCATCATGACCAGTACTACCCGCTAGCGGATTCTGAACTATCAACTTACATCGTTGTAGGAGAAAAAAGGCATATCTGAACGTAAATGCATCCGAACTATCATAGAGGAGCTACAATCAGCAAATTCAAAATGCACATTCAAAATACAACTCAATAAAATGGAGGATCTGTCATCATGTCAAACGAAGCTAATTCGTAACAACGCAATATGGACATTTTACACACAAATCAATGGATATACGCCGTACCTTCAAAAAAATCATTAAACATAGCATCCCACGGCACGACCGTGATTATGATTATGATTATGATTGAGGGATCTGGCACTTTAACATTGCAACCCAA
Organism: Volucella inanis; assembly: GCA_907269105.1. Lineage (NCBI taxonomy): Eukaryota > Metazoa > Arthropoda > Insecta > Diptera > Syrphidae > Volucella > Volucella inanis. The sequence goes on along the minus strand of OU026155.1, from coordinate 44,623,704 downwards.
TTGCATTACAAAAGGCGATTTAATAACCTTAAAAGCTCGCGGTAACCATTTTCCACACTATCCATTCATCCATCACGATATTCAGTGAGATTCCAAATGATGCTGTTTATGAACATATTAACATTCATATGGATACATCACACCAATATCCAATTCGGTTTGACGAACAAGAGATGAAGTCGAAAAGGCTAGCAGCACAGATACACTCCACTCATCTGGAGTTACCAAGTATTGTTTAGCGACATGCAATACCTCACACCATCATAAGCTCATCAGGGCTTTATCACTATGATAATTTTACTAGTTTGGAAAGTCTAAGTACGCAGTGGTAAGAGCAGATTCACAGAATACCAAAATTCTGCTCCAAGAACAATACTTGAACAAGAGTAGCAACACCACAACGAAAGAGGTAATATGATAACTGATATGTGTCTGATGGTGGGGAAGGCCACTACATTGCTTTACATAATAGCTTTGTACCCCGGCTGCCGGGAGAGGACGAGACCAAAGCCTAAAACAGTAGCATGAGGCTGCTGCAATAAAAGATGCTTACTATAAAAGCGAAGCATGTGGCAAGGAGGGAAAAGAGCTACAACAACAAGTTCAGATCTCTCAGAAGCAACAAATTACAAACGTGGAGCTACCGCTACAAGAAAAACCAAACCAGTCTCTAAAACAAACAAAAAAAATCCAAAATACAAAAACGCACAAGAACTAACAATGAAAGATGCCCTACCAAAACCTAAGAATAAACAGCAACAAAAATCGCGCAGCATAAGCAGAAACAACAGCAATATCAACAACAGCAGCAGCAGAAGCAACAACATCAGAAAAACAATGGACAGAAGATACATATTGAAGGATACAATAGAGCTATGTAAGCTATGTAAAGAGATTTAGTATAGATAGGCACACGATTCACTGTAACACAGTGGAGAGATACCATAAAACTCAAAATTGACTGAACGATAAGATAGGACACCCCGAAGGGGGAGAAGCTGCAAACAATACTGCTGAGGTGGCTAAAACCGAAAACTGATCCGAAAGTGATCTCAGCACAGTTGAAAAAGAAGGAGTATGACGAGCCCAAATTCATATAGGTTATGCCATATGCCATATGCCATATGAAAAAAGCCAACTTCCAATTCCAATACACAAAAAGAGTAAATCTGACACAGCAGGAGAAAGTGGAAGTTCACGTTCACCGATGCATGTACAAACTCCAGCCGTTACTCCCCAAATGACCTACGAACAAATGGCGGCAGGTAGGTGAAATACGGTACAATACGAATACAATACGATTAGAAGAGCAGCACTATTTACGGTGCTTAAAGACCAAGCCCCTGATGAACTTTTGGTAAGCGAAAGTGTGTACAGTCATACAGTACGTACGTTCCAGGAGCTGCAAGCATGCGTCGTGTATATATCTCTCCGCAGTGAAAGACGGTTGTACTTGGTGTTTGTTTATGTACCTAAGGCTACTCAATCTATCTTATTCATCTCAGACCTCAATACACTTTTTCAATTCCTAAGGCTGGAATTGGAGGAAAATTACCTTATAATCGGTGGAGATTTCAATGCCAAATCTAGAAATTTGGGAAATAATTCAGCAAGGACTAGAGGAAATCTACTATTCAATTGGTGGGGTCAGCACAGTGTAAAATACCGACTCGGCCTTCAGATGACGTATAGTCCTATTGGATCTTCTATTGCTCCTACTTGGATCTATTGCCGTTCGATACTCGAATAGAACTACAAGGCACTTATCAACATACCATAATACACTTTCGTGTATGACAGTGACCACTGCGGTCTTAGCACCGAAAGAACTCATCCCAACGAAACTGCGTAATTGGATGAGCAGACTGCTTTCAAGACTAAAAACATTTTACGCACAGGTAGACACGACTTGGAGATCATGACCTTGAATTCGTTAATCAAAAATCTCCAAATATTAGTAAAAGAAAATTAAAGAAATTCTGTATCGGAACAACAAAATTCGGGCTGCAAATACCCGCAACCCGAATATTGAAGCTGGCAGCAGGCATAGATCTAAATAAGGGCGCTGATAATGATAACTTCTTTGTGATCGAGGATCCGCAGGAAAAGGTAGAGGCTACAGGAGCGTCTTTCCAAGAAGTGTACAAGGCGAATAAAATCATTAGCCCGAGCCACGACTTGGCAAATCGAGTCATTGTGCACAATTTCCACCTTCTTTTTTTTTTCTCGCCTGTCTTTTTTCTCTGCTGTCAATGGAGACTATCTCCTTAAACTCATTTTAGATTGGAGAGTTAAGGACAGGGTGAACCAATTCAACACCTCGGATATCCTGTGTACAATTGTCCTCAGCGAACCGTTGGAAAAAGAACCAAAAAAATAAAGAAAAATTAAAGTTCATGATCGCCCACCGTTTTTACCTTATTAGTTTGAAACTCAGATGTATTAGGTTTCGATATTTTTCCAGAGGTGGTTGTCAAACTGGAGCAAGTGCATCCTCAACCAGTGGGTCTTATTACGTGCTAGTTGTTAGTTCGTTACATTTAGTCCAGCCAGCAACCACTCCAACATCAGTGTTATGCTTTTATGTCAGAGTTGATGCCGACGGGATTTTCATATAACTACATACAAATTCTATGAAAAGACTTTTTCAGAGAATTCTCTATCATGGGATTCGAACCCGTGACCCTCTGCTTGATGAGTTTTTGTATATACCACTACACCACGGCCACCCCAGCTATCTTTAGGTAAGGTCCAAACTGGGTTTGACGAATTGCTACCGAATATCTTTTCTGATACTTCACAATCTTCTTCGATTGTAAGTGCGACGGTTCTTCTCCTGGAGCTCAGTTATCGCACATCGTGCACTCTGTCTCAATTCTTCCAGTTCCATGCCGAAAATTTTTCGCATCTCTTCTTCTACTAAATCAACAAGGTCAAGGTTCCGTTATTCTTCATCCGAGCAATACCGAACAATAGCTCGAAAGGAGTCGTTTTAATACTGCGCTGCAAAGTTGAGTTGACACACCTCTGAAGCCTGCAATACATATTTCGAATCCAGTTCGACTCATGTGCTGACAATTTAAAAAGAACCGAAATAATTATACGATTAATTCTTTCCACTTGACCATTTCCCCTTCGAACCCCAGTTGCAATTAAAAGATATTCGATTTCCTCAGTCTTGCAATAACCTTCGAAAATGTTACTTATGAAAGCGGATCCTCGATCTTGCCGGATTTCCAAATGTTGGTTTTTGTAATTCTAGCTTTGATATTACTTCTGTCGCAGCAGTTGTTTTCGTTGGGTAAATTCATGTAAACTTAGAAACGCATCCACAATACAAAATATGTAGCTATATTGCTCAGTAGTCTTATCGAGTGAACCAAGGTGGTCATTGTGATTTGTACTCAGTGGAACACTTCAATTGTCAATTTGGGATAAAAATCCCTCTTGCTTCCTTGATTTCTTCTCGGATAGAATGCATTCGATACAATTACCTTCTATATTCTAGCTTCTTCACTAGATATAATAATCTCGCTTGACAATTTCCGACATCTTCTTTGTCGCAAAATAACAGCAACTGCGTTTCTGCATAGGGCATCTGCCTTTCGCATCCATGTGGCATTGCGATGCTCAAATACGATATCAAACTTCTGCGTTATTAATACCCAAAAAACATTAAACGCTGCACAGTCGGTTACTACTTTGAAATGAAGACCAAGAAAGTAGTACCGGCATTTCTTTAGAACAGGTGCCTCTAGCTCATAACTGTTATAATTTTTCTTTTCTTTTCTTCTCTTCTGCAGGAGTATTTTTACTGTAGTTCCAGACGGGAAAATAATTATCGTTTTCCGTCCGTAACAGAATGACACCTTAGCCCTATTTCAACGCATCCGCTTGGAGCTCCGTTACCGCATCGAAACGATATAATTTAAAGACTGGGCCTGAAGTTATCATATTCTTCCCCTCCTCAAAAGCTGCAATTTTCTTAGGTCCAAAGCGAAATTTCTCACCTTTTTTTAATAAATTGGTCAATTACATCGTAATACTTGACTATCCTAAAATACCCCATTAATTCTAAAAAACTTTGTACCTTTAATACATATCTCGGTTGGGGAAATTTCCGCACCGCAATAATCTTGTCTTCTGACGGTTGGATAATACATTTTGTTTTTGAAAACCCAAGTATTCAATGACACGACATAAAAATTGACACTTTTTCAATCGAAAAATTAAGCCATATTTACAGATGACCACCAAGACTCGCTTTTAAGATCTTTATTGTGTCCTCATAGTCTCTTCCTGGAATCACAATATCACATAAAATAACATGATTTTTTGTACCAGCAAATCGTGAAACACCCTACTAACATGGCGCTGGGATACTGGTGGTGAAGTTCAAAAGTCATTGTCCATCGGGTGTGACAAACGACGTGTACTTACGGCTTTCCCCGACGTGCACGGGATCGTGAAAAAACCCTTTTTCCAAATCCATTGTTGAAAAAAATGTTGAACGAGCTGAGCTAATCTATTTGGTCGTCTATAAGCGGTATTGGACAACGGTCGAGAACGATGATCTTATTTAGACAGCGATAGTTGACGCATAATTGTCCATCCTTCTTATTCGCAAGCACTATCGGCAAAGTGCTTTATCAGAGATGCTTTGGTGGATGATTTTCTGCTTTAGAAAGTCTTCAATCTGCTCCTGCACAATACCTCTCTCTAACGGAGCAAGCCTTCTTAGTCTTTTGGCAATAAGAACTTCCGTTTGAATGTCCCCATTGTTTAATGTGAAACAAATTTTTAGCTCAGATTTTAATTGCTCGATTTAAACTACGCCTTTGCCGAGAGTGATACGCGTTCCTTGTAGAATGTCTTTACCAACCAAGAGAGCATGGTTTAAAAACTTTAAGGAAACCATTTAGGCATTAGCATAATAAGTTCAATTGTATATTAAAACTGAATCCTTAAAGTAGCTATATGGTTTTGTGCTCTCATTAGACAAGCCACAAAAAATAAGATTATCATTTTCTAATAAAGGGGAGACTACTTTAAAGTATTCATCTGGACCCATTACCGTCACATCGCTTCCGTTAACTAATACTGCCTTCACCTTTAAATCGCTTACATCTATTCTCACTACACTAACAGCCTCAGCAAATTTCTTGTTCTCATTCACATTCATTCACAGTCATTCCACAACTGTAACAACGGATTTATCGCATCTTTAGACTTTAGACTTAGACCTTCTAGATTGGTGATTAGATGTAGATGAATGCTGCCGTAAGGATATTCGGAACCGCTCATATTCTGAAATCTTCACCCTGAAATCGTTCATTGAAGCTGAGAAGTATAACAACCCTTTATTAAACGGAGAATGGTCAATTCTGTCCACGATGTACTGCATGACCGATTTCTCATCAACGCCGTCCTTTGCACCCAATTCACTCATTACGAAAAAGTATTCTATATATCCCCCTTTGTTTGCTTCCTAATTGCAACCTCAGCCGATGTCATGCCTCCGCTAAATTCAATTAGTAGTAATTTCTTCAGTTCTACCCATTCGATTAGCATTGGTCTTGTTCCTGTTAACAACCGTTTCGCAAGCAAAATCTGTCTCGTTTCATCCCATTTCATTGAAGAAGCTACCGTTTCAAATTTATCGACCCACGCCAATATGTCACCTTCGCCACTGATATATGATACGGCATTTAGAGCGTCCTCAAATGAGCCGACGCTCATTCTGTTAGCATGCGTTTTTACTCGTTTACTACCGTTCGGAGCAATGAAATTTCTAATTCAGGATTAGAATTAAAAATTTCCTCTAATCACTGCGGATTTGCCACACTTTGCAATTCCTGATTATGAGTACTTTCTCCAATGAACCTACCTTCGGCGTTCTTATCATCCATTGTCCTCGTACAAGGGCATACGCTGAGGATGCTAATGCAGTCTTATTCAAAAGTTTTGCTTGTTTGCAAACCATTGCCAATCAAATGCGTATTAAGAAATAGACTCTCTGCAACTTCACACTTGTTTGATTTATATGGACTTAATTGTTTTTTTTTTCTGAAAAAGTAGACTCCCGGTTGAGCCCCCATGTAGAATTCAAATAATGGGATAACGTTATAATTCATTTATAATGGCTCCGTAAACTCATTTTGGGTTGGAGAGTTTAAGACAGTGTGAACCAATTCCACATATATACCACCCTGTTTGGTAATGCAATGAATAATGACCATAGTCCAGCGCATTGAAAAATTGCGGTGGTACATCCCATCTGCAAGAGATAAAGACCCTTCCAACCCGGTAAGTCTCCGGTCGATCAGTCTTCTTACAAATGTCAGTAAGGAATAGAGTCCTGACTAATATATGTGGGTTAAGGACAAATATTTAGCTCAGAATAATTTATTCGGTTTCAAGGCGGGCATGATTCATGCCGTATCTAAACAAATTTCTGATATCCAGTGGAACAAAAGCAAGAACCATTGAACTGGTGCCTGCCTGATTCACTTGGTAAAAGCCTTTGATACAGTTTGGTTAGAAGGAATTTTTTCAAGCTTAACATTTTGGACATAGCCAGTTCATCCTGAAAAATGGCGATGTGACTTCTGCTGCGGTAAATTCGTTGATCGTTTTCAACATTTACACAAGTGCTCTGATAGGTTGATTTTACCATGCCATAGCGCACAAAAAGGACTTAATGGCGTACAGATCAGGTCCAAAGACTGAGGTCATTAATATACTTTTGCAACGTGACGTCGATAAAATTAAACGAAGTTGCGATGACTGGAAGTTGAAAATCAACTTTCAGAAATCGAAAACAATTTTGTTTGAGATGCTTTTGTCTAGGGCCTCCAGGGACATCAGAAAGAATTGACTGAAGTTTTCGATCGTGGACAACATGGACAGTCACTTCCTTGTCGTAATATTGTCAGTTACCTTGGGGTCTGCCTAGATCAATATCCATATTTTAACAAATATATAGATGTTGCCCTGGCTAGAGCAAAATGTGCTTTTGCCCTTACAAAGAGATTGTCCTATAGCAGCCAACCCGATGCGAGGGTAAAGGTGAACTGCTACACGGCCCTTATCTGCCTATGCATGTATTTGGATGTCCCGTGTGGTTAACGTCAGAGAAAGTTTATTGGAAAAGGTTCGGGTATTGGAGAGGTCTTGTCTTCACTTATACAGAACACCAGAGTCTGAGCATATAAAATTCTATCCTAATGAGGATATGGTGAACTTAATAAGGGTGGACAATTTCGTCATTGAATTGCCTCTAAGGCGTCAACTCTGATGTTGGAGTGGTTGCTGACTGGGCTAAATGTAACGAACTAACAACTAGCACGTACCAAGGCCCACTGGTTGAGGATGCACTGGCTCCAAATTGACAACAACTTCTGGGAAAAATATCGAAACTTATATACCTGAGTTTCAAACTACTACACCACCCGCCCGCGCACTGGTGAAAAGCCAGTAAAAATTATAAAATTATAAAAAAAAATAAATAAATATTGTAATACATAATTATATAGGGTGATTCATCGTGAGCTTTGATTTATAATGTAAAATAAAATACATAAATTTGAAAGCGAGCTTGAAATTTTTACTATCTGTTAAAAGAACAATCCATGGCATTTATCTTTTAAAAATGATATCATGTTAATGTTGGCCATAACTACGGCTGAGGTGGTCCATTGAGAAGATTTAATTTTTGGCAACTCGATCGAGCATAGCGACTGGTATCTCGCAGATAACACGAGTAATGTTGACTTCCAAAGCATTAATCGTAGCTGACTTATTCCTGAAGACTTGGGACTTTTTGGCACATTCACTGAAAATGTGACGCAAATTCAAGTCGCCTGGCTTCAATTCTTGCACAAGTTGAATTTTATACGCTTTTAGGCCGAGATCCTCAAGTAAAATACGCCAAGTTCTGGAATTCGCCAAGCCAAGCTGCTGAGAACTACGACGAATCGATTCGTCACGGTATTCGCGTACACTCTCAGCTACAGCTGCTATAGTCTCTTGACTACGTGCTGGATGTGGCCTAACCGGTCGAGTATCATCTACTTATATAAACTGGGGCTCGAATTTGCGAATCGTATTGGCAGACAGTTGACAGAACACTGATTTTCGAAGTATAGCTGAACAACTTAGAGACGCTGTTGTGGTATGAGTCTTTTCACAATGATTTGCCAAATAATACTAAACAAAACTGTTAAAGCAGTTTAGGAGTCGTGCGTGATCTGTCAAAAAAAGCCTATTAGAAATCAAACCTCACGATGAATCACCCTATATATATCATAAAAGAGTACTCCTCGATATGAAAGGTCTGATCCAGGACAGATTAGCGGTGCCGGTTGTCTTCCACATCGCTCGGACAGCTCAAGACTGGAGACTCATTTAAACCATTTAAAACAAAAACCAGCTAGATAATAATTTACATTATCTCTAATCAGCTGTTTAGGAATCTAAGAATAAGTTTGACTTAAGAAAAAGGAAGAAATATTATTATGTCTTCCAAATGCAAAATAATTAGAAATTATGTCTTAAGACTCTGTAGACCCAGCGATCAGAAATCAATCATTTTGTGGAGTGCAGTGGAGGACCTTGTTTTTAAGTTAGGAGATAGCGAAATTTAATTTTTTTTTCTTTTAAAAATTTCAGTGTATATTCATTTTTTTGTGTAAATATTGGGTCTATAACTTAATTCGGTTTGCTAAGAGATGGCGTAACTTGTATTATTACATTGGAACATGCGTTGGAAAGCTACTGTCATTGTACGTCATTTCAGTATATGTCATTCATTTGAAGCGTAAACAACAATAATTTTTTTTCACTCAAATATGTCGAACAGGCATAAAGCCTGAAAAAGTGTTTTTGCAGGGAGTTCTTCTTCATTACTTTAATATGAAGAAAACTGATCTTGAAAGTTATCGTATTTTGGTGGAAGTTTATGGTGAACATGCGCTAGCTTAGCGAACGTGCCAAAAGTGATTTGCACAATATAAAAGTGGTGATTTTGGCTTGGAAGACGATGAACGTCCTGGGCAGCCAAAAAGTTTGAAGATGAAGAGCTGGAAGCATTACTCTATGAAGATTCTTGCCAAGCACAAGAAGAGCTCACAGAATCTTTGGGTGTCACTCAAGCAGCTATTTCAAAACGTTTAAAGGCAGCTGGATATGTTTAAAAGCAAGGAAATTGGGTTCCACATGAACTTAAGCCGAGAGACGTTGAAAGGCGGTTTTGCATATCCGAAATGCTGCTGGAACGCCACAAAATGAAGTCATTTTTGCATCGATTTGTTACTGATGGTGAAAAATGAATCCATTACGACAACCCTAAGCGCAAAAAATCATATGGGAAACCCGGCCAACGAGCCAAATCAACTGCAAAGCCGAATATCCATGGCGCGAAGGTAATGCTCTGTGTTTGGTGGGATCAGATGGGTGTGCTGTATTCTGAGCTGCTAAAACCGGGTGAAACCATCAATAGACAACGCTACGGAACACAATTAATCCGTTTGAAGAGAGCAGTAGCCGAAAAACGCCCGGAATATGCGACCAGACACGAGGCAATAATTTTCCATCATGACAACGCTCGGCCCTACGTTGCTATTCCGGTTAAGAACTATTTGGAAAACGGTGGACGGGAAGTCTTACCCCACCCGCCTTATAGCCCAGACCTTGCCCCTTCTGACTACCATTTGTTCCGGTCAATGCATAACGGCCTCACTGAAATACGGTTCACATCAGAGCAGAATATCAAAAATTGGCTTGATTCATTCTTGGTTGCCAAGCCGGCGCAGTTCTTTTGGGATAGGATCCACAAATTGCCAGAAAGATGGGGAAAAGTCAGAGCTTCAGATGGGCAATACCGTGAATAATACTATTGTACATGTTTTTCTTAAATAAAGGTTCAAATTTTGAAAAAAAAAACGCACGAATTAAAATATATACCCAATATTTTAAAATATTTGATACAGCAGATTTTTAAAAAAAATCCGAAAAATTACTTTTTTTTGGCGGTCATAACAGGTGTGCCCCTTAAAAAGTCTCCTAAAATATTATTTTTTCCACAATTGTCTGGACCGCCCTTATTACATTTGGAAACCAAGCATTTAGTTTTCTGGCTAGTTTAAAGTTAAATAATTTAAAAACTTTCTACAGTTAATTTAGAATTTTCATCAATAGTTTTAATATTTATTGAACTCATTCCGAAAAAAAATTATATTTGTAATGTATGCATTACTTGATTTGTTAACGGATTGTATGAGAAACTATCATCACTTGTTATTAAGCATTGAACTATAGAGTCAGCTGGAAGAGTACTACACTGTTTAAAACCAATTTTTATATCAATAACGGCTTCCTTTATTAATTTTTTTTTTTTTTTTTTTTTTTTGTTTTGAAGTACTTATAATAATAAGCACCTATAATCTATAATAATTGTGATCATTTTGCGCATAATATGAATTTTTAAATTCATACATTATGTACGAAAGGTCACATTTCTTTTGTTCATAAAATAATTTGGATATTTAGATGTATTTAAATTCATTTGAACATTTTCTAAGTTATATAAACCAAAACTTGCTATTATCTTTTTGATTATTATGATTTATATTTCTTTGGAAAATATATTGGAGTTGCACTTGGTGCAGTAATTCTCTAAGTATATTTTTTTTAATTTAGAATAGAACTTGTATTAAAATATTTCTTATTTCTAAAATACATTTTAAAATTAGTTATATAAGAAATTTTTTATTTATTTCAGGTTTATATTCATTAGTAAGTTCTACTTGTAGCATTCTACAAATTATATCAGAAATATTGATTTCAAAAGTATGATCATTTAGTGTAGTCAGTAAACAATTTTTATCATCATTGAATCTAATGAATTATTCATTAGATTAATTCTTAAAATAAAATTTTTATAATCTTCTAAAAAAAAACCTATTACAGTACTCAAAGAAATACTAATAGAAAAATAGATTTTTTATCAGTTATTTGCCTTTACTCCGTTGGTTATTTATTGCCATCCAGCATTATTTATAACAAAATCATTAGAAATAGATGATAATCCCCTTAAAGTAGTTTTTATACTTGGATTATCCATTAAATCTATTTTAGTTGAATTAATTATATAATTATTTTAATTATTTTATTATTATTTATGAAATTTATTTTTATCATACCAATTTCGTCTAAAGCTTTATTAGTTGCATCTTTCACAGTTAATTTTTCTCTAATAAATATAAGACTTTTCTGGGGAAAAAATTCTGTTTGCTGGTAAATGATCTTAGAATAAATTGTTTTCGATACTTTTTTTTTTCATTTACATATGATTTCACTTAATATTTTTTTTCTTATTTTTTAATCTATAGCAATATCAAAACATTTATATATATATAAGGTGATAATAAATAGTAATAAAAACGGGAATAAGCACCGTTTGATGCTCCCATTGCACCGATTTGAGTTCCGCTTTTGTGTTTTGTTAAGTTGATATATTTGTAGCTGCCATACCTTCTAAATCTTATCTAAATCTAAATCCATCTCTGTGTGTGTTGACAATTTTTTACAATTTTAGAAATGGATTTAAATACAATACAACGAACCTGTTTTAAATTTTGTGTAAAAAACAGATTTGATGGTGGGAGAACGTTGGAAATGTTGAAAAAGTGTTTCGACAACAATTCTCTTCAAAAGTGGTCGTGAGTCAATCGAAGATGATGAACGCAGTGACAGACCATCGACATCAAAAACCGACGAAAGCATTGACGAAGTAAAAGAAACGTTGGTCAATAGCTGCAAATTAACCATCAGAGAGATAGCCTATGGATCCGTCCCAGACATTTTGGTTAATGATTTGGGTTTCCGTCGTGTAGCAGCAAAGTTGGTGCCAAAAGACCCCAATTTCATGCAAAAAAAAAGAGACCGACATCGCATAAGAGATGACTAAAAATTCATCAAAAGAATCATTACTGGCGATGAGACGTGGGTTTATGAGTACGTCACGCAATCCAGACATCAGGCAAGTGAATGGCGTTCACTAAATGAGCCGAGACAAAAAAAAAACCTCATTTTCAGTCAAAAAAAAAAGGCAAGGCTCATGGTTTTTATGGATTATAACGGTGTAGTGCATCATGAATTTTTGCAAGAAGGCCAGACAGTAAACAAGGAGTATTATTTGGGCGTTATGAGACGTTTGCGCGAAGCAATTCGCCGAAAGAACCCAGAATTGTGGGCAGAAAACGTGGATTTTGCACCATGATAACGCACCGTCGCACAGTGCCATCATTATTCGTAATTTTTTGACGACAAATGCAACAAATACCATCCAACAGCCACCGAATTCAGCTGATTTGGCTCACTGCGACTTCTTTCTGTTCAATCGAGTTAAAAAACCACTACGGGGAAGGCGTTTCAGCAGCCGAGAGGAAGTAATGGAAAAATCACAGGAAGCACTGATAAACATACTGAAATAAAAAATGTTTCGATAATTGGATCAAGCGCTGAAATAAGTTTGTTGCAGTCAATCGGGATTACTATGAAGGGGAAAATATAGATTTAGATGATTTTTTTTTCATTTCCAAAATCAATTAAATCATCGCATATACTTGGAATTGATTTATTAGTACTAAAATTTAACAAACTTATTTTATAGTTTCTATTTTATCTAGTTTTATTGGGTTATAAAATGCACATAATATGCTTGAAGAATTTCAATCTAAACCCATAGTTTAACAGTAAATTCTATAAAATTTATAACAAAACAATGGATGTACAGCAACTCTTAAAAATAATTTTTATGCATTGTTATTTTAATAAGCTATTGTTATTATTATTAATATATAATATTGTACAATACAATATATTATTATAATATATATATATAATATATATATTTCACTGATAATATATTTTGAGATAATAATTTTATAATAATATAGGATTTACAAAGAATAAAATATAACGATTTTGTTTCAAGTACATTATTGCTTTTAAACTATCAAAAATCTACAAAGATCTATCCACTAAAAAAATATTTCGGGTTGATTTCAGGTGAACTAAACCGGAGATATCGGGATTAACGCCGAACACCATTTTTGGAGGACCTTCAAGAGTTCGGCTGCAGGAGCAACTGACAACTTAAATGTTGTCAATAAATGTATCTCTACGTTTTATTTTTGTAAAATAAAATACATTTTCAGAAAAAATTCATAAAAAAGTCTCTTTTGTTTTTCATTCTTGCAACTGCGTATAACCCCTTAAGAAAAGAGTTACAGCCATTCCTGGCTCGTTTGAATTTTTCTCGGTTTTCCTCTGTCGGGTTGGTCTTGTATGACCGAAAAAAATATTCCTCTAGCCCTGCCAACATCTTTAAAGCTCGAGTCTTACCACGCCTTTTCCTTGGTTTGATACTCTTCATTCGACGAGGAATAAAGCGTCTCATTTCAACGAGATTAATGCCTATGATCATATAAGCAGCGACATCCACATTGTTATCGAGGAAATATAATGACCAGCTGCTCAGTCCGCTGCAATTGTGTTTCTCGTATCGCCATACGGTTCTTTTAGGAATCTTTTCTCTAACTGTGTGGTCGATGTACGAGAAATTAGCTGATATGTCCCAATAGTCAGACGAGCCTAGAGGGGAAAGCACATCAACAGTGTACTTTCAGCGTGAGACGTTAAAAACAACTCCAAAGTGTTGGCGGTATGACTATCAATATCTGGAATTCGTGTAGGCTCGCTTACAAGCTGGGTGAAGCGAATTTCTAAACACATCGTCCTTCGGGTGTCGTCTGTCCAGAATGTAAAAACCACGTAAATTTGTTCATTTTTAAGTTATCCGTAATCACAATTTGAGTTTGAAGATACAGGGATACAATTCATTGTAAAGAGTCAGACAGCGCATGAAACTTGTTAAAGGTCGATTTTCTGTCTAAATAAGCAGTAGTGGATAATTTGCTTACGGAGATACAATTTTAACCATATGAAGTTGAATTCAAGATTGAAACATGGATCACATTGTAGTGGAGTTTGGTACATCAATACGAACGCAAATGGCAAGACCGCGGTGAGAACGGAATAATATCACTAGTTCTTAGCCATGTTGCTTCAAATCACAGTGATCTGAGAGGTGTGGGCAGGGATCTACCTGTGTTTCACTAAGTGCCAACATTACTGGTCTGTAATTACAGACGTGAACATACTCAGAAAAGTGATTACTGTACGCCGTATACTGGCTACGTCCACCCTGAATTCTCTAGTCGTAATCACAAAGAAACCCAAAAATTGCAAATACCGACGATGCCAGCAAGGCTGCGAAGTGGGAAATTTAAAGTTGGTGTACTGAATCAAATTGCTGTAGGTGGTATGGCAACACAACAATATGAAACAGTGCACAAAAAAAAAAAATTTTATTTTTTTTTAGTTTTATCCATAAGTCATTTATTTATTTTAACTAATGATGTATACCCATTTTTCTTAAATGATAAAGGTTTATTAGAATTTATTTTATTTAAATTATTATTATTATTATATTTAATAGTATCAATATTATTTGATTTATTTTTAAATGTACAAACTATCGTTATTCTTTTTAACTAATAATCTTTTATTGTACTAAATATTAAATTTTTTAACTTTTTAAAAACTTTAGTTTCACTGACTTTATTAATTCCACAAAGCTGTTTAATTCAACCTTCTTTAAAATCGTATTTTTGTATTTCGTTATTTATTTCTTCTTCTATCGTCATAGAACGACGACGCCTACTATGCGTCATCTAACGACTTCCAAGGATTAGACGTTTTAATATTTAAACATAAAGACTTAAAAGATAATTGATCAAAGAGATAACATTTCTAATATATGTAGTTAAAATAATGAAAATCGTATTTAAAAATGTATTTACAGCCTTACAAAATCAAAAACTATCAATTGACAAATTAAAATACGCAAATTTTAAAAATCAAGATATAATTGAACACTTCATTGTAAGGGAAAAACAATGTAAGCAGAATAATGATAAATCTAGTTTTGATGAATTAATGTTGATACAAAATTATCTAAATACATATATGGCTAAAACAATTAATAGTATTAGATTTGAAGAAGATTTTAAGCCTATATTTAGTGAAGAATATGTATAGAAATATACGGCTGAAGAATTGAGAAAATTGAAGTCTGGTAAACAGGACCACGATTTAATAACATCACTGAAGTTACAGCTCTTAATATACAATTCAATTAAGGCTTCTACAGTTTTAGATAGATAACATTTTAATATATAGGACAAAATTATCAGAATTCTATTATTAATTTTTTTGTTTTCTTGACTTACAATACTACATTAATTAATAAACATATACCGAATAATTTTGGTGTTAATGATAATTATTTTAAAAAAATTCTATTTTCACACAGCAGAGAATAGAAAAAATTAGTTAGTTAGAATAAAAAAAGTTAGTGAAACGGATACAGAGATATTTCTTAAATTCAAATTTAAATATAATCTCTTATCAGAATCAAACTGTTTCAAATGTAAATCATCTGATTACAAAGAATATAAAGTTCCAGAAGTGACTGAATTGATATTAATTGATTTTATGGAATTTATAAATTATAATTTCGATAAGGCAATTAAAAATTTATTCGATACGCACAGTTTAATTTTATTTACAGTATAAAAAGACAATCAAATTAAAGAAACCATCTTTTAAGATAATTCATGATAATATCTATGAATGTGAAAATTGTACTTTTTGTGATAAACTAAAAAGTACGATCATCTTAAGAATTTTATCATGTATTCAAAAATAAACAAAAAGAAGAAATATGTGTTTTTACTACAGAAAGGTGTATATCCATAAAAATATATAAATGATATGAGTAAATTAAAATTAAAAACATTACTGAAATATGAAAATTTAATTCAAAATTATCAGATTCTATATCTGAGAAAAGTTATAAATTTTCTAACAAATTATGAAATTATTTTAAAAATTTTTAGTAGGAGATTTTGGTGTTTAAAGAATTATCATAATTTATATCTTAAAGTCTACAACTTGGACACTATTTGTAAGTACTCCGCATATAAATATTAACGATGCTTTGAAATTTACTTGACAAAAATTAGAATTTTTAACTTATTTGAATATGTATAAATTTTGTCAAATACCTCAAGGGGAGGTATGTCGCAAATTATTCATGATCATGACAAGGCAAATAAATGTTATTATTTTAGTACCAATGTAGAACAAGTTTATAAATTATCTAAAGTAGAAGCACCAAACCATGAAATACCAAAAATATCATCAAGTTTACAACATGAAAGGGTTACAAAAAAAAAATTGGTTCACAACCAAATGGAAGAATTCAAATAATAATTTGTAGTTAAGAAAAGAAAGAAAAAATTATTTTAAATACTAGACAAGAGTATTCAAAACGAGGAATTAAGCTATTAAAAATCCATAGAGGTATTGTATTCTATACAAAAAGCTTGGTTAAAATCATGTATTAATAATTATACTCAACTGAGAAAATAGGCTAATAATGAAAAAGATTTCTTTAAATTAATGAACAATTTAATATTTGAAAAACAAATGGAGAATGTAAGAAATATGATAGATTGAATTTAAGAACTGTCAGGCAAGGCAGCAGAAGCAGACAGAATTTTCAAAGTAGAATAATTACAGATAAAAACTTGGTAATTATTTTGAGAAAAAGGGTAAAAGTAAAATGAACATGGAATGGCCAAAATTAAAAATTAATAATATTTAAATTCCATGTTCAATTAAAGAAAAAAATGAAAACAGAATGAATGTTCTAGGTACAGCTCAGTATTTGCATCATTCATTATTTATTTTGAAGCGAAATCATTAAACGATACTGAATTCGATATAAATATGGATATGAAAGAAGAAATAGATTATATGTCACAGTGAATTATTAGACAAATTCTTTATTTATAGATTAAGATCAGATAATAAAAAAACATGGAAAATTCAATGAATATATTGGAATACCAGTTAGAGAATTTTGTGGTTTGAGTTCAAAAATGGATTTATTTAGAACTGATAATGATGATAAACAAATATGTTAAGGACTAAAAATTTAAAAAAGCAGTAAAATTTGAAGCTTACGAAAATTGTTTCACCAATTTACAAATTAAAAAGGAGATTGTTCATTTTAATAAAGTTATATAAAATAGAAGAAGAAAAAAAAATTGATTTATTGGTTTATCGTCATATGATGATAAATTCTATTTATATAGGGATGAAAATAATAATATTTCAAAATAAGCACACGGCCATAACATAAAAAAAAAAATTGAAAGACCTTTAACACTAGATTCTTAGATTAGTTTAGTTATTAGATTGGATTGGGTATTGATTTTAATTTATTAAATTAATTTATTTAATTCATTACATAAATACTTTTTAGTTTATATTATACAATCTAATTTTCTTAAATATGAACCCAAACATTTTTGATAGTAGTACACGCTTTTCTGTTTTTTAATATTATCTTATTTTTTAATTATATCTGGATACATCTTTTAATGGTGTTACATAAAAAATGGGTTATCATTTAGAAAAATGAATTTTCTTACATATTACCTAAGAAAACTATTTTTTAATTGATTGCCAATTTTTAATGAACCACCGTTAAGAGATGTTTTAGTTTTTTTCCTATTTAATAATTAATTTTTCTTATTTAATAAAATTTTATATAAAAGCAAGCTTAGATATCTACTGTTTATATAGTTCAATTCCATCTATTAGTGAATGAAATTGATTTATCAAATAAATTTCTATTTTCTTGAACACCTCTTTGAATATTTATTTTTTAATTTTCAAGTATTTTGGGTGTCTATAATTTTTTAAATTACTTTATGAGTATCAAATTTTATATTTTCCGTATCTTAATCACAATCATTTTCTAAATTTTTATAAGATGTGTTTATACTACTTCCCAAATGTGTGTTTTAATTTTCTATTGATTTTCTTTTATTAAAAAGTATTAAATAATATATATTATTATATTTTCAAGTATTTTGAGTATATCTATTATTTTTTAAATTTACTTATGAGTATCTAATTTTATATTTTCCGTAGCTTAATAACAACCCAATTTCAAATTTTCAATATATGTTGTTTTACTATTTCCTTAATTTGTTCGTTAATTTTCTATTGATTTTATTTCATTAATTAATAATAAATTATCGGACTGATTATTTTTTCTGCCGAATTTATCAATTCTAATTAAATTAAATTTATTTCTCTTAATTCTTGAATTATATTCATTATTTATTTCAGGACTATCATAAAAAAACATTCTATTGTAACTTGTGATTTTAAAATAATTTTTAATGCTCTTTTCAGTTACTGATTCGGCTTTCTTTTTAAAATCTTATTTTTTATTAGTATACGTAGGTCTAATATAATTCATGTATTTACTGCCGACACTTGATATAATCGTCTTTGTATTTTCATCATCATTTTGCATATAGACATAAATTATTACAATAATGTGTTCACAATTTGTAAAATCTTCATGTTTAACTGATGGTTCTTTTAAAATTAATAATTCCCAAAAACCCTTAGTTTCAACATATCATAATACATATTTTACAATAATATCATCATTATTATCTGTTACTTACAGAAACACCAATCCAAAGGTCACTTTTCAGATTCTAAGCCGAATATATTATCACAAATTCTTGATCCAGAAGCATTTAAATTCAAATATTTCATTGCAATATTTCCAATTATATTTTAAACAAAATTTGTTAGAATTGATTTTAACTGAATTAAATTTTCATAAAATTTAACACTTTTTTTGAAATTGGTGTACTAAATAATGGTGAAAAAAATTTTTATTTTCACTAGAATGTGCTGATTCAATACAAATTTATTCTTGCTTTGAAAATTTTATTTTGTAATTTCTCTACATTATTTTTTAGCAGAGATATTTCATTTCTTAAACTATCTAGTTTATTAACATATTGATCACCCAATTATTTTTGTTTCTCTTTTATTGATTTTAAATTATTTGCCGATTGTAGAACATTACAAGCAATTATTAAAGCAATGTCTGCATTGTGGGCTGCTGATTTATTTATTTTGACAACGGTTGATACAAAATCAATAAATCATATACATATGTAAATATGTGGTAAACGCTATTTATATGTTTTCAAAATTGCTTAGATAAGACCATTAAAAAAAAAGCTGGAAAATGAGTCATAGACGCATTCCAGGGCAAACAAGGAGCAAATCGTAGGAATCCACATTGAGTACCCTCGATTCGGAAAACATTAACTCGGTGAAAGGGGACTAAGCTTAATAAAAACATAAAGTAATCTGGTTACATACGTGTCGGTAAATTTCTTGGACCACCGTTAAATAAAGCCAAGTTATGAGCTGGCCTTAAGGATCATCTCATCGATGTGCGAAGGAAAATTTAGCTCACTGTCGAATAATATGCCGAGATCTTGAAAAGATTGAACCATAGAAAAAGTAAAGTCGAGGAGGAGATGGGTTGCATTAACGTGAGAATGTTATAGATTGATATTTGGCTGTATTAAGTTCTAGGCAGTTTTTAGAACATCAGATTGAAAACAGATTAAGGTACCGTGCTGTCCACCGGCGAATGCCGGCGTTTTTACACTCGCTGTTCATGTGTGGTTAAAAAAACACATGTGTGCAAGAAAAAAAAAAATATTCAATGCAGTGCAGTGCAATATCTAAATCAAAAAAAAAAAAAAAAAAGAAAGCATAGTGCGAGCATCCTAAATATCCCTCCTCGGTCATATTACTTGTGCTTGCACTTGGTCACTGATGTTGCTGTATTCATCATACGGCACGGGCAATGGCTCAGTGCATGTAACAACCGATGGATAGCGGTTTGCAAGTGTAAATTTTGCTGGTGCACTGCTTCATTTTGTAGGGCATAACACCTACAACAATTTTAATTCGGTAAGTCAACATCTGAATTTTCACTTCACAGCCTCGCCCAGCATCATCGGCGTTTGTGTTTTCTGTGTTTGTAGCCAGAATATGCGAGCTTAAAAGTAATCACTTTTATGCCTTTTTTGGCACTTAGTTAAACCCAAGATTCCCGCTTACACTTCTCAGATCACTTTAATTTAAAGCTACTTGGCTGCAAACTAGTACAATTATTTTTCTTTCACCGCGGTCTCGCCATTAACGTACGTAGTGATGTAGCTAACCAAACTCCACCACACTTTAATCCGTGTTGCAATCCAGAATTTAATTTCTTGTGGCTAAAATTCCAACTCCATACTCAAATTATCCACTACTGTTTTATTTACAGAAGGCCTAAATTTGACAGCTGTTCGACTTTTAACGAGTTCAATTCGCTGTCTGACTCCATTCAAAGAATTCTTTCCGTGTTCAAGCGATTCTAATACACACAATTCTGGGTGGCTTCGACATTCTGGACAGACAACCAACGAAGGACGGTGTGTTGAGATCTTCACTGCGGAAAACAACTTGACCCAGAATGTAAATGAGGCCACACGTTTACTAGACGTTACTAGACATAACACCAGTACCCTGGACTTGTTTTTAACTTCTCACCTGACAATAGAGTCCGATCCTTCGTATAATAAACAATAAATAATAAATAATAAATAATAAATAATAAATAATAAATAATATATAATAAATAATAAATAATAAATAATAAATAATAAATAATAAATAATAAATAATAAATAATAAATAATATATAATAAATAATAAATAATAAATAATAAATAATAAATAATAAATAATAAATAATAAATAATAAATAATAAATAATAAATAATATATAATATATAATAAATAATAAATAATAAATAATAAATAATAAATAATAAATAATAACTAATACATAATAAATAATGAATAAAAAATAATAAATAATAAATAATAAATAATAAATAATAAATAATAAATAATAAATAATAAATAATAAATAATAAATAATAAATAATAAATAAAAAATAATAAATAATAAATAATAAATAATAAATAATAAATAATAAATAATAAATAATAAATAATAAATAATAAATAATAAATAATAAATAATAAATAATAAATAATAAATAATAAATAATAAATAATAAATAATAAATAATAAATAATAAATAATAAATAATAAATAATAAATAATAAATAATAAATAATAAATAATAAATAATAAATAATAAATAATAAATAATAAATAATAAATAATAAATAATAAATAATAAATAATAAATAATAAATAATAAATAATAAATAATAAATAATAAATAATAAATAATAAATAATAAATAATAAATAATAAATAATAAATAATAAATAATAAATAATAAATAATAAATAATAAATAATAAATAATAGAATAATAAATAATAAATAATAAATAATAAATAATAAATAATAAATAATAAATAATAAATAATAAATAATAAATAATAAATAATAAATAATAAATAATAAATAATAAATAATAAATAATAGATAATAAATAATAAATAATAAATAATAGATAATAAGTAATAAATAATAAATAATAAATAATAAATTATAAATAATATATAATAAATAATAAATAATAAATAATAAATAATAAATAATAGATAATAAATAATAAATAATAAATAATTAATAATAAATAATAAATAATAAATAATAAATAATAAAAAAATTAATAATAAATAATAAATAATAAATAATAAATAATAAATAATAAATAATAAATAATAAATAATAAACAATAAATAATAAATAATAAATAATAAATAATAAACAATAAATAATAAATAAGAAATAATAAATAATAAATAATATATAATAAATAATAAATAATAAATAATAAATAATAAATAATAAATAATAAATAATAAATAATAAATAATAAATAATAAATAATAAATAATAAATAATAAATAATAAATAATATATAATATATAATATATAATATTAATAAATAATAAATAGGAAATAATAAATAATAAATAATAAATAATAAATAATAAATAATAAATAATAAATAATAAATAATAAATAATAAATAATAAATAATAAATAATAAATAATAAATAATAATAATAAATAATAAATAATAAATAATAAATAATAAATAAGGAATAATAAATAATAAATAATAAATATGAATAATAATTAATAAATAATAAATAATAAATAATAAATAATAAATAATAAATAATAAAATAATAAATAATAAATAATAAATAATAATAATAAATAATAAATAATAAATAATAAATAATAAATAATAAATAATAAATAATAAATAATAAATAATAAATAATAAATAATAAATAATAAATAATAAATAATAAATAAAAAAATAATAAATAATAAATAATGAATTATTAATAATAAATAATAAATGATAGATAATAAAATAATAAATAATAAATAATAATAATAAATAATAAATAATAAATAATAATATAATAATAATAGATAATAATAATAAATAATAATAATATAATAAATAATAAATAATAAATAATAAATAATAAATAATAAATAATAAATAATAAATTATAAATAATAAATAATAAATAATAAATAATAAATAATAAATAATAATAATAAATAATAAATAGTAAATAATAAATAATAAATAAAAAATAATAAATAATAAATAATAAATAATTAAATAATAAATAATAAATAATAGATAATAAATAATAAATAATAAATAAAAATAATAAATAATAAATAATGATATAATAATAAATAATAAAATAATAAATAATAAATAATAAATAATAATAATAAATAATATAATAATAAATAATAAATAATAAATAATAAATAATAAATAATAAATAATAAATAATAAATAATAAATAATAAATAATAAATAATAAATAATAAATAATAAATAATAAATAATAAATAATAAATAATAAATAATAAATAATAAATAATAAAATAATAAATAAATAAGAATAATAATAAATAATAAATAATAAATAATAAATGATAGATAATAAATAATAAATAATAAATATTAGGTAATAAACAATAAATAATAAATAATAGATAATAAATAATAAGTAATAAATAATAAATAATAAATAATAAATAATAAATAATAAATAATAAATAATAAATAATAGATAATAAATAATAAATAATAAATAATTAAATAATAAATAATAAATAATAAATAATAAAAAAATTAATAATTAATAATAAATATAATAAAATAATAAATAATAAATAATAAATAATAAATAAAAATAATAAATAATAAATAATAAATAATAAATAATAAATAATAGATAATAAACAATAAATAATAAATAATAAATAATAAATAATAAATAATAAATAATAAACAATAAATAATAAATAATAAATAATAAATAATAAATAATAAATAATATATAATAAATAATAAATAATAAATAATAAATAATAAATAATAAATAATAAATAATAAATAATAAATAATAAATAATATATAATAAATAATAAATAAATAATAAATAAGCAAATAAATAATAAATTATAAAAAAAATACATAATAAATAATAAATAATAAATAATGAATAATAAATAATAAATAATAAATAATAAATAATAAATAATAAATAATAAATAATAAATAATAAATAATAAATAATAAATAATAAATAATAAATAATAAATAATAAATAATAAATAATAAATAATAAATAATAAATAATAAATAATAAATAATAAATAGTTAATAATAAATAATAAATAATAGATAATAAATAATAAATAAAAAATAATAAATAATAAATAATAAATAATTAATAATAAATAATAAATAATAGATAATAAATAATAAATAATAAATAATAAATAATAAATAATAAATAATAAATAATAAATTATAAATAATAAATAATAAATAATAAATAATAAATAATAAATAATAAATAATAAATAATAAATAATAAATAATAATAAAATAATAAATATAAATAATAAA
This sequence comes from Volucella inanis, assembly GCA_907269105.1. NCBI lineage: Eukaryota > Metazoa > Arthropoda > Insecta > Diptera > Syrphidae > Volucella > Volucella inanis. The sequence goes on along the minus strand of OU026155.1, from coordinate 44,599,685 downwards.
TAATAAATAATAAATAATAAATAATAAATAATAAATAATAAATAATAAATAATGAATAATAATAATAAATAATAAATAATAAATAATAAATAATTAATAATAAATAATAAATAATAGATAATAAATAATAAATAATAAATAATAAATAATAAATAATAAATAAATAATAATAATAAATAATAAATAATAAATAATAAATAATAAATAATAAATAATAAATAAATAATAAATTATAAATAATAAATAATAAATAATAAATAATAAATAATAAATAATAAATAATAAATAATAAATAATAAATAATAAATAATAAATAATAAATAATAAATAATAAATAATAAATAATAAATAATAAATAATAATAATAAATAATAAATAATAAATAATAAATAATAAATAATAAATAATAAATAATAAATAATAAATAATAAATAATAAATAATAAATAATAAATAATAAATAATAAATAATAAATAATAAATAATAAATAATAAATAATAAATAATTAATAAATAAATAATAAATAATAAATAATAAATAATAAATAATAAATAATACATAATAAATAATAAATAATAAATAATAAATAATAAATAATAATAAATAATAATTCTCAATCTGCCGGAAAATAACTGATTTTGAAACAGCTATTAAACATACCTTAAATTAATTGAACATAGTTTTTAGGAAGATTTCGTAGATATAAATTCTTTAACCCATCAAAGCCAGATGCTTTATTTGTTTTTAAACAAGAAACTATACGGTTCACTTCATCAAAAGATACAAAGTTTGTAACATACTATCATCCAACGAACTTGTGTTTAACTTGTGCTCAACTGCTGAGGTTATTTTTTTGCTGGTATTCATATTATTAGTCATGCTATGTTTTCCAAAAAAAAAATGTTTAGCAAAAGCGTTTGCTTTTTGGAGATTTGATAGCATCTCAGAATTTCCTACTTTAAATGCATAAATGTGAAAACTTTTCCTTTTGATAACCTTAACTGTGTTTCAAAAGGGCTTGCTTGCTTTCGCTAAGTCCTGAAGCTTATAATTCCAGGATTGGTTTCTGTAGTCTGAAATCCATATTATGCTTCCATTAAGTTTTTTTCACCGCAGAGGGATAAAAACGATTTCTTGTAGCAATCCAGTCAGATCTTATGATACTTCTGATATTGATTAGTCGTTGTATGTGAAACATTGGTACTGTCACAACGTTTAATTTTTTTGGGTACAGAATGCTGTATGCTCTCCCGTACCGCACTAGTAAACGATCCTACGGCCTGATCAATCATAGATCGGTTCGTAGCACCAGTTATATCATCTAGATCATTTTTGCCGCATAAGATGCTTAAATTTTTCCAGTTGACATATTTAAAGCTATAGACTAAATTACTATTCTGGGCAGTAGTTAGGTAAACTCTACACAATACTGGAAAATGATCTGAACTAAGTTTCGGAGTATTTTTTAAAAAAAAGTCCAAAGTTGACGGATTTGACCGAGAACTTGATAGAATATACGTAGGATGCGGTAGGAAAAGTATGTGAAAAGGATGACTTGAGTTCAGATTAGCAAGTTCATTACCCCAAGCGTTAGCTTTCAGGTATCCCCAACTCCTATGCTAACAATTAAGATCCCCTCCTAACAAAAAAATGTCATTTAAATTTACTAATCGGCGCAGATCATTTTCAACTCTGAAGGTTTATTAATATAGCTGATCTTAACATTTTAACATTTTACCTCGAATGCTTCTAGCATTCCAACAAATTATGTTTAGGCTGTAGGCATACAATTCATACCTTGATACAGATACTTAACAGCTTATTGTGCAATGGCATTGAATTGCTCTTCTTTAGTATTACATCTCCCTAGCAGCGTAATCATATCAGCTGTGAGCGCATTGATCTCCTCCATGGAAATAAGAACATTTACCCCAATAGGTCCTCCACTGCTGTTGTTGTTGTTGCTGTTCGTCCAAGCATTTGGTAAATTATTACAGCTGACAGCTGAACGTGACTCGGCGCTACTCTTTCGTTGAATATTGAGAGCAGGAAAGTCATTGATGTTCGGTGTAAATGCTGTTTGCTGTTGCATTCTTCTCTTTGGTGGGTGAGAATCTTATATTGGAAGAATCACATGTTTCGGTATTGTGGTTCTCAGAGGAAATTACGCAATGTGTCTTAATGTGACAATTTTTTTCTCCATGGCCATACATCTGGTAGTTATAGCATTGTGTTTATTTTCTCTTCTGTCTCCGAGCAAAGTCCCATTTGATTTGAGTTTTAAAAATGGATTGAAAATTTTTTTTAAGCTCATTAAGTTTAATCAAACCAATCTCGAGAAAAAGAACATAGAGCACGTCGGTAAAGGTCTCATACTCCTTTTTAATATTCTTAATATTTTGACACTTGAGACCGTGCTTCACTAGTTCTTTTTTTAATGCATTAATAGGAACTTACAGGACCATACAGCATGACCTTGAACGACCGTGCTGATGGTAAATCATTACGAACAATTGCCATTAATGTCATCGCACATAATTTTAATTCCAATAGTTATTTTTGTTGGTATAACAGTTTTGAATATGAATTTCGCAAAGCAGGTTATGCTAATTGTCACTCGTTTTTTGAAGAACAAAAATTGAAGGAGTTTTTGATTTTTTGTTCGAATTTGACGGGGTAACAATCTCATCACACTCAATATCACTATCATCGTCTATTACACTTTGCAATGGTTCAAAGAAATTATATCTAGAATCATAAACTTTAGAATTCATTTTTGGGGTTTTGAGTTTGAACACATGTTGTCTTCAACATTAAGAGATCGAGCTCTTTTAGTAATTTTTCTGATTTAAAACACTGCACAGAGAGAAACACGTCACACAGGTTCGAAGCCTTAATATGTAAACTGTTATGAATGAACATCCGTGATATTGATAATTGCCAATTGTCCCAATTTTTTAAAGTAGCGCTCTTGAGGCTGCATGTCTGAAACCCTGGATCCACCTTGACACTGGGTTTTCGGTTGGCCGTGTGGTGGCCAATGAAGGGGATATCAACTAGATCGTAGCCGGTCTATCAGTTAGGTTGGCCGAATGTAAACTGTAATCGTTCCTAATGTATTAATTTAAACGACTGATATCATCACTGTTTTTGTTTTTTAAAATTGTTTTGGTAAAGAAGAAGGAAATAAAGATTATTATACATGTATCTACCAAGCAGCAGGCACGTGTCATTTTTATGTTGTTTTATTTTGAATTTCGAGAAATATCATAACGAAAACTACATTTTCAAGGATAGCTTTCAACAGAAATTAGAATATGGCTTTAGAAATAACCCGTTTAAGTAGTAATTAAGAAACTGATAAAAATAATTTAGCACTTTGCTAATATTGTTTTAAAGCAAATTCTATCTGAAATTTAAAATAAAACCAAATGGTAGGAAATGGTATAACAAAAGAATAGCAAAACAATTTTGTGTTCGAACATATATTTTTTTTTTCTATTGCCCGTTTCGTCAAACTTTTACTCGTGCTTGGGCCATGGTTTCTTTTATAAAATATTATTTCCCTCAAAATCATTAAACAATGTTCAGTTTTCAGCCAACACAAATACGAACATCATCCGAAGAAGCCCGAACTTCATGCCACCCCTATAATTACTGACCACATCCTTCACATCGACATATATGGTATTCCACACAAAAAAATAATAATATAATAAATTTTCTAAGTTAGTACGCGCAGGTTAAAGTATTAAAGTCCAAATCCGTAATGTTTTCCCCTTAGGGAAATACTTTTTTCTTTCGCTATTCCAGAGATAATTGTAATAGACAATGAAAAATCGTTAAACTCATTGTCAATTACTTTTATGTTAGAAGACCAACTTGGAATTAGGGTATTTAAAATTTCACCCTACACCAACATGTTTAAGTGAAACGATTCCACTCTAATCTTACCTTTACGGAAATCATGCGATGCCTAAAAACCGACCAAATCCATGACAACTTAAAAAAGTTCTTAGAAAAATCTGTATACGAATACAATTGCTCTATCCATTCCACTATAGGTCGTAAACCCATTGAGATATTTTTTGCCAGAAATATAACTACTGACTCTGAACAATCCGAAGTGTTAAATTTTTGTTTATTTCCTTAGTTAAGTTTATTACTTCGTAAATTTTATCAATTACTAATTTATTAATTATTACTTGTTTATTATTATTGCTAAATGCATTATTAACTCTTTAATTTAACATATAATTTCAAAATCGTGCTGGTCTGGATTCCAAGCACTGCTTGGAAGGTCTAAAGACCTTTTATTTTTAGTTTTTATATATGGTAGGAGTCTGTTTAGATGGCTTCTAATTTGAGAAATTTCATTGGAAGGGAGGAATTGGATACTTGCTGTTAATGTTCGTCGATAATGTAATCGTTGTCTCTATTCGGTCAGTCGTGTCTTCGTATTTGTCTAAGTCGATTACATGAACAATTTTGAGGTTTTCTGTTTGCAATCGTGTATTTAATGTTACTAATCTCGAGTACGTGTAATCTAGTAATAATTTAAAAAGAGAAAGAGAGAAATGACATTTTGATGTGTGATTTGTGGACAGTTTTTCTGGATTGGGTTACTATTGTAGTTTTTCTGTTTTCCGCTACAACTTCCTTCTTGTACCTTGGAGTAAGCTTGGATCCTATTCTTTTATTTCCCTTGACATAAACTACATCTCCAGGTGAATATTTTTTGATAGGCTGTTTTTATTTTGGTTTGCCAGGTCAATGGACTGTTTTTAATAGTGTATTGGATAGTTTTTTTTTTTAAACAGTCCTGGATTTACATTCCTGCCGAAGAAAATTTCTGTTGAATTCTTGCCTATAACATAATACACTGGAAAATTGTAGGCATTACAAACAGCACTCTCTAAGAGTTCCGTGAAGGATTTATGGATGTTTTCGGTCTTAAGACATCTCATTAATGCGGTCAGAGTGGAAACGTTTCACTTGACCGTTCACAGTGCTAGTATATGGAGGGGTCTTGAATATTTTAAAGCCTAGCTCGTCTTCCATCATGAATAGGGGCAGAATTGAAGTATTTTTCGTTATCGACAACTCCTGTATCTGGGAGATACCATAGGCAGAGAGTACCTCGCTTAGTGGTTGTCTTATGTCTTCTATTGTTTTTGAATATGCAAATGTGCATATTTCGAAAATTTCTTATTATTATTATTATTATCAAGAAAACGATACAAATTAATTTGTAGGGTCCGGGTTTTAACGCCGGGGTACTATGGAAATGTGGCGCGTTTCGTCAACAGCATGCGGAGTACTGAAGTTCCCATGTGGTCACCCACCTACGTACTTACCGCGCCCAACACTGCTTGATTTCGGTGATCTAGTGGGAACCGATGCTCTCAGTGTGGCAGAACAAGTTTTCCCTCAAGTGAGAATATGTCTATATGGACAATATCTCTAAGTTATTTGCAAATGGGTGTAGCTTGCAGTTCTGGCTTTTTTTGGGTGGCAGTCGTATTTGTTTTCTTTACAAACGGTACACATTTTTGTTATTCTTTTAATTTTAGAAGCCATTGCGGGGAAATATTTTGCTCTCGTGTTCATTCCTGTTAGCTCTTTTATGGGTTTGAATAATAATATTCTCTTGATACAGTTCATTTTGGATATCTTCAACCTGCATTTGCGTAAATCGCAAACGATAGCTGCTGAAATGTGATTGATAGCTATATCTCTTGGATCGATCCCAATAAATTTTCTTCAGTATTTATATCATTGATAACAAATGGGTTCAAGCGGGTTTTTAAAATATTAATTAGTTTTTCTTCGTTAAAATTATCCTGTGATTAAGTGACTGTGGTAATTGAGGAACGTGATTTCGAATTTATTACTTGCAATGTTTCCTACTTGAGGAAAGATTTGGTTCTTAAAAGCGTTAATGGGAATTTCCAGACGAGGTATAAGGTTTTGAGAAGAACTTTCCGCACTATTTTGGGTCGGGGTCAGTGAATTTATTTGAGAATTAGGTGGTGGTCTCGAAAGGGCGTCTGCAACGACATTAATTTTTCCAGGTTTGTACTTTAAATTGTAGTTGTATTCTTCTAAGATCGCTTGCCAGCATTTCATCTTCCTATTGTGATTTTTGTGGCTAAGAGCATAAGTCAGTTTTTGGTGGTCTGTAAAAATAGTAACTTTGGCATTACAGTATAAGTAATGCCAAGGCTATTAAGGGCCAAAATGATCGCCAGCATTTCTTTTTCATTTGCGGCGTGATGTTCTTGCGCTTTGTTTAATGTTTTTGATATAAACATGTTAGGAATGTCATTTTGGGCAAAACTCTCGATTGATTGAAACTCGATTGATTTCTGGACATACGTACGTCCATCTTCCCCTCTCAAAAAAATAAACCGGCGGTAGAAACCGGATAGATCTTAAGAGGATCACAAATTCTTAAGGGTTCTAGGCTGTTGGAAATTGAAAAATTGAGAATTAACTTTCTCTGGATTGGTTTTTATACCATTGGATGAAATAATGTATCCTAGGAATTCTACTTCACTCTTGTAGAATTCGAATTTATCCAGCTGCACCTTCATGTTTGCAGCTTCCAGAGTTTTGAAAACTTTTTCAAGGTTTTCTCTCAAGGTATCATCTAGTGCTCGTTTAGAAATGAACGGGGCCTTTTTCAGCCCAAACGGCAATCTCGTAAATTCGTATTTGCCATTATTTATCGAAAAAGCAGTTTTTTCGATATCGGTTTCCTTTAACGGTATGTGGTGAAATCCACTTTTCAAGTCGATGACCGTGAAGAGATTGTTTTTGCCTTATTGCGAAAGCACCTCATTAATTTCCAGTATGTTATACCGGTCAGCTTTTGTGACGGAATTCAGTTTACGAATAGTCTATCACCAGTCTGTATTTTTTCTCACCTGAGGCATCAAGTTTTTTTTTTAACTATCCAAACCGGTTAATTTCTATATGGTGCTTATGACGGTCTGATTATGTCGTCGTTAAGCAGTTTCTGAACTCGGGTTTCCACCTCGTCTTTGAGGTACATTGGGTATGGATAGCATTTCGAATATACAGAGGATGACTTTAAATGAGGTGAAAGGAAAAACTTAATTTCGGTGTCTTTTAAGCCGAATAGGTTGACAAGGGTATAGTGGATAATTGCCATATTGCAAAATATGGCAAAATATGATTTTTCGTTTGGAATGGGTTTTTTGAAAAGGGAAGGCTGGATGCAATTTTTATTAGATTCAATGTCAATAAGTATTCTCAAAATTTCACCGCTCTTCACTTTGAACTCAAAATATAGCAGCGAATAGCTCGCTAGCCTAAAAAATGGATATATGTAAATTCAGGTATAGCTACTGCCTGTTGCTCGGGTTCAGCTGGTATATTTTGGAATACAGATTCAGAGTTTAGTCTATTTGTTGCATTGGAGGTTATTGAGTTGGGTTTTGGACAATTTGCTGCGACTCCTCATATTGAGCTAGAGTTTTTTCTCCTTAAGGAAATTCCGAATTAAAGATTTGTCTCTATTGTTCCACGTTGTCATTATTTGTATTGATGTGGTAGTTCCGTTGCTTCTTATTGGTGTAAATATGAGGCTGAGGCATATTTGCGGGTCTTTTAAGCGCAGGTGGCCAGTTCGCTTGTGGTACTTGCGGCCTATTTGCGTAGTTAACCGCGTTGGTTCTTATTGTTGATGTTTCCAAGCACCTTGTCCCTATATGTTTGCATAAGAAGTGAAAGGGATTCGTTCCCGATACCCATGCATAATATTTTATATAAAATTAATGAAAGATGGGAATATGCGACTTGATAAAACTCTTTGACGGAAGAGTTACCCTGAACAAGCGACGACATTTTGTACTCTAGTGTACAGAGGTCTCGCTTGTCTGCATAATGTAAGGTTGAACAGCGTGAAATGCTATCCCAGCTTAAGGGGGTATTGTATGATTTCAAAACAAGGTCAGCATTACTAACGATTTTATTCCGTATCACGCTTAGGATACCGAAATACTTGGGTGACACTTTTAATGGTTCGTATATTTGCAAAATACGATTCACATCTTTCTTCCAAGAGCTAAGTTCTCTTTATTGGCCGGTAAAGTCTTTTAAGCTACAAACTATTTTAGGGATTCTATCTAGATCACCTAGATTTCCCTTATGTTCTGGGTTGATTATTTGATCGATACCACCGAACTGATCGGAATTTGAGTTTATAATGTCATTTAAGATCTTCTCCCCTTCAGTTTGTAAGACATACCATAAGAAACGAAAGATGATATAAGAGAATAGAGTTCAGGCGATGTATGTGCAACTGGAGGGTTTTATAAATTGGAAGGGATAGGATTGGAGTTTATATTAGCCTGGCTTAACAAAGAAGGTCTTAAGATTGGTTGTTCATTCATTTTGTAATTCGATTTCGCATGAAAAAAAGATTACTTTTAATATTAGATACTTTAATTTATTCTGAAGTTTCTATTTTCAAGATTTTTTAACTATTGTTATTTTTTTTTTTTTGAAATTACTACACTTTTGTTATTGTATAATTCTTAATCTATTTGAAAAATATGTTTCTGTTTGTTCATTTGTAATTCAAAATATAAGTATATAATTATTTTTTTAAAATGGTATAACTATTATTTTTCTTCATTTCTAAAAATTTGAATGGTTTTTTGTAATGCTATCAGGCATTAGTATACCCACGTTAGCACGAACATCCACGAACAGGATTTCTCCCTTTTGTCCGACGTTTTTTTCTTTTATGTCCAACGGTGACTAGGGTTCCCGCGTTGCGCACCTCATACGTGGTCTGCTGGGGCGTTCTTAGGACATCACAGTGGCAATTTTACTTCTGTTTTTGATCCTGAGTTGTTCCAGGATCGGACCGGTATTCGTGAGCTTGGCACTGGTTTTCTTAGAGCTGCTGTGGTTTGAGCTTTTTTAAAGGCCACTATTGGCAGTCTTACGCGTAAAAGCACTAGTGTACAACTGCTATTTGAGCTGCTTCAGGTCTCTAAGCAGTTACAACGCGCACACGTGAGCTGCTTTAGGTCGTTTTATGTAACGCTATTACTAGTACCTTTTTGTCTTTTATTGAGCGATTTTATTTTTTACGAATTAAACCATACGATACACAACACTAGTTGTCACGAAACCAGTCTCTGCTCGGGTGCCAATGGTCGTTTACCCCATATTTTAAAGTGGATTTAAAGAAAGTCTACACTAAGGTTTATGAAGGTCTTGAACACTGGATTCGTTCTTGTGGTAAATTACCCACTTATTGTTTCATATTTGGGGTTTTGATCTGAAATAACATATGAAATTGAGCACGACAGTTCGAGCTGGTTGTTTTTTCTCAGAATCCAATAATTTTGCCAGGATAGTAGATCGATAGATAAATTTGATTTCTAATGCTTTTAGGATACAAGAGATTCATATTTATATAGTATATACAACAAGTCATGAGCTCTAGAAGAATATAAGACAATTATGAAACATTCTGTATTTTGGTATATAAACGTAATAAAAATTGAGGTGAAAGCCACTTTAATTGGCTTAAACAATAAAAATGAAGTTGTGGATGGGGTGATTTTATAAGAAACACATACATAATAGAACAAAACTTAATAATATTAATTAATTAATATATTACAATATATTAATTATAGCCAAAGGTACTGCTAAAGGATGCAATAATCATTATAATCAACAAAATCAAGCAAAAAATTAAAATAAACCAAAATATCAGAAATAATCGATTCTTAACTAACAAAGTCAAAGCGAAAAAGCCTAGTTTTATAAACGTTCCAGATACAACTATTAACTGCGGGAGCCTAATAAATAACCGATAAGACGAAACAGAAAGATAATAGCGACTGCAGTAGTACAGAAAGTGGGTACAGATAACATGTTTGAAAAGTTTACAAGTAAAGTAAAAAGAACGTCCTCAACAAGCAATATAATATTGTAGGTTAGAATGTAAATTCCAACAGGACTCTACTCCAGCGCACAAAGCCAAAATCATACAGGAGTGGCTTAGAGTCAATATTCCTCAGTAGAAGGTTGTCCGTCGGAGACCCTAGATCGAATCCACTGGATTATGGTTTGTGATCAGAACTGGAGAACACGGCTGGCAAGACTCCCCACAGAAATTTCGAAAGCCTTAAGACAGCATTAACCAGAGCAGTGTCTACGATTTCCATGGAAACCGTATATCCCAATGACCACACTTTGAAACGGGTGTGTTAAAGCAACCAGTCGTTCATAGACCCCCGCGGAGTTTAAACGTGTTTCGACTTGTAAGTGAGAAGTGACGCTTACTTAAAACAATTAAACAAATTGGATTTAGGCTCCAATTAGCGCAGCGTTAGTGTGTTCGCTTGAGACTGCGAAAGTTGTGGGTTCGACTCCGAGTAGTCGGCAGACAGTTTTTTCTTTTATTATTTTTATAAATAAAAATAAGTATAAAGTGTTTGCATTAACATCACGGGATGGATTTTGGTAAGCGGTCCGCTATATCTATAGCGGGATCTGCTGAAATGTCAGGTGAGCCTGAAGGAACACCTTCGCTTCATTGGGCGCAAGCGAATCTGACGATGAAGAGGAAGAAATGAAGGCCATAAGTAGCAGCATACAAATGCTACAACAAAGAGTGCTGGCCATAAAAGAAAAGCAAATGGAAAGAAGGAAGAGGGAAGAGCTAGAGCAATCCCAACAACAGAAACATGCTCAAAAGCAGAAACAACAACAACACCAAACAAATAAAGTAGCACAAGTGCTACAACAACAAAAGGTTAAGAGCCACCAGCAACAACAAAAGCAGTTACAATACCGGCAACAGCTAAAACAGCAGCAGCCACAAAAACGGCAACAGCAGCAGCACCAGCAACAACAACAACAACAACAACAACAACAACAGCAGCAGCAGCAGAAGAAGAGGGAGAAGAAGGAGATGGTGCCTCCTATCAACACCTATAAATTGGAGGGAAATGCTACCAAGGACCTGTGTAGGCTGGTCATTGGTAATAATTTTAATATTAAGAGGTTGGGGAACGATCGCCATGCCACGTAACACAGTGGAGGGCTACGCGAAAGTGAAAGAGCTCCTAAAGGAAACGACGACGGAGCACTACTCATTCACACCGAAGTGTGAAAAGCGGCAATCGATGCTGCTGAAGAGGTTAGAACCGTCTTCTGATCCTGAGGAGATCCTGGCACTGCTCAAGGAGAAGGAGTGCGAAGGACTCAAGTTTGTGGGGGTAAGGCCATTTACCACAGCTAGAGCCAGGCGGGAGAAACGGAGTCTGCCGTTCTTCCTGGTGCAGCTCAGTCCCAAAAGCCGTCTGGATAGTCTAAGGAGTATCAATGTCCTAGACTACCAGGTGGTTCACTGGGAAAAATTAAAAATGAGCGAAGGTGTTATACAATGCGTTCGCTGCCAGAAGTTCGGGCACGCCGCGTCGAACTGCCAAATGCAGCCTCGATGCGTTAAGTGCGCAAAGAACCATAGTTCAGAGGAGTGTGCTCTGGGCAGGGACGGAGCGTCCGATAGGACGCAGCTCTCGTGTGTGTTGTGTGGGAACGTGGGACACACCGCAAACTATCGGGGTTGTCCTAAGTTCGCTGACATTAAAAAATCAAAACTGGCTCAGCAGCAAAAGGTGGAGGTCAAACGTTCACTTGTAATGTTTCAAACACCAGCCGTCACGTCCCAAATTTCCTACGCCCAAATGGCGGCTGGTAGGGGGGCTACGGTACAGGAAGCGACTGTTCTCCGGCGCCAATGCCGAGAACAACGGAAGCTGAACCTAACATGCTGGCCATATTGCTCGCAATCCAAGGGCAGATGGCTCAGCTGCAAAAGCTGCCGGCGGGCCTAACGCAACACATGTCGTAATGGGTACGCACATGGAGGAGTAAACTTTAAAGGTCCTTGCGGTGAATGTTAATTCACTGATTAAGATCGAACGAAGAGCCGCGATGTTTAAATTGCTACAAGAGCAAACCCCTGATGTGCTTTTCGCTAGCGAAACCAAGCTAACCGATAAGCACAAACTGGAGTACAATAATTATATTGTTACAAGAAGAAACCGGCCCCGATCCAAACGTGGAGGTGGTGTCGTGTTCTTCATTAAACAAGGTATAAAATTTCGCAGAGTATACAAGGGAGTGTTGCGTAGGTTCCGGGTGTTGGAGACAGTCGTCATTTATATCCCGCTCCGCAGTGGAAAGCGGCTATACTTGGCCTCTGTTTATGCACCTGAGGCTCCACAATCCACTTTATTCATTACAGAGCTCGATACCCTTTTCGATTTCTGAGGCTGGAATCGGGGGAGAATTTTCCAAAGATATTCTTAAACCTACAGTAAGACTCGATGGACACGCTTCTCCGCAACCACGATAAGTGCGCTCTTTTCGAATACGCTCCACCCACCGTCTAATAGGAATTTATCAAACGAGGAGATCGACAATTACCTAAAACAAATGGACGAGATAATTAAACAAACTATGGACGCTACAATACCGCGGTGTCGATGTACGACTAACGAAGTCCTGTTCCGCAATCCTACTATTGACGCACTGCACCGACAGAAAACTAGACTTTTGTCAAGACTCAAAAACCTGTACAGACAATTAACTGACAGACAAGACCCGGAGATTAGGACACTGAAGGCGTCGATTAAAGATATTCAAACGTTAATAAAAGAGAATTACAGAATTTCTGTAAGTTTGTATTGGAACAACAGGGTTTGGGCTGTAAACACCAGCAACCCGAATATGTTCCCGCAAATAAATAAACTGTTTCGGAGAAAAAGTCAAAACGATCTTCAGTGTCTTAAAATAGCCCGGACAACAGACAACGAACGGTTACTGACAATAGTAGGTATTGATCCAAATGATGATGACGACTTCTGTGTGATCGGGGATCCACAGGAGAAGGTTGAGGCTATAGGGGCGACTTTCCACGAAATATACAAGGCCACTGATACTATTGGCCCTACTTATAACCTGGACAATCGCGTCTTGGTGCACGACTTCTACATTCGAACTGGCGATCCGAGGGCTCTGGTTTCACCCGGTTCAGCGACGAAAATATGGCAAATAATGTCATTACCAGATCAGGGTTAAGAAATCAGTGGGGACCGATGGTATTCCGAACATCGTGCTTCGACATCTTCCTCTAGAAGCGGTGGACATTTACACCACCCTGTTTAATAATGCAATGAATAATGCACATTATCCAGCGTATTGGAAAACGGCAGTGGTTCAACCTATCCCCAAAAAGGGAAAGGATATATCCAATCCGATGTTGAGGACAAACATATAGTTCCAGATAATCAATTCAGTTTTAAGGCGGGACATGATATCTCACATGCCGCGTCTAAACTGGTGTCCGATATCCAATGGAATAAAGGCAAAAACCAATGTACTGGTGCCTGCCTTGTTGACTTGGAGAAGGCCTTCGACACCGTATGGTTAGAGGGTCTTTTCTATAAGCTGACTAGGCTGGGGATCAGTAAACCACTCTTGTACATTCTTTATAATATGCTAACCAACAGACAGTTCATCGTAAAGAATGGTGATGTGACTTCTGTTGGAATATTTCAAATTAAAAATGGTCTTCAGCAAGGCGCGGTCAATTCGCCGATCCTGTACAAGCGACTTGATAAGTTCACTTCCCCATACTATTGCGTACGCAATAGTACGATTTGATAGCGTACAGAACAGATCCAAAAATCGAGGTTATCAATACTCTCTTGCGGCGTGACTTCGATAAGATAAGACGATTTTGCGATGACTGGAAGTTGAAAATCAACTTTCAGAAGTCAGAAACCATTCTCTTTAGGACACCGTTGTCTAGAGCCTCTAGAGATACTAAAAAAAAACTGGCGAACGTTCTCGATCATTAGACAACGCGGACAGCCTCTTGCCTGTCGAAAGGTAGTCAGATACCTTGGGATCTGGCTAGATCAGTTTCTGTATTTTGACAAAAACGTAGATGCTGCTCTGGTCAGAGCTAAAGGCGCTTTTGCCCTTACAAAGAGACTGTTTTACAGCAACTAACTCGATGCGAGGGTAAAGGTAATCTGCTACATGGCCCTTATCAAGCCCATGTTGGTATTTGGGTGTCCCGTGTGGTTCAATGTGCGAGCAAGCTTAATGGAAAAGATTCGGGTGTTTGAGAGGGCTTGCCTTCGCTTTTACAGAACACCAGAGTCGGAGTACAAAAATTTTTATCGTAATGAGGTCCTTTACAACAGAGCGAACCTAATACGAGTGGGTAACTTCGTAATTAAGCTGACTCGAAGGCACATTGCAAGAGCAATGGCCTCGACGAATAACCTGATATCTGGGGCTTACTAACCCAATTACCGTTACCACGAGAGTGTGCGCTCTGACGGCTTCGTTCCACCGGAAGCATTCCTCTACCTAGATCAGATAGGGTTGATCCAGGATAGATCAGCGGTCCCGTTAATCTTCAACTACAACAGAGACGTCGCACACGGCAGTGTGGATCGTCTCAGGTTCAGTACGGCGGTGGGGAATCGCGATAAGAGGGATGTCGTTCGGCGGCACCAGCATTTCTGATGGTTGAATGATGGAGAAGATGTTTTGTCGTCGTTTCCGTCGACTACGTACCAGCCTCACTAATGAGGCAGAGCTGACCAATCTATTTGCTCTGTGAATAGCGATGACCAGCTTGCATAGGCTTAGGTTAGCATTTAAGAAATATATACATATATTAGTATATACGTTTGTATATACTAATATATGTATATAGTCGTGTATAATATTTATGTGTGTGTATTGTGTATGTAGGTAAGGTAGATTAACGTTTAATTTAAGTTAGATATTAAGTTTTTATAAAAAATTAAGTCCATATGCTTTTTTGTCAAAAATTTTTTTCTTAGCCTTAAGTATAGAAAATAAATATTCCTAAATAAAATGCAAATAAAGTCGAAAGGCATAGATATAAGAATTTAGAGTAGCTTAGACTGCCTGTGTGGGGCCAGTAAGTTAGTATAAGATTGTTAAGTAATTTTAAGCTTGCATTTAAGCATTTTCTGTTAGTATGTAAGGGTTAATGATTAAGATAATAAAATGCATTTAAAACTAAAACTAAAAACTTGTGTTAAAGCAAAAATCAGTCATTTCGAGTGCATCCAATTTTTTTTAATATTCAATATTGTAGTCTAATAAATGAAACAATTTTAAATACAATAAGTTTACTATATTCTTGTAACAGTACCTTATTGCAGGACAAGGTAATATTTTTGAAGAACGAACAAAAATTGTTACTACCTTTGGGACATTGTAGTATTTTTGCCTCAGCTTTTGTTTCTGTAGAAATTCCAAACGTTTAAGAAAGACGTTGCAGCCATTCCCGGCTCGTTTAAACTTTTTTCGGTTTTGCTTTGTTGAGAGTACATAAAAAAAAAGTCCGTGTCATTCCCAAGGAAATGTTTGTGTGGAAACCTGAGCTAAAATAAGATGGGAAAGAATAACAATCGAGCAATGGAGCTCATTTTCAAAAGTTCTTAAAAAAATATTAAGACAATGAATAAATAACAAAAACAAAAACTGTCAAAACAAATTGTATTCACAGTGATCACTTTTAAAGTTTTCATTCACAATAAAACAATCCTTTGTCAATTGAGTTACATAATACCAAATTTGCAATTATTCTATGCAATCGACAATTGATGTTTTGATCGACAACCAATATAGGGACCTAAGACTGTCTTCATTATTTTATGCAATCGACAATTGATGTTTTGATCGACAACCGATATAGGGACCTAAGACTGTCTTCGCGATTTTAGTTTCAGGTGTCTCATCTTCTTTTGCTAGTTTTGGTTGTGTCGACCAGTTAGATCGAGATTTTCGTAAAAATATTGGTTCTTAAAATATCTTTCGCTTCAGCATTTTTTCTGGAAACGTGCCCTGAGACAAAATATCAGCAAGATGTTAATAAGTTGACATTGGCCTTTATTGGTCTCATCTTCAGATATAGAAATGTAATTAGTTACAAACATTTGCAAAGGGATTGTGTGTGTATCAATGCTAATATAACTCAGGCTTTCTTTCACGTACTCTACTAATTGCGTCATGAGGACAGTGGCACACAATTCAACATGACGAGTTATTTCATTGATGCAACTCGAGATTTTGACCATAAGAACTATAATATTATTTCTTTAAGTTGCATCTGCTAACGTAACATATCAAGGCACTGTAAAATTCCAAATGGACCTTAAAAGAAAAAGGAACAGCCACATACACTTTTCAAAACGTTATAAAGTATTATTATTTATTCGAAACCTTAACGAACGATTCGCTTTAAAGATTGACAATCAAGTGATTCAGTAAGCAACCTCGCTAGAGTCAATTTGCAAGGAGGTAGGTTTTCATCCCTCAGAACAACTAGTGCGCCTTCTTCTACATTCAGCTCAGTGGTACACTATTTGGACCCCTCTTGAAGACTTCGGACGTATTCAGTTGACCACCGCTTCAAAAAATTTTGCTTAAGGGTTGTAATATTTTGCCACCTGTTCAGATACGAAATTTTGTAAGTTAATTTTTCCGGTTTAGGGAACGAATTTATCGGTGCCCAAATCAAAAAATGCCCAGATGTGAGAGCGATAATATCTCCAGGGTCCGATGAAATTGGAGCTATCGGCCTTGAGTTGAGAAATTCCTCTATTTCAACCAGTGCTGTGCTGAGTTCTTCAAACTTCAATAGAGCTCCACCAAAGGTTTTCGTAAGCAACGTTTTTGCTGATTTAACTGCAGCCTCCCAATTTCCTCCAAAATGAGGCGCTAGAGATAATATGAACATGATCGAACATGATGAACTCGATCTCCTTTTCTGTAACAAACTCGAAAATAAAAATTTTAGTGAGATCTTGGTAAAATTCATTTCTAAATTCTACAAATTTGGTTGCGTTGTCGCATTCTATTTTATGTAGACACAACGTTCGCCCTATTATTCGCTTAAGATTATTCTTAAAATTATTCGGAGCTAAGGTCAGATACAAGTTCTTAATGAACTGCTTTTGTAGCACACGAAAACAGAAATGTATGATTTATATGGTTGTTTTCTTGATCGAATAATACAGTTTAACACCTAATACAGTGGATGCACTGTATGTGGAAGCAATGTTCTGTGTGCAACGACGTCTAAAAATGGAGAACATTTTTCTATGGCCTTTGAAAAAAGATTTTCCTTTTCTTAAGTTTATTCTATTCTATTTCTGTTGAAAAACTACTCTGTTGTGTGCACCACACTATAGCGATCATTGCCTCGTTCAGCTCCTCTGCAAATAATGGTTTTCCTCGTAAATGCCTTTGGCCTTAAGCTATTTTATAAAAGTGTAGTTTTTTCTACAACTCGAATGCCTTTCATGAAACCGCTATACTTATTAAAGGTTTCTATAAATTCGTCACTTCGTATAGACGAATACTTTTTTTTTTTTTTTGATTCTAGAAGTGAAGTGTCGATGCTAGCCTTGCTAAATTTGAAATTGTCTGGCCAATCCCTAAAAGAATATTTTTAGAATTCAGGGCCGTGGAATCAACTTGAAACATTCAAATCCACAACTGAGCTTCCACGAGATATTAAATCTGCCGAGTTTTCTCCGATCAAACATGTCTCCAATAGAAATTCTGAATATCTCTTACTCTATTGGCCACAAATGTGTCAAACAAATTGGATGAAGACGCAAGCCAATACAAAACTATCTTGAAATAGACCCAGATATATTCTTTCTTAAGCTCTGCCTTAAATTAATCGTTAACCTTTTCCTACAATTTGGCTTACACCGGGCGATTTTGCTTTGATTAAACAAACGGAAACGTTTCCATGTTTACCGGTACATCTAGCAAACAACAAAATGCCTTTATTGAGTCATCCGAATTTGTTTATCCTCAGACTGTAGGGAATAGATACTATATATCGTTGTCTATGAATGCAGTGAATATTTCGAAAATCTTTTATACATAACATATATCCTCTCCAACAGCTATTAAGTGTATTTGACAACGGATCGTCTCAATCCAATTTTCCAACCCAGAGTTCTTTAAAAAACATTTTTGCCTTAACAACAATTGGTCCAAGCAACCCCAACAGATCAAACAACCTGTTAGCAGCGGACAGAAAAGATCGCTTTGTTAAACTAGTTGATGTGACCAAGTCCTTATGATTGAAGTTGAAAACATCTTCTTTCGGGTTCCACTCTATACTGAGAGTTTTGGTTGTTTTACTTTCATCTACTTTAAATTTTACTTTTGTGATTTTTGTGGCCGGATTCAACGAAGCATTAGAATGCCATTTGTGTAACTCAAGTTGCGCTAAACCTAATATGTAAGTTACACCCTCTTGAATTTTCCTTAATTTTTATATAGGTCCAGCCCCTTCATGAGGTCGTCAACATAAGAATCTCTTAAAATTATTTTACTTCCGAGGGGATATGAAACCTTTTTCCTAAGACCGATTTCTTTATGACTGCGCGTAGCTAACAATGGAGCGGCTGCATAAGCGACAGTATTTATATAATAGGTATAAAGCCCCTTTGACGAGTCGAACCTCCAGAGAATCAGCTGAACTCTCTATCATTGGGGTTAATTTGAATTTGTTGATATATATATTTTATGTCTACTGTTAAGACAAATTCGTGGCTCGTAAATCGCAAAATGAAGGAATATATTTCCACTTATAAAGGAGCCTACCATTAGCAAATTATTGAGTGACACAGAAGAAGTCGTTTTGCATAAATCATCAAAAACTACTCTTAGTTTCTTTGACTTAGTTTCGTTGACTTACTTTTGGACATTGGTGAGGCATGTAATAGTGAGGTTTACTGTGACTTACATATGTGCTCAATTAGCGACATAATATATGTTCCAGTTTTTTATATTCGTCAATGACATTGAATAATGCTTTTTCAGTTTTAAGTTTCTGTCCAGCATACGCTCTAGCATAAGAAATCTTTTCTTAGCTGTGTCCAGTGAGAAACCTAACTGCCATGGTCTATCCTTGAATATAAGTCATACGAAGAGCCTACCATTCGGCAGAATGTGAAGATTTTTCTTAAAATGTTCTTCTCAATTTTCTTCCTCAGGTGTAAAGCGCGATTCGCCAGATATTTCTTCCATATTCCAAAATTTTGCTACCCATCCTTCAAGGTGGGAGAACGAGTACTCTCTGAGGCCCTTTGCACTAAGTTTCAGCTTTTGTGACACAGACACCTGACAGTATTCATCCCAATACTGCTTTATGCAGCATAGGTAGATTTGAACCTTATGTGTTTTTTTTTTTCATTTTCTACCAGTTCAAAGAAGAGGCTTGTATAATGGAATAATGGATCTGCCAATTCTAATTCCTTTGGAATATTCCAAACACTTGTCAACAGTTCACTTTGAAGTTGAAACTCTGTTCTCGAGCGTGCAATCCTGAAGCCTAAATTTTTCTCAAAGTTATTGAATCTGGATCGTAATGCGGTAGTTGTCTGACATTCGATAGTAGTACATACACACTTGTGTAGCTTAAACTTTCAATTAGGTATCAAGAGTAAGAAGGAGGTAAAGATAATCCAAGAATTATATAGCATTACATATTTACAAGTTATTTTATGATATAATTTTCAACATCCTCCGACCGAGGGAACTTAATCGTCCTGAAATGGATACAGTAATTGAATAAGCCTTCGAGATTTTGTTAGATCTGAATATCGTATCTCACAAGCTCTCACCTTGCCATCGCGACCAGTAAAAACATTCTCTATGACAGTCAACCTCCAGTAAATTCGTGGTTTTCCAGAATCGAAAACAAGAACAATGTCATTCTTCTTGAGTGAATTTGACGAAGTATATTTTTCATAATTAAATGAACGGAGAAATTACATTCATTCCGAACGCCATCATTTCCATAATATGTCTATATACCGCACTCATCGCTTCCAAAGAAATCCCCCACGATTCGCCAAGAAATCTCCAGCGGTCAATGAAGCGAAATCTAATGGATTATTGCTTATAAGGGTGAGAGGACGTGCGTTAACCATTCCTTCCGCTTCGACGATTATCGTTTTTAATTGTTCGAAATTGAATTTTGCTTTACCAATGACGACTTTGAGAACGTTATTTATAGTCCGGATGAGACGTTCCCAGAATCCGCCACACCATGGTGCACGTTACACTATAAATTTCCAATTGATTCGTCTACTTGATGCAATATCACGTCTTGCCTGATTTTCTCAAATGAATTTGTGGTCCTCAAGTTCCAGGGCAGCACGGCAGCACGGCCGGCGTCCATCCAGCAACTTTCAGTTCACATGCTTGTTGCACGAATAGCCGCGCATGTAAATACCATGAGGTATGTTTTGGTCATCCCTCCTACAGCGTTATCAAAAGTATAAAGATGTCCCGAAAAGTCTATGCCAACAGCATCAAATGGCTTTGACAAGGTCAAAAGGCTGTGAAGCTGGTTTGACCCATAATTTTTTGCAAGCAAATCATCTGTTGATTAGCTTCTTTACAAGTTCGCAGTTGCGAAAGAACATTATTGACCCCTGCATGCAGAGATCTTTTATGGCAGTCATTCACGATAAGGTCAGTAATATGCGATTTAGTTGGCAATATGATGGGGTGCTTGAAATCCATCGACTCAGATAAAGATTGGAAGTGCCCACCTATCCGCATTATACCCACATCGCCCAAAAATGGAAAAAGCTGTTGAAGTTGAAGTTAACACTGCTTAGCATGTAAGGCTTCCATCAGTCATGCTCACCTTGAATCCAGTTGAGTGCAATTTTAGGATCCGTTAACATGTGAAAATGTTCAACATGTATTTTTAGAGAACGTTTTAGCCGAGTAGTTGAAAATTGGGTCCAACGAATCGACCGCTGCAAACGTGCCCGCGGTGGCCATATGAACGAAATCGAGTTCCATTAATAAATGGTTTGATTGTACTTCAAGCCAATAATAAAGTTTTTGAAATATCTCAAATGGTTTACCTTTTAATTAAAAAAAAATTGTCAATTCGTTATAAGAAAACCCTATATAAACGTTTTTTTTTTTTTTGCTGAACTGCCTTAGTATCGCAACTCTCACTCTTTCTAGAGTTTCAAACGGGACTGCTCCTTGCTCCCGAATGGGATAACAGATAACTCACTTTTTCAATAGAGCTTAGGTTATGTTTTCGGACTAGGGTTTTACGAATATAAGAATGCTGCATACCACTGTCAATAATAAATCGAATTAAAATACTTTTATCTTTACTCGGTGCTGTTGCAATACCTCGAGCTGTCTTCAGAAACACATTTGAATTATCACCTACGGAACAGGCGTATAGATTCATTGCACTTTGATATTCGCAATTCGTTTTGTTCACTGTCGATGCTGTAATAACTTTAGTGCGGTTTGCCTGCCGGCGGCGTTATTGGGCCATATTTTTTCGTCGACGATAACGATCGTCATTTTACTGTAAATGGTCAGCGTTATCGCGCCATGATCACCGATTATTTTTGGCCCGAATTGAAAGATATGGACCTGGACGACATGTGGTTTCAACAGGATGGTGCCACAAGCCACATAGCACACGCTACAATCGATTTATTGAAGAGTAAGTATGGTGAGCTTGTTATCTCAAGACATGGGCCAATCGATTGGCCGCCTCATTGGAAGAGCTCAGACGCAACATTGAACGCGAAGTAGCGGCCGTTTCGGCCGAAATGTGTAGCCGAGTTAATCTATCCTTCGGTAAATTCCCATTACTTGATCGAATAATACAGTTTAACACCTAATACAGTGGATGCACTGTATGTGGAAGCAATGTTCTGTGTGCAACGACGTCTAAAAATGGAGAACATTTTTCTATGGCCTTTGAAAAAAGATTTTCCTTTTCTTAAGTTTATTCTATTCTATTTCTGTTGAAAAATTACTCTGTTGTGTGCACCACACTATAGCGATCATTGCCTCGTTCAGCTCCTCTGCAAATAATGGTTTTCCTCGTAAACGCTTTTGGCCTTAAGCTATTTTAAAAAAGTGTAGTTTTTTCTACAACTCGAATGGCTTTCATGAAACCGCTATACTTATTAAAGGTTTCTATAAATTCGTCACTTCGTATAGACGAATACTTTTTTTTTCTTTTTGATTCTAGAAGTGAAGTGTCGATGCTAGCCTTGCTAAATTTGAAATTGTCTGGCCAATCCCTAAAAGAATATTTTTAGAATTCAGGGCCGTGGAATCAACTTGAAACATTCAAATCCACAACTGAGCTTCCACGAGATAATAAATCTGCCGAGTTTTCTCCGATCAAACATGTCTCCAATAGAAATTCTGAATATCTCTTACTCTATTGGCCACAAATGTGTCAAACAAATTTGATGGAGACGCAAGCCAATACAAAACTATTTTGAAATAGACCCAGAAATATTCTTTCTTAAGCTCTGCCTTAAATTAATCGTTAACCTTTTCCTACAATTTGGCTTACACCGGGCGATTTTGCTTTGATTAAACAAACGGAAACGTTTCCATGTTTACCGGTACATCTAGCAAACAACAAAATGCCTTTATTGAGTCATCCGAATTTGTTTATCCTCAGACTGTAGGGAATAGATACTATATATCGTTGTCTATGAATGCAGTGAATATTTCGAAAATCTTTTATACATAACATATATCCTCTCCAACAGCTATTAAGTGTATTTGACAACGGATCGTCTCAATCCAATTTTCCAACCCAGAGTTCTTTAAAAAAACATTTTTGCCTTAACAACAATTGGTCCAAGCAACCCCAACAGATCAAACAACCTGTTAGCAGCGGACAGAAAAGATCGCTTTGTTGAACTAGTTGATGTGACCAAGTCCTTATGATTGAAGTTGAAAACATCTTCTTTCGGGTTCCACTCTATACTAAGAGTTTTGGTTGTTTTACTTTCATCTACTTTAAATTTTACTTTTGTGATTTTTGTGGCCGGATTCAACGAAGCATTAGAATGCCATTTGTGTAACTCAAGTTGCGCTAAACCTAATATGTAAGTTACATCCTCTTGAATTTTCCTTAATTTTTATATAGATCCAGCCCCTTCATGAGGTCGTCAACATAAGAATCTCTTAAAATTATTTTACTTCCGAGGGGATATGAAACCTTTTTCCTAAGACCGATTTCTTTATAACTGCGCGTAGCTAACAATGTAGCGGCTGCATAAGCGACAGTATTTATATAATAGGTATAAAGCCCCTTTGACGAGTCGAACCTCCAGAGAATCAGCTGAACTCTCTATCATTGGGGTTAATTTGAATTTGTTGATATATATATTTTATGTCTACTGTTAAGACAAATTCGTGGCTCGTAAATCGCAAAATGAAGGAATATATTTCCAATTATAAAGGAGCCTACCATTAGCAAATTATTGAGTGACACAGAAGAAGTCGTTTTGCATAAATCATCAAAAACTACTCTTAGTTTCTTTGACTTAGTTTCGTTGACTTACTTTTGGACATTGGTGAGACATGTAATAGTGAGGTTTACTGTGACTTACATATATGCTCAATTAGCGACATAATATATGTTCCAGTTTTTTATATTCGTCAATGAAATTGAATAATGCTTTTTTAGTTTTAAGTTTCTGTCCAGCATACGCTTTAGCATAAGAAATCTTTTCTTAGCTGTGTCCAGTGAGGAACCTAACTGCCATGGTCTATCCTTGAATATAAGTCATACGAAGAGCCTACCATTCGGCAGAATGTGAAGATTTTTCTTAAAATGTTCTTCTCAATTTTCTTCCTCAGGTGTGAAGCGCGATTCGCCAGATATTTCTTCCATATTCCAAAATTTTGCTACCCATCCTTCAAGGTGGGAGAACGAGTACTCTCTGAGGCGCTTTGCACTAAGTTTCAGCTTTTGTGACACAGACACCTGACAGTATTCATCCCAATACTGCTTTATGCAGCATAGGTAGATTTGAACCTTATGTGTTTTTTTTTTCATTTTCTACCAGTTCAAAGAAGAGGCTTGTATAATGGAATAATGGATCTGCCAATTCTAATTCCTTTGGAATATTCCAAACACTTGTCAACAGTTCACTTTGAAGTTGAAACTCTGTTCTCGAGCGTGCAATCCTGAAGCCTAAATTTTTCTCAAAGTTATTGAATCTGGATCGTAATGCGGTAGTTGTCTGACATTCGATAGTAGTACATACACACTTGTGTAGCTTAAACTTTCAATTAGGTATCAAGAGTAAGAAGGAGGTAAACATAATCCAAGAATTATATAGCATTACATATTTACAAGTTATTTTATGATATAATTTTCAACATCCTCCGACCGAGGGAACTTAATCGTCCTGAAATGGATACAGTAATTGAATAAGCCTTTGAGATTTTGTTAGATCTGAATATCGTATCTCACAAGCTCTCACCTTGCCATCGCGACCAGTAAAAACATTCTCTATGACAGTCAACCTCCAGTAAATTCGTGGTTTTCCAGAATCGAAAACAAGAACAATGTCATTCTTCTTGAGTGAATTTGACGAAGTATATTTTCCATAATTAAATGAACGGAGAAATTACATTCATTCCGAACGCCATCATTTCCATAATATGTCTATATACCGCACTCATTGCTTCCAAAGAAATCCCCCACGATTCGCTAAGAAATCTCCAGCGGTCAATGAAGCGATATCTAATGGATTATTGCTTATAAGGGTGAGAGGACGTGCGTTAACCATTCCTTCCGCTTCGACGATTATCGTTTTTAATTGTTCTAAATTGAATTTTGCTTTACCAATGACGACTTTGAGAACGTTATTTATAGTCCGGATGAGACGTTCCCAGAATCCGCCACACCATGGTGCACGTTACACTATAAATTTCCAATTGATTCGTCTACTTGATGCAATATCACGTCTTGCCTGATTTTCTCAAACGAATTTGTGGTCCTCAAGTTCCAGGGCAGCACGGCAGCACGGCCGGCGTCCATCCAGCAACTTTCAGTTCACATGCTTGTTGCACGAATAGCCGCGCATGTAAATACCATGAGGTATGTTTTGGTCATCCCTCCTACAGCGTTATCAAAAGTATAAAGATGTCCCGAAAAGTCTATGCCAACAGCATCAAATGGCTTTGACAAGGTCAAAAGGCTGTGAAGCTGGTTTGACCCATAATTTTTTGCAAGCAAATCATCTGTTGATTAGCTTCTTTACAAGTTCGCAGTTGCGAAAGAACATTATTGACCCTGCATGCAGAGATCTTTTATGGCAGTCATTCACGATAAGGTCAGTAATATGCGATTTAGTTGGCAATATGATGGGGTGCTTGAAATCCATCGACTCAGATAAAGATTGGAAGTGCCCACCTATCCGCATTATACCCACATCGCCCAAAAATGGAAAAAGCTGTTGAAGTTGAAGTTAACACTGCTTAGCATGTAAGGCTTCCATCAGTCATGCTCACCTTGAATCCAGTTGAGTGCAATTTTAGGATCCGTTAACATGTGAAAATGTTCAACATGTATTTTTAGAGAACGTTTTAGCCGAGTAGTTGAAAATTGGGTCCAACGAATCGACCGCTGCAAACGTGCCCGCGGTGGCCATATGAACGAAATCGAGTTCCATTAATAAATGGTTTGATTGTATTTCAAGCCAATAATAAAGTTTTTGAAATATCTCAAATGGTTTACCTTTTAATTAAAAAAAAATTGTCAAGTCGTTATAAGAAATCCCTATATAAACGTTTTTTTTTTTTTTGCTGAACTGCCTTAGTATCGCAACTCTCACTCTTTCTAGAGTTTCAAACGGGACTGCTCCTTGCTCCCGAATGGGATAACAGATAACTCACTTTTCCAATAGAGCTTAGGTTAAGTTTTCGGACTAGGGTTTTACGAATATAAGAATGCTGCATACCACTGTCAATAATAAATCGAATTAAAATACTTTTATCTTTACTCGGTGCTGTTGCAATACCTCGAGCTGTCTTCAGAAACACATTTGAATTATCACTTACGGAACAGGCGTATAGATTCATTGCACTTTGGTATTCGCAATTCGTTTTGTTCACTGTCGATGCTGTAATAACTTTAGTTTTGCCAAAAGAAGGGTCACACATTGATGTTTTTTGCAAAAATTCCACTTTGCGTTTTACAATTTCTTGAAAAATTTCCTCGTCTTGTGCAACAACAAGAACTGTGGTTTTAACGTAGCAAATCTCTTTTTTCCCTAATAAGTATATTGCTATCGCAATCTTTCGTATTGTGATTATTCGGCGCACAAAACAAACATTACTCCTTTTCGTTTATCACAACTAAACTTGTTGCAGTAGCTGTTGTGAAAGATGGATTTTTGGCATTAGTAGAAGAAATATAGACAACACGACTTCTTTCTAACGATTACATTACCATCTTTAAAAATCGCTTGATACCGTGAACCTGAGTAAGTGAAAGAGCCTTTGATTGTTCAGGTACCTCTTGGTCCTCATGATTACCGCTTTCAACAGTGCGGTGGTAGTCAACACGTAATGGTAAGCAATGGTAAGCAACGAAGTAAAATGGACTTGTGCATGTGAGCTAGTGAAACGGAATTTGTAAGGCAGTAAGAGTGCAACTGCATGCTGTAACCGAATTATATAGATGATGTAAGCCAAGAACATCTATCCGTGAAATAACAGATCGAACAGCTATTAGCTGTTCCAAGGGGATATGAATAACCTTTTCCTGGCTTTTTCTCCAGGGCGCGGGCGGGTGGTGTAGTAGTTTGAAACTCAGGTGAATTAGGTTTCGATATTTTTCCCAAAGGTGGTTGTCAAACTGGACGGGACGAGCTAGTACATCCTCCTCAACCAGTGGGTCTTAAGTACGTGCTAGTTGTTAGTTCGTTACATTTAGCCCAGCCAGCAACCACTCCAACATCAGTGTTATGCATTCATGTCAGAGTTCACCCCGACGAGATTTTCATATAACTACATGCAAATCCTATGAAAAGACTTTTTCACAGAATTGCCTGGCACAGGATTCGAACCCGCGACCCTCTGCTTGAGGAGCCTATGCATATACCACTACACCACGGCCACCCCCATGAGTGCATGGCTCTGACTAAGCGCTCTGTACGCCAAACTGTTCTTTAAAAAGCGAGATAGCCGAATCATAGCACATCTCCGTTGCACCTTTTTAGCGTTACCCACCAATACACTCTCAAGATAACTTAGTTTATCAGATGATGTTGAGACAGTAGTTTGGTACGGAGCTGGTCCCAAAACAGTAGCCATTCCTGGAAGTTTCCGTCAAACTTTTTTAACTTTCACAACGGCAGCTTAACTTAACTGTACATGACACCAAATGCGTTGAGAGATAATTCGCTTAGGTTTGCTGTCTTAGGTGTCTGCTATGCGTGTATAAAGTTTAGCAAGTGCTTCTATGGCAGAGTCTTGGTACACTGCAATCTTTTCAAACTCTCTGTCCAGATCTTCCGCTTTGAGAAGGCTTTCATCCCTAACCTTCTGATTGGAAGTGAGGAGACTTTCGTGTGTTGTGGTCAAACTCTGGATATAGGAAATTAATTCCTCATTTTGTCTTCGTCTTTTAACTGCGATTTAGGCGAATTTAAATATTCAGTGGCAGATTTAACGATTCTTGTAACTTGCCCTCTGTAAGCAGACCGACCGGAGAGTTCAATTTGCGAACTTTCAAAGTGACACTTAGTTTTAACTTTGGAACTAATTTTTTTTACGTTAAATATATTTCTCTATCTCTGTACGACTTTCGTTCCCGGGTTTCGGCACCACATAATAAATGTTTGTGGGAAATCTCCGGCTGAAAACTTTAAGAGCAAATGGCCGAGATTTATACTTGAGAAATATATATTAGTCGGCTTATTTCGAGATATAAAGAGCTACTGAAAAACGCATGATAAGCTACAGTGTTTTCTATGCAAGTAGTAATACAAACATATGTGTAGCTTAAACTTTCAATTAGGTATCAAGAGTAAGAAAGAGGTAAAGATAATCCAAGAATTATATAGTTTTATATATTTACAGGTTATTTCGTGATATAATTTTTAACAATCGTTTTTGTCATAGATAGCGAGGCATGTGACCATCTTTTTTGATTGTTTCGATCTACCATCCAAACTACTGTACTTATCGTTTTTGATTCCTTACTTTCTAAAAACTGGCAACGTATATTAAAAATATCTGAATAACGTTCCCAACTAGTCAGCGTTGAATAATCTGGAGACTCATTCCATTTGTTGTGGGTTTCTGTATCTACTTTGAATATAACTAATTAATTTAAAATTATTTCCATATTATTTCCCATAAGCGATAAGAATTTAGATTTTGTTGTATAATACAACTCTTCAATCTTACTACGGCCACTATCCCCAGTGACTATCCTTTCTATCCGGGTATGGTAACTTAGGGCTTGCTTGAAATATGATTCTGATATTCCTAAGCGAAACTTCAACACAGTTAGCTCTAAAATACCAGTCTTGGTCTGAATTATATTTTTGATTCGAGAAATACTTCCCTTTGTCTTTAACGTTTGTTTCTGAGGTTTCTTGAATCGACATAATGGGAACTGAAGTAGACGCGTATAAATGCTTTGTATTGAATGATTATTATCAATATTATAATTGAACGTAGTTTTAGATAAAGTGTCTGAGTAAACTGCTGCCAAATTGTTGTCGCAAGTTTCAAACTTATTGCAAAATAATTCCATGCGTACATGGAATCCACTTAAAGGATAATCTGTTCTCATCGAATTGCACCAATTGTAGCTGCAATGCTTTTCGATTAAAAGCCGTTGCAATAACGAGTGATCATTCAGTTGCTACTAGAGAAGAAAGAAATTTTTGGGCGAATTGGATTCCAAGAATTTTGTTCTCCTACTATCTAGCGATTTAAAGCTTTCGAGCGAATTCTTTCCCACGACACCGACGATTGTTAAGCTGAACGATGTCAGCAACAACAACAGGTAAAGCGAAGAATGATCTTCCAAATTTTTAAAAAGCTTCTTCGCGTCGAAAATATGTTAATCTTCCAAGCGAAAAGCGGCCAACACCAACAACACACAGTATGATCGAATGCAACCGTAAACTTAAAACGTAAAAGTAAAATTTTCAGCGACTAACTTCGTTCTGCTGATGGTGGCGATGGTGTGATGGTTCATTCACTGCTGTCACGCCACCTACCTAGCTTCGAATCCCAGTAGGAGCGCAACAGCAAATTTTTCAAAATCATCATCACCCTTTCGACGGGCAATATCAAACTTCCGAAAGTCAAATTTTGCCTATGAAAAAGCTTCTCAGGAGAGCCGACAAATGATGAGAACAAAGTCCTAAGTACGAATTATTTAACAATGTAGAAGACGAATTCTTCAACTCTTTTTATACACATGTATAAAATTTGCAAAAAACGATGAGAGAAATTGAATCTTTAAGTTTAATTCTGTACGATGATTCACAATAAAAAATAAATCTATGCTATTATACAATACTTTTATAACGTATGGACGTTTCAGCTTATCTTTGAGGATGTTGCTCTTACTTTGAAGGTTCTGATAAGTTTAAAGTGAAAGAGCAAATTATATACAAGCGAATATTCACGATTTTTAAATGTGCTACCTTAAGTAAGTTTTGAAATGATATTTTATTGGCGCAATATCTATTTCAGTATGACTATAATGAGCAATTATGTGAATTTGTGAAGATTCCCTTAGAAGAAATATGCAGTTTCTTAACCAAACGCGAAAACGTACACTTTCACTGAGTGTCTGAAGTTTTTTAATTGTCTATATTTCACCAGCACTTTATAGTCCTGTCACAGTCGCCTGTTAAATTCTAGATGGATTTTTAAGGAAAAATACACATCTACTATTCAAAACGTTAAAAAGTATTGTTATTTGACAAATTAGTGATTCAGTAAGCAACTTGTATGAACGTGGAAAGGAAGACAAGTGAGTGTGGGGAATTTATTCAGTTGGGAAGTTTTAAAATCCATAGTTACTTGACAAAGATTTTAGCAAGTATCACTACTGGACTCAAAAAACTACTTGGTAACTCTTATTGTCTCCTTCCATTTCGTCATGCATAGTATGTTGACAGACCCTTCATTTTTGGTATATCTCTTATGAGTGCAGGTGCATTGACACACAATTGAGCTCCCATAGCATTTGAAGATTTGAAGAGTTCTAGTTTAACTGTTAAGATATCGACCATGTATATATTGTATCTTGTATGATAATTGCTGCCAGTGGATATCTGTCATTGCTTACTTATCCCAATCTTGAAGACGTTTTACTACCAGATAAGGTTCCGCATTTTACAGTGTTGAGTTGATATAATTTTAATAGTTGATCAGCGGATTCCCACTGTTTGCTGTGGTCATCCACTAGCATTTGGCGGAACATCTTAGATATATAGGCGGTGAATACACACATATGTACGGGTTCTAGATGTATTTGTTTAATCCGTCAACATTTCCAACAACTTGTTAGAGCGATGAGATGGTCACTTACTTCGTCCTCTAATTTTACGTATACTTTCATGAGGTAGCCTTTTGCAAGAGAGTCTTCCACCAGTTCTGGGAGCATTCGATGCATTTCCTCTATCTGCTTCTTTGATATTGATAAAGAATCGTTGTAATGCTTGTGCGGTTAAATTTTGTAGTCAAGGAATTTTGAGAACGTCTGTTTTTGGTTTTAAAGATTGAATAGATCGAGTGGTTGGTACTAGTTTAAAACCAAACTTGTCTTCTGATTCCCATGGTCCAGCCAATTGTTGTTTGTTATTAGCTTCGTCGGTAGCTGCGTCGTCCGGAATTAAAACTGTTTTATTTCTTCGTAGATCATTTGGTCCTCAAGAAGGTGTTCACCTGGACGTATGGTGTATCCGTTTTCACGACGATTTTCGACAAACCATGCTATTGTTTGTCATTAGCTTCGTCGGTAGCTGCATCGTCCGGAATTAAACCTGTTTTATTTCTTAGTAGATCATTTGGTCCTCAAGAAGGTGTTCACCTGGACGTATGATTTTTGACAAATCATGCTTATAAGTGACGGGTGCGTCTTTACTTATGTTGATTTTCATGTTTTGCAGCTCTGTTACATTTTGAGTTGCTATAATACGAAAGAATTCCATCTCATTTAGCTTCGGATATTCTTGAAACTGCTGATGTGATAGAATAGATTCGAGAGCTTGTCTCCTGGTGGTAATACATGGGCCGTGTCATTTGTAGGAGAGGGCACCACTTGAAATAAATCCATACCATTTTCAGTTAGTACCAACCTTCAAAAGATATCTGTATAAATTTGACAGCTGTCTGATGATTAGTTCTCGAGATATAGCGTTGTGAGTGAGGAAACTTTTGTTATTGTGAAAAAAATGGATTCAAATAATTTCGTATGTTGATTTATCATTGCTTTTTGATAGGAAAAAATGCAGCCAATGCAAAGAATTGGCTTGATAAGTGTTACCCGGATTCTGCACCAGCCGAACGAGCCATTCGCAAGTGGATTGAAAAATTTAAAAGTGGTCATACAAGCACCGAAGATGATGGACGCAGTGGATCCAAAAGTGGCTTTTTCAGATGAAAACATCAAAAAAGTCCACAAAATGATTACGAATGACCGTAAAGTGAAGTTGATCGAAATAGCTGAGGCTCTAAAGATATATCATACACGAATATTTGGACATGCGAAAGCTCTGTTCAAAGTGGGTGCCGCCGACCAAAAACAGCAACGTGTTGATGATTCAGATAAGTGTTTAAAGCTGACAATGGATAAAACTTGGCTCCATCACTTCACACCAGAGTCAAGTCGGCTTCTTTCGGGTTCCACTCTATACTAAGAGTTTTGGTTGTTTTACTTTCATCTACTTTAAATTTTACTTTTGTGATTTTTGTGGCCGGATTCAACGAAGCATTAGAATGCCATTTGTGTAACTCAAGTTGCGCTAAACCTAATATGTAAGTTACATCCTCTTGAATTTTCCTTAATTTTTATATAGATCCAGCCCCTTCATGAGGTCGTCAACATAAGAATCTCTTAAAATTATTTTACTTCCGAGGGGATATGAAACCTTTTTCCTAAGACCGATTTCTTTATAACTGCGCGTAGCTAACAATGTAGCGGCTGCATAAGCGACAGTATTTATATAATAGGTATAAAGCCCCTTTGACGAGTCGAACCTCCAGAGAATCAGCTGAACTCTCTATCATTGGGGTTAATTTGAATTTGTTGATATATATATTTTATGTCTACTGTTAAGACAAATTCGTGGCTCGTAAATCGCAAAATGAAGGAATATATTTCCAATTATAAAGGAGCCTACCATTAGCAAATTATTGAGTGACACAAAAGAAGTCGTTTTGCATAAATCATCAAAAACTACTCTTAGTTTCTTTGACTTAGTTTCGTTGACTTACTTTTGGACATTGGTGAGACATGTAATAGTGAGGTTTACTGTGACTTACATATATGCTCAATTAGCGACATAATATATGTTCCAGTTTTTTATATTCGTCAATGAAATTGAATAATGCTTTTTTAGTTTTAAGTTTCTGTCCAGCATACGCTTTAGCATAAGAAATCTTTTCTTAGCTGTGTCCAGTGAGAAACCTAACTGCCATGGTCTATCCTTGAATATAAGTCATACGAAGAGCCTACCATTCGGCAGAATGTGAAGATTTTTCTTAAAATGTTCTTCTCAATTTTCTTCCTCAGGTGTGAAGCGCGATTCGCCAGATATTTCTTCCATATTCCAAAATTTTGCTACCCATCCTTCAAGGTGGGAGAACGAGTACTCTCTGAGGCCCTTTGCACTAAGTTTCAGCTTTTGTGACACAGACACCTGACAGTATTTATCCCAATACTGCTTTATGCAGCATAGGTAGATTTGAACCTTATGTGTTTTTTTTTTTCATTTTCTACCAGTTCAAAGAAGAGGCTTGTATAATGGAATAATGGATCTGCCAATTCTAATTCCTTTGGAATATTCCAAACACTTGTCAACAGTTCACTTTGAAGTTGAAACTCTGTTCTCGAGCGTGCAATCCTGAAGCCTAAATTTTTCTCAAAGTTATTGAATCTGGATCGTAATGCGGTAGTTGTCTGACATTCGATAGTAGTACATACACACTTGTGTAGCTTAAACTTTCAATTAGGTATCAAGAGTAAGAAGGAGGTAAACATAATCCAAGAATTATATAGCATTACATATTTACAAGTTATTTTATGATATAATTTTCAACATCCTCCGACCGAGGGAACTTAATCGTCCTGAAATGGATACAGTAATTGAATAAGCCTTTGAGATTTTGTTAGATCTGAATATCGTATCTCACAAGCTCTCACCTTGCCATCGCGACCAGTAAAAACATTCTCTATGACAGTCAACCTCCAGTAAATTCGTGGTTTTCCAGAATCGAAAACAAGAACAATGTCATTCTTCTTGAGTGAATTTGACGAAGTATATTTTCCATAATTAAATGAACGGAGAAATTACATTCATTCCGAACGCCATCATTTCCATAATATGTCTATATACCGCACTCATTGCTTCCAAAGAAATCCCCCACGATTCGCTAAGAAATCTCCAGCGGTCAATGAAGCGATATCTAATGGATTATTGCTTATAAGGGTGAGAGGACGTGCGTTAACCATTCCTTCCGCTTCGACGATTATCGTTTTTAATTGTTCTAAATTGAATTTTGCTTTACCAATGACGACTTTGAGAACGTTATTTATAGTCCGGATGAGACGTTCCCAGAATCCGCCACACCATGGTGCACGTTACACTATAAATTTCCAATTGATTCGTCTACTTGATGCAATATCACGTCTTGCCTGATTTTCTCAAACGAATTTGTGGTCCTCAAGTTCCAGGGCAGCACGGCAGCACGGCCGGCGTCCATCCAGCAACTTTCAGTTCACATGCTTGTTGCACGAATAGCCGCGCATGTAAATACCATGAGGTATGTTTTGGTCATCCCTCCTACAGCGTTATCAAAAGTATAAAGATGTCCCGAAAAGTCTATGCCAACAGCATCAAATGGCTTTGACAAGGTCAAAAGGCTGTGAAGCTGGTTTGACCCATAATTTTTTGCAAGCAAATCATCTGTTGATTAGCTTCTTTACAAGTTCGCAGTTGCGAAAGAACATTATTGACCCTGCATGCAGAGATCTTTTATGGCAGTCATTCACGATAAGGTCAGTAATATGCGATTTAGTTGGCAATATGATGGGGTGCTTGAAATCCATCGACTCAGATAAAGATTGGAAGTGCCCACCTATCCGCATTATACCCACATCGCCCAAAAATGGAAAAAGCTGTTGAAGTTGAAGTTAACACTGCTTAGCATGTAAGGCTTCCATCAGTCATGCTCACCTTGAATCCAGTTGAGTGCAATTTTAGGATCCGTTAACATGTGAAAATGTTCAACATGTATTTTTAGAGAACGTTTTAGCCGAGTAGTTGAAAATTGGGTCCAACGAATCGACCGCTGCAAACGTGCCCGCGGTGGCCATATGAACGAAATCGAGTTCCATTAATAAATGGTTTGATTGTATTTCAAGCCAATAATAAAGTTTTTGAAATATCTCAAATGGTTTACCTTTTAATTAAAAAAAAATTGTCAAGTCGTTATAAGAAATCCCTATATAAACGTTTTTTTTTTTTTTGCTGAACTGCCTTAGTATCGCAACTCTCACTCTTTCTAGAGTTTCAAACGGGACTGCTCCTTGCTCTCGAATGGGATAACAGATAACTCACTTTTCCAATAGAGCTTAGGTTAAGTTTTCGGACTAGGGTTTTACGAATATAAGAATGCTGCATACCACTGTCAATAATAAATCGAATTAAAATACTTTTATCTTTACTCGGTGCTGTTGCAATACCTCGAGCTGTCTTCAGAAACACATTTGAATTATCACTTACGGAACAGGCGTATAGATTCATTGCACTTTGGTATTCGCAATTCGTTTTGTTCACTGTCGATGCTGTAATAACTTTAGTTTTGCCAAAAGAAGGGTCACACATTGATGTTTTTTGCAAAAATTCCACTTTGCGTTTTACAATTTCTTGAAAAATTTCCTCGTCTTGTGCAACAACAAGAACTGTGGTTTTAACGTAGCAAATCTCTTTTTTCCCTAATAAGTATATTGCTATCGCAATCTTTCGTATTGTGATTATTCGGCGCACAAAACAAACATTACTCCTTTTCGTTTATCACAACTAAACTTGTTGCAGTAGCTGTTGTGAAAGATGGATTTTTGGCATTAGTAGAAGAAATATAGACAACACGACTTCTTTCTAACGATTACATTACCATCTTTAAAAATCGCTTGATACCGTGAACCTGAGTAAGTGAAAGAGCCTTTGATTGTTCAGGTACCTCTTGGTCCTCATGATTACCGCTTTCAACAGTGCGGTGGTAGTCAACACGTAATGGTAAGCAATGGTAAGCAACGAAGTAAAATGGACTTGTGCATGTGAGCTGGTGAAACGGAATTTGTAAGGCAGTAAGAGTGCAACTGCATGCTGTAACCGAATTATATAGATGATGTAAGCCAAGAACATCTATCCGTGAAATAACAGATCGAACAGCTATTAGCTGTTCCAAGGGGATATGAATAACCTTTTCCTGGCTTTTTCTCCAGGGCGCGGGCGGGTGGTGTAGTAGTTTGAAACTCAGGTGAATTAGGTTTCGATATTTTTTCCAAAGGTGGTTGTCAAACTGGACGGGACGAGCTAGTACATCCTCCTCAACCAGTGGGTCTTAAGTACGTGCTAGTTGTTAGTTCGTTACATTTAGCCCAGCCAGCAACCACTCCAACATCAGTGTTATGCATTCATGTCAGAGTTCACCCCGACGGGATTTTCATATAACTACATGCAAATCCTATGAAAAGACTTTTTCACAGAATTGCCTGGCACAGGATTCGAACCCGCGACCCTCTGCTTGAGGAGCCTATGCATATACCACTACACCACGGCCACCCCCATGAGTGCATGGCTCTGACTAAGCGCTCTGTACGCCAAACTGTTCTTTAAAAAGCGAGATAGCCGAATCATAGCACATCTCCGTTGCACCTTTTTAGCGTTACCCACCAATACACTCTCAAGATAACTTAGTTTATCAGATGATGTTAAGACAGTAGTTTGGTACGGAGCTGGTCCCAAAACAGTAGCCATTCCTGGAAGTTTCCGTCAAACTTTTTTAACTTTCACAACGGCAGCTTAACTTAACTGTACATGACACCAAATGCGTTGAGAGATAATTCGCTTAGGTTTGCTGTCTTAGGTGTCTGCTATGCGTGTATAAAGTTTAGCAAGTGCTTCTATGGCAGAGTCTTGGTACACTGCAACCTTTTCAAAATCTCTGTCCAGATCTTCCGCTTTGAGAAGGCTTTCATCCCTAACCTTCTGATTGGAAGTGAGGAGACTTTCGTGTGTTGTGGTCAAACTCTGGATATAGGAAATTAATTCCTCATTTTGTCTTCGTCTTTTAACTGCGATTTAGGCGAATTTAAATATTCAGTGGCAGATTTAACGATTCTTGTAACTTGCCCTCTGTAAGCAGACCGACCGGAGAGTTCAATTTGCGAACTTTCAAAGTGACACTTAGTTTTAACTTTGGAACTAATTTTTTTTACGTTAAATATATTTCTCTATCTCTGTACGACTTTCGTTCCCGGGTTTCGGCACCACATAATAAATGTTTGTGGGAAATCTCCGGCTGAAAACTTTAAGAGCAAATGGCCGAGATTTATACTTGAGAAATATATATTAGTCGGCTTATTTCGAGATATAAAGAGCTACTGAAAAACGCATGATAAGCTACAGTGTTTTCTATGCAAGTAGTAATACAAACATATGTGTAGCTTAAACTTTCAATTAGGTATCAAGAGTAAGAAAGAGGTAAAGATAATCCAAGAATTATATAGTTTTATATATTTACAGGTTATTTCGTGATATAATTTTTAACAATCGTTTTTGTCATAGATAGCGAGGCATGTGACCATCTTTTTTGATTGTTTCGATCTACCATCCAAACTACTGTACTTATCGTTTTTGATTCCTTACTTTCTAAAAACTGGCAACGTATATTAAAAATATCTGAATAACGTTCCCAACTAGTCAGCGTTGAATAATCTGGAGACTCATTCCATTTGTTGTGGGTTTCTGTATCTACTTTGAATATAACTAATTAATTTAAAATTATTTCCATATTATTTCCCATAAGCGATAAGAATTTAGATTTTGTTGTATAATACAACTCTTCAATCTTACTACGGCCACTATCCCCAGTGACTATCCTTTCTATCCGGGTATGGTAACTTAGGGCTTGCTTGAAATATGATTCTGATATTCCTAAGCGAAACTTCAACACAGTTAGCTCTAAAATACCAGTCTTGGTCTGAATTATATTTTTAATTCGAGAAATACTTCCCTTTGTCTTTAACGTTTGTTTCTGAGGTTTCTTGAATCGACATAATGGGAACTGAAGTAGACGCGTATAAATGCTTTGTATTGAATGATTATTATCAATATTATAATTGAACGTAGTTTTAGATAAAGTGTCTGAGTAAACTGCTGCCAAATTGTTGTCGCAAGTTTCAAACTTATTGCAAAATAATTCCATGCGTACATGGAATCCACTTAAAGGATAATCTGTTCTCATCGAATTGCACCAATTGTAGCTGCAATGCTTTTCGATTAAAAGCCGTTGCAATAACGAGTGATCATTCAGTTGCTACTAGAGAAGAAAGAAATTTTTGGGCGAATTGGATTCCAAGAATTTTGTTCTCCTACTATCTAGCGATTTAAAGCTTTCGAGCGAATTCTTTCCCACGACACCGACGATTGTTAAGCTGAACGATGTCAGCAACAACAACAGGTAAAGCGAAGAATGATCTTCCAAATTTTTAAAAAGCTTCTTCGCGTCGAAAATATGTTAATCTTCCAAGCGAAAAGCGGCCAACACCAACAACACACAGTATGATCGAATGCAACCGTAAACTTAAAACGTAAAAGTAAAATTTTCAGCGACTAACTTCGTTCTGCTGATGGTTGATTCACTGCTGTCACGCCACCTACCTAGCTTCGAATCCCAGTAGGAGCGCAACAGCAAATTTTTCAAAATCATCATCACCCTTTCGACGGGCAATATCAAACTTCCGAAAGTCAAATTTTGCCTATGAAAAAGCTTCTCAGGAGAGCCGACAAATGATGAGAACAAAGTCCTAAGTACGAATTATTTAACAATGTAGAAGACGAATTCTTCAACTCTTTTTATACACATGTATAAAATTTGCAAAAAACGATGAGAGAAATTGAATCTTTAAGTTTAATTCTGTACGATGATTCACAATAAAAAATAAATCTATGCTATTATACAATACTTTTATAACGTATGGACGTTTCAGCTTATCTTTGAGGATGTTGCTCTTACTTTGAAGGTTCTGATAAGTTTAAAGTGAAAGAGCAAATTATATACAAGCGAATATTCACGATTTTTAAATGTGTTACCTTAAGTAAGTTTTGAAATGATATTTTATTGGCGCAATATCTATTTCAGTATGACTATAATGAGCAATTATGTGAATTTGTGAAGATTCCCTTAGAAGAAATATGCAGTTTCTTAACCAAACGCGAAAACGTACACTTTCACTGAGTGTCTGAAGTTTTTTAATTGTCTATATTTCACCAGCACTTTATAGTCCTGTCACAGTCGCCTGTTAAATTCTAGATGGATTTTTAAGGAAAAATACACATCTACTATTCAAAACGTTAAAAAGTATTGTTATTTGACAAATTAGTGATTCAGTAAGCAACTTGTATGAACGTGGAAAGAGAGACAAGTGAGTGTGGGGAATTTATTCAGTTGGGAAGTTTTAAAATCCATAGTTACTTGACAAAGATTTTAGCAAGTATCACTACTGGACTCAAAAAACTACTTGGTAACTCTTATTGTCTCCTTCCATTTCGTCATGCATAGTATGTTGACAGACCCTTCATTTTTGGTATATCTCTTATGAGTGCAGGTGCATTGACACACAATTGAGCTCCCATAGCATTTGAAGATTTGAAGAGTTCTAGTTTAACTGTTAAGATATCGACCATGTATATATTGTATCTTGTATGATAATTGCTGCCAGTGGATATCTGTCATTGCTTACTTATCCCAATCTTGAAGACGTTTTACTACCAGATAAGGTTCCGCATTTTACAGTGTTGAGTTGATATAATTTTAATAGTTGATCAGCGGATTCCCACTGTTTGCTGTGGTCATCCACTAGCATTTGGCGGAACATCTTAGATATATAGGCGGTGAATACACACATATGTACGGGTTCTAGATGTATTTGTTTAATCCGTCAACATTTCCAACAACTTGTTAGAGCGATGAGATGGTCACTTACTTCGTCCTCTAATTTTACGTATACTTTCATGAGGTAGCCTTTTGCAAGAGAGTCTTCCACCAGTTCTGGGAGCATTCGATGCATTTCCTCTATCTGCTTCTTTGATATTGATAAAGAATCGTTGTAATGCTTGTGCGGTTAAATTTTGTAGTCAAGGAATTTTGAGAACGTCTGTTTTTGGTTTTAAAGATTGAATAGATCGAGTGGTTGGTACTAGTTTAAAACCAAACTTGTCTTCTGATTCCCATGGTCCAGCCAATTGTTGTTTGTTATTAGCTTCGTCGGTAGCTGCGTCGTCCGGAATTAAAACTGTTTTATTTCTTCGTAGATCATTTGGTCCTCAAGAAGGTGTTCACCTGGACGTATGGTGTATCCGTTTTCACGACGATTTTTGACAAACCATGCTATTGTTTGTCATTAGCTTCGTCGGTAGCTGCATCGTCCGGAATTAAACCTGTTTTATTTCTTAGTAGATCATTTGGTCCTCAAGAAGGTGTTCACCTGGACGTATGATTTTTGACAAATCATGCTTATAAGTGACGGGTGCGTCTTTACTTATGTTGATTTTCATGTTTTGCAGCTCTGTTACATTTTGAGTTGCTATAATACGAAAGAATTCCATCTCATTTAGCTTCGGATATTCTTGAAACTGCTGATGTGATAGAATAGATTCGAGAGCTTGTCTCCTGGTGGTAATACATGGGCCGTGTCATTTGTAGGAGAGGGCACCACTTGAAATAAATCCATACCATTTTCAGTTAGTACCAACCTTCAAAAGATACCTGTATAAATTTGACAGCTGTCTGATGATTAGTTCTCGAGATATAGCGTTGTGAGTGAGGAAACTTTTGTTATTGTGAAAAAAATGGATTCAAATAATT
Organism: Volucella inanis; assembly: GCA_907269105.1. Lineage (NCBI taxonomy): Eukaryota > Metazoa > Arthropoda > Insecta > Diptera > Syrphidae > Volucella > Volucella inanis. Next base: position 44,559,380 of record OU026155.1, on the reverse strand, counting down.
TCGTATGTTGATTTATCATTGCTTTTTGATAGGAAAAAATGCAGCCAATGCAAAGAATTGGCTTGATAAGTGTTACCCGGATTCTGCACCAGCCGAACGAGCCATTCGCAAGTGGATTGAAAAATTTAAAAGTGGTCATACAAGCACCGAAGATGATGGACGCAGTGGATCCAAAAGTGGCTTTTTCAGATGAAAACATCAAAAAAGTCCACAAAATGATTACGAATGACCGTAAAGTGAAGTTGATCGAAATAGCTGAGGCTCTAAAGATATATCATACACGAATATTTGGACATGCGAAAGCTCTGTTCAAAGTGGGTGCCGCCGACCAAAAACAGCAACGTGTTGATGATTCAGATAAGTGTTTAAAGCTGACAATGGATAAAACTTGGCTCCATCACTTCACACCAGAGTCAAGTCGGCAGTGAGCTGAGTGGCGAGCAGGCTACAAACCTCGTCCAAAACGACCAAAAACTCAACAGTCAGCTGGCAAGGTTATGGCATTCGTATTTTGCGATACACATGGAAGAATTTTCATCGACTATCTCCAAAAGGGGAAGACTGTCAACAGCGACTATAACATTGCATTGTTGGAGCGTTTGAAGGACGAAATCGCAGAAAAACGGCCGCATTTGAAGAAAAAGAAAGTGTTGTTTCATCAAGACAATGCACCGGGTCACAAGTATATGAAAACGATGGCAAAATTGAATGAATTCGGCTACGAATTGCTTCCCCACCCACCGTGTTCTCCAGATTTGGCCCCCAGCGACTATTTCCTGTTCACAGACCTCAAAAGAATGCTCGCCGGAAAGGGATTTAAGACCGATGAAGAAGTAATTGCCGAAACAGAGGCAAAAAGATTGGAAAATCTTTTTAATCAGTGTATCGCCCTCGAAGGCAACTATATTGATAAATAAAGTTGAATTTTGCAAAAATGTTATGTTTTACTATAAAACGGCACTGACTTTTCAGATCATGTGTTATAATAATTGGCAAAATTCTGGTGCATTCATTTGTGGTCATTTATATTTAAAAATTTGTAATCGATAAAAATGTAAAAAAATTAGAAGAAAGATATTTTATCTTATTTCAATTTGACAGCAATGTCGCTAACACTAAAACTAAGCGAAACCAATCTACTCTCACATCGTAGTACTTTCCTCCAATTATATTATATTTTGATTACGTTTGTGGGTTGATAGACTTTGAAACTTATAATTCGATTCCTAATGTAGAGGTGTTGAAAATCCTATTTTATTTTGGAGATAGCACTGTTATACTTCTGTTGGATCCTATGAAATTGAAGATGTAAACTACCGTATTCAGTACTATGATATCAATAAAAATAAGGTCAATAATTACACTTTAAAGTGTGAAAATCCTTGCAATATAGAAATCGATTTCCCAGAATCTAATTCTATTAGTTCTCTTTTAAGATAAAATAAAAAAACTTGATACAAATAAATTTCATGATTCAGAACTTTGCGGTGATATAAATAGTGTGAAAATGGTAAGAATTGAATGTTATTTAATTGATTGTACTTTGAAGTTGCACATTATTCTATCATTCTTATTTAAGAGCTGTTAATACATTGATCAATGTATGCGATGCCCTGCTTTCAGGATGACCGTCCGTATTAAATTTAAGAGAAAACATGTATTCATAAGTAAAATAAAATAAGACACTAAAAAAAGTCCAACAAAGACAAAGACCAACAATGAAATACAGAATGAATTTAAGGTGTAAGTTAGTATAAATACAGTCCGAAATATACTCAATAATGCCGGTTATCATGGCAGAGTAGCCAGAAAAAAAACCTTTTATAAGCAACAACAACAAAACGGAAATGTTTTTATTCACAAAAACCTATAAAAATGAGCCATATGCGTTTTGGGACATTTTTATACAATATTTAAAGATTTTCTCTCATCTTGTGGATCAGGCCGTAGATGTTTGGTTGGGCGACAAATTTTTACAACTTGACTGAAATACTTTATAGGAAAAAAGGGAGTTCTAACAAAATACTGAAGCAGCTAAACAGAAAGCTAACCTATGATTGAAGAACGAATACTCTGTGGACCTGATTACATCCTTTGTTTTTGTCGCAAAACCAAAGAGCACAGATATACATGTACTTATAAATACGTACTTTATAGCATACTTCAATATGTAAATGTTCAAAATAACACTCGTAAAAATGTAACCACGCGAGCACATAAGGTAAAAACTAAAGAAATAAATTTCAGTATCTGTATATATCATACGTCCAAAATTGAGCTTGAGGGTAGGCCGATCTTATCGTACCTGATTAGATGTGGGCATCATACTCAAATTTTTGGCGGATGAATGCCTTATATGTTGAGGCTAGATCAGAGGAGATCGGTACGTATTGAAATACGTACTAAGAATGGAGTGTTTTTCGGTTTCAACGATGCAAGTGCCATTCATGGATAATAGCTTGATAATAGGGTCCTTACATTTAACTTTATCATCAGTAGACAACATTGTGTTTTAAAAGCATTAAGTTCCACTCTCTGAGCTAAGCATACGCTGCTGTTCCCATTCTACAGCCGAAGAACAGGGACGTTAGTCCGGAAAAAAATGTGAAAAGCAGAGAGTACTGTCGTCAGCAAAGGAATATATTGGACTAGAAGTAACAGACAAGAGATCATTAATGAAGAATAAAAAGTGTATCGGAGACAAAACGAAGCCCTGTGGCATACCATTATTTATATTGTGAATTGGGGTCCTCTTCGACATAAGCTCCCACATCCGAGATATTTTCTTCTTCGCGATCAGAGCTTCGTACTTGGAAACAAATGTAAACAATTAAAAATCGTTATTATGGCGTCAATCTTTGCGCAATGAAATGACTAACTATCCTGAAATTAAATAAACCTTGGCAGCTGCATGTGAGAGCCGATTTGACAATTAATCCCTATTGAAAATTCTGACACTGCAAAAAAAAACCTATTATGGTATAATGAAAACATAAAAGGTGGTCTTTGAACGATAAGAATACCTGTGGTATTTGGATGTAGAATGTTTTCCTTGAGTTTCCCTTGAGCTATATGAACTTGTCGCTGAAAGACCGCAGGTCCATTAGCAAACCCAATAGGCATTTGAAAAAATCATAAGACCCATCCGCAAATAGAGCGTAGTTTTTTTCATTACTTTTTTCTTCGAGGTTAGGTACTGGATAAAAGTCATTTAAATTATAGTAATGCGAAGCATTCGTTTGCAGACCTAGTTGCTTATCGGCTCTAGGTATAGCGTTCGTTACGAACTGTCACGATCTGATTCAGTATTCTGAAATTATTTCCGTACTTTTTTCTAACAATAGTTAAAGCTTCGACATGCGACATATTATCCCTTATAATTCTATGCTGCTTTGGCTCAGATAAGGTTTCTTATATTACTTGTATTCATCATAACGTTAGCACTTAATAAACTATGACATACCATGTCACACTTATGCACATCATACAAATCTCGCAGAAATGTTTCAACTCCATCTGAAGAATATGAATTGTTGGTATTAGAAAAAAAATGTATAGCCTTAAATATAACAATCACTGACCTCGGAAGAATAAATACAAATTTCGAATACGAAAATAAATAATTTAAAGGCATTTAAATTTCCAACTAGCATTCGAAATTTTCTAACATTTTGATGCACACAATACACATGTTTGATAGTTTTGGAAATAAAGGGTGAGAATATATAAAGTGAGAATAAAAGTAAAGTTTGATTTATAATATAAAATAAAATACATAAATTTGAAAGCAATATTAAATTTTTTATTATCAATTAAAAGAACAATTCATGGCATTTATTGAGCGATATCTTATAAATATTGGCCACGACTAAGTCTAAGGTGGTCTATTTTGAAGGTCCAATTTCAGCCAACTCGTTCGAGTATAACGACTGGTATCCCGCGGTTAACACGAGTAATGTTGACTTCCAAAGCGTCAATCGTAGCTGGCCTATTTTTGAAGTCCTAAGACTTTACATATTCCCATAGAAAATAGTCCAAAGGTGTGATATCGCACGATTTAGACGGCCAATTTACCGTAGCAAAACGTGATTTCTCAACAAGTCCATTGTTTCACGCGCTGAACGAGACCATGTACTTTAATTTCAGGAAGCACGAAGTCCGTAAACATGGCGCAACAATGATTACTATTGACGGTAACCATATATTTTTGAAGAAATATGGACCAATAATTCCACCAGCCCATACACAACACCATACCGTTATTTTTAATAGATGTAATGGTAGCTCTTGGTACTCCTTGCTTGCTTTGGTTGCTCATCAGCCCAAATACGGCAATTTAGTTTATTAATGTATCCATCGAGCCAGAAATGGGCTACATCACTGAACAAAATTTCACGATAAAACAACGGATTTTCAATGAGTTTTTCTAGAGCCTATTCACTGAAAATATGACGCAAATTCAAGTCGGCTGGCTTCAATTCTTGTAAGTTTGTAGATAAGCCAAGCTGCTGAAAAGGACGACAAATCGATTCGTCACGGTTTTAGCCTACACTCTCATCTACAGCTGCTGTGGTCTCTTCACTACGTGCTAGATGTGGTCCAACCGGTCGAGTATCATCCACTGATGTAAACTGGGACTCAAATTTTCGAATGGTATTGGCAATAGTGGTTTTAGTAGGTGGATTATGCGCACCGTAAGTTTCTAGAATCGCACGAAAAACATTTCTCACAGAACGCTGATTTTCGTAATACAGTTGAACAATTTGGAGACCCTGTTGTGGTGTGCGTCTTTCCATGATGACTTGCAAACGATACTGAACAAAAATTACAAAGCAGTTTGAAAGGAGTCATGCGTAATCTGCCGAAAAAAACCTATTGAAATGAAACCTGACAAAGAATCACCCCTTAGTAGCAAATGATATTACTCGAAAAAGGTCAATTTTGCAGATATCACTGTTCAGAAGGCATGATAGGAAATGCGTTAGTAATATCGACTAAAGAGGTAAAAATTTTCGCAGAACATTGTAATTATATTTCAGTAGGATAGAAAATAAGAGTAAGCGGAAACAACCAAAAAAGAAACTAAAAAAATAAAACTCACGACTCTAAATAAAGTAAAGTCGAAAGGAGATGACGTAAGGCAAATACAATGCACAAAGAGGTGGCAAGTTCAGTCTCGAACAAAACAAAGGAAAGAAAGCTTATAACACTTTCTCTGTCGATGCGAGTTCGATGTCAAAATTCTAAAATCATTATGATCGATTCACCCGATGTCCTGGCGAGCGGACTTAATTTTAAACATGCTTCTTTTCACCCTATCCTAAAAGGTACAATGTAATAGATACAGATTTCCGCCTATTCGTCAAAGGTAATACTTGGTTGATTTCGTCCTCTCTTTCTAACTTGAAATTCACAGGTACAATTTCTGTTGTCACTCTCTAACGGGGAACAGAACAGCGTCAAACGTAAGATTGAGATCATTATGGGATATTTCAGCGCTGACTTTCCATAACAATGAAACTTCAACAAATGTTCTCTTGTTCTCCAATTTGAGCGTTTGTGCGACTACCCTTTTAGTCACCAGTCTTGCGACCCAGAGTCCATAAACGCTTTAGCTGCATACAATTCAATTATGTGGTTCTAACCTTAGCAATAGCTGTAGATAACAAAATTTAGGAAAATTCAGGAAATCCTACTCTGTTAGGTAAAGTATGTGTTTAAGTTAAATCTAGTTTCTAGTTTATAAGGTTGACCGTAGGTGTTTCATTGTATATTGTATATCGTAGGAATTGTAAGGTGTTCGATTGCAATGTACGAATATAAACTTTGAATTATGTGTAAGGATACATGGAGTTTAAAATGTCAACTGGAAAGATTCTGTTTTTGAGGTGTGTTATTCCTTAAATGTATTGGTAAACAGATCGGAAATCTCGCTATGCTTCGGATTTTTCCATTTATTACCAAGCTAATAATCGCTCTTCTTAGCTTTCAGTACTTCTGAATCTCATCTACTACTACTCAAAAGTCTAGAGTTTAATCTACTCTACTAAAACTCAAACATTTTTTTCCATTTCAGCCACACTGAAAAAGAAAATCAATTAGTTTACTACATCCAACCAGAGTCTTTTGGACGTATGTGTATCTCAGATACTAGATCAAAAAGAGTTTATTCAGAAAATTTAAATTACAGGTTTATTCATCTAAATCTATATTATCCCCTTTAAAGTAATCCCCATCGACTGCAAAACACTTATGCCAGCGCTTGATCCAATCCTCGAAACATTTTTTATATTCGGTTTTCGGAATGTCGATCAGTGCTTCCTGCGATTTTTCCATTACTTCCTCTCGTCTGCTGAAATGCGTTCCCCGTAGTCGTTTTTTAACTCGATTGAACAGAAACAAGTCACAGGGAGCAAAATCAGGTGAACTCGGTGGCTGTTAGATGGTATTTGTTGCATTTGTTATCCAAAAATTATGAATAATGATGGCACTGTGCGACTGTGCGTTATCATGGTGCAAAATCCATGAGTTTTCTGCCCACAATTCTGGTCTCTTTCGGCGAATTGCTTCACGCAAACGTCTCATAACGCCCAAATAATACTCTTTGTTTACTGTCTGGCCTTCTGGCAAAAATTCATGATGCAATACACCGTTGTAATCCATGAATTCAATAATCCGTGAGCACTGCCTTATTTTTTGACTGAAAACGACGTGGTTTTTTAGGTCTCGGCTCATTTGGTGAACGCCAAATGCGACAACGGGTGTCGTACTCATAAACCTAGGTTTCGTCTCCAGTAATGATCCTTTGATTGAAGTTGGCACCAACTTTGCTGACACGACTATGTGTTATGTTTTTTGGAAAATTGGACAAAGCGAGAAAGAAAGATTTTTGGGTTCAGCGGTTATTTCACTCCATGATGAGACTAGTTTATTAGTCCAATTTGACTTGTTGTGTTTTCAACTACAACAACTTACATGATATAAGATTACTGAATAAAATGATTTAGAAGCCAATAAGTTACCACTTTAGCAGTGGTCATCCATTCCACAATTCTCATCTACAGAATTTAAAGTCCTATTTTGTATATCTGTTTTCATTACATTTGTGTGAACATATACTCAACTTTTACTTTAAACCTTTTTTTTTTTTTTTTTTTTTTTGAGTAATTTTATTATTTTATGATATTCTTCAAAAAAAATAATTTTATTGATCAAATTGATTGGTCTTGCTTAAGTTGACGAAAGGAGTATTTTACTTATATTTTTACAGCTTAATATTTTATTTGTTTAATCTGTTATAATCCAAGCAAGCAATTTGAGAAAACAGCTCACACAATACAAAACCACTTCAATTAGAGTCAACTAGCTGGGCAATAACCGCAGTAAGACTATACTATACATCCACAGCAATTCAGCAAAGCGTTGAAATAAAATATCTTACGGATGAAGAAAAACTTGCATTAGAAACTGAACCTGTGGGTATAGCAAGACAACCACCTCCACCTCCTCTTCTAATAAGTTGGGTATTTCAGAGTTACAAAACCTTTTATCGATTATATATTATATAATAAAAAATTCGAACAAATGTTATCTCAAATATAAAACATGTGCTTCTTATGTATACGAAGTGTGTCTAGCCAAAACCGTGAAAATATAACAATAAACAATAAACAATAAACCTTGAGCTTTGAGCAATCGTCACCGAAATAATTCACCATGAACCCTTAAGTGCAAACAAACCCAGATTTGTTTGCTGCAATGTTGTTTAGACAATATTTGAGCCATGATGCCGGGAATTTTCAAATAATTTTATGTTTTGAAAACAATATCGTCTAAATGCTTTCCATTTCTGTCAACATACTCTTAAAATCACACTCTTTAATTTTTTAACATGAACGTGTAAAGCGTTGGTTCAATGGCAAGTTATTGCCATATATATGGCGGATATTTTAGTGTAGGGCATGTAGAGAATTTTTGCTGTATGGTAAGCCCTCGACTAAGGTATGGGTGAAACCTTAGATCATTTTTAAAAGTAATGTGCAGTGTAGATTTTTTTTATTCTGGTACTCGCCGCCGCAATGTTTCTTATCGATTTACGCGGATTACGCATAATTTCGCTCGAACTTGAGCCACATGTTCTGGCATCGCTGTTGACGTTGATGATCCCTGAGAATTTTGGTTAACCGTTGCCCCTTCTTGTCTAAAATTTTTAACCCACGACTTGCATGCTCGGTTCATTATTTACTCGTCGAATATTGAAGTGAGTACGAAACGCGCCACGTGCAAAAACCAACGAATCGCCGCACTTTAAATATTGCTCAAACTTGAACGCGCGGTGAACTCACGAACAGTGACTCATATCGATTAGCAATTTCGCAAATCATGTACGTCGAACTTTGCGGCACTTACCTCACCCTGCTAGTTTACGAGCAATCACGATTTTAACCTTAAAATTTCCCACTGGACACCGTTTGTTAAGGCGGAATCGATTAACGATAACAAAACTCAATCTGATGCAATAAACTAAAAACTCAGTGATAGTTATCATACTGCCAGATGGCTACAAATATGCCAAAAAAAAGAATACGAGTATGTCACGGTAATGTAAAGGATAATCAAAATACAATATAATCAATATATTACCAAGCAAATTTGATACTAGCAAAAGCAATCGGGAATACGACTAGTCTTCTCTAATACATCTCGCAACTGCCAATGTAAATATAAAGATATGAAATATTGACGAATGTTTGATTTTCTAAGCGGTTAATGGAACGAACATTGCAAGGCCTCACCTGAAAACCTGCGTATATCTGGACAACGTTATCGTCATAGTTAAATCATTCGGTAAGCATCACCAAAATCTAAAAGAAGTGTTTGAGAGGCTGTAAAGAGCTCATTTGAAACTGCATGCAGAAAAGTGTACTTTGTACCGTTGGAAGTTTGTGAATAAACAAGGCGTTGGAAAAAGGTAAGGGAACGTTTCTATTAGCTAAGCGTAAACTATTTCCCGAAACATTTAACGGCAACCGATACACTCACGTGGTCAAGAATTACTTCAGTAAGTGACCGGAAGTGCTTGCAATCCCAAATCAAGAGGCCAAAATCTTAGCAGAACTATTAACTGTTGACTATCTCAACAACTGCATTAGCAGATTTGAAGTCTCAATGGAACTACACTCTGACCAAGGCCGAAAATTTTAATCAAAAGTTTTTCAAGAAGTATGCCAATATCTCGCAATAAGGAAGACAAAAACAACGCCACTACTCCCACAATCTGATGGAATGGTCGAGCGATTCAATAGGACTTTGAATGAGCATCTGCCTAAAGTCGTCGGTAAATATCACCGGGACTGGGATCAACATAACATAGACTCCTCTTCTTATTGGCCTTCCGAAACGCGACTCATAGTTCAACAGGACACATACACTCCGAAATCTTATTTGATCAAACAGTTCAGTTCTCAAGTGAAACAAAACAAAATTCGGATCACCACCTACGGAGCCAAAGAAGGGGAACGGTTACGTGGGTGACTTTCAGCAGGATTCATAAATTGCATGAAAACATCCGAGAAAAGATGAAGCTAGCGAGCAACCGCAGGAAGGAGATATGGTGTAGCTGTCTAATCCTTTGCATAAGAAAAGAAAATCACTAAAATTGCAGCAGGATCGGGATTAAATACGTTGTCTACGTATTTAATTAGCCTCTAGGTCAAAAATCGGCCTAGACGTGTGGCATCGAGTTATGTGGTTGAACAGAAATAAAATATATTGAAACAATACAAACTCTTCTAACTATAACACAAACTTCAATCTTTTAAATATTGGCCACGATTACGTCTGAGGTGGTCCATTCTGAAGTTCCAATTTTGGGCGACTCTTTCGAGCATAGCGACTGGTATCTCACGGATGACACGAGTAATCTTAGTTTCCAAAGCGTCAATCGTAGCTGGCTTATTTATGAAGACCTGAGAATTTACATATCACCAGAGAAAATAGTCCAAATGTGTAATATGACACGATCTGAGCGGCCAATTTACCGTAGCAAAACGTGAAATTAAGTGCTCACCAAAATGATTTCTCAACATGTCCATTGTTTCACGCGCTATATGGCTCGTAGCGGCGTCTTGTTGAAACCAGAACTCACCGAGACCATGTATTTCAATTTCACATACATGTCACATAGTCAGTTAACATGGCGCGATAACGGTTACCATTGACGGTAACACTCTGATTTTCCTCATTTTTGAAGAAATATGGACCAATGATCCACCAGCCCATAAACCACACCATACCGTTGTTTTTAATGGATGTAATGGTAGCTCTTGGTACTCTTCGGGTTGCTCATCAGCCCAAATACTGCAATTTTGTTTATTAATGTATCCATTGGGCCAGAAATGAGCTTCAGCACTGACATCATATGACGCAAATTCAAATCGCCTGGTTCTAATTCTTGCACAAGTTCAATTTTGTACGCTTCTAGGCCGAGATCCTCACTTTAAATACGCCAAGTTGTGGAATACGTCAAGGTAAGCTGCTGAGAACGACGACGTCACGTCTAACGTCACGGACTTCGTGCACAATCTCAGCTACAGCTGCTATAGTCTCTTCACTAAGTGCTGGATGTGGTCTAACCGGTCGAGTATCATCCACTAATGTAAACTGGGACTTAGATTTGAGAATGGTATTGGCAATAGTGGTTTTAGTAGGTGGATTATACACACCGTAAATCGCACGAAAAACATTTCTCACAGAGCGCTAATTTTGGTAATATAGCTGAACTATTTGGAGCCGCTGTTATGGTGTGAATCTTTCCATGATGACTTGCCAAACGATACTGAACAAAAATGACAAAGCAGTCACGAGTGATCTGTCAAAAAAGCCTATTGAAAATCAAACCTCACGATAAATCACCGTATACATGTTATATGTTTAATACGTGTAAGAACCAGTTTATGCAAACAAAATATCTTAGCCACATTTTCAATAATTGAATTCACTCTTTTTTAATAATTTTAAAAATCAATCAGTGCAATGTTAGAAACAAATTTGACGCAATTTGGGAAATCATAAAAAAATTTTGAATTTGGAAGAAAATAAAAGAAAGTCTGCTACATTAGTCCGCGACTACTTTCTACCCGTCTCGTTGATTGTTAATTAAAACTCTTCGTTTTCTAGTTCTCCTTTATCGAACAACCTTTTATTTGTAGTTTTCATAGGTTTTTTCTCGTATTCTCCGGCAACACCTATTGATCTTCTTGACATACGATCCTAAGCTCTTCTTTGATTATATCTCGCAAATTTGCGTCTTCACGAAGATTTATACCGACACATGTCAATAGTTTCATTAGCAGTGTTTTAGTAGAATGTTGATAACTTCATTTAATTATTTAAATAATATAAACAAATTTTAACGCTCATAACCTCCTGGTAAAACCTGTCTCGGGTCTTAAGTGTTAGCTTTGTTAAAACTGGAATTACGTTTTTTCTATTTGTTTCTTCTGGGAACCCCTACGGCTGTGATGTAAAATAACAGGAAGATCTTCTAAATTCTTTTGGCATAAAAGCGTCCCCTTGTCCACAATTTGTCTTCGGGCATTTTTAAACATTTTCCAAATTACTTTCGACTTTTTAATAACCTCTTCTCTGATAACTTTTTTACAAGGAAAAGTCACACACAACTATGGTAAATTCGTCAACAATATAAAGTATATACCGGCACTTATCGCCATTGCCCCTAAATGATACATGAAACGCAGCATTCGACAAACTTTTCAGCTTTCGGTGTCATATCGTCTAACAGCAACTCTTTAAATCTCTTAAAAATTAACTCTTTTATGCGTTATTCTAATTATTTCTATTTGCATACCCTCGAGCACCACAAACATCTCCTCACCGCCCTCAACCTTGTACAATATCCCACCTTCTGCTATATAACCGTTCTAAGGCCTCTCGCTTTCACCGTCAATCAAGGCGTTCAGATTCAATTCGTTCGTTTCCGTGGTCTTAATTTTTCCTAAAAATGACCTATCTTCATTAAGCTGGACTACAAAAGAAACAGGATATCGTTACATAACGTTACTCACTTCTGTGTTTAACTATTTACTCTTCTAGTAGCATCGCCTACTATGCAACACTCGGTTGGAGGTTCTTTTTTTAAAGTTATTGTAATTCGAAGAAATTGGAATATGTAACGGGCTCAAAAGATTGCTCTTATAGGCAAACTCGAAACTTGTTGCCAGTGTCGCCAACTCATGGCTTGAATAGATTTGCACTGCAGGCATTGTCTTTCGGCTCATTTAGTAAAATGGTCGCAGTACAATGTGTTCAGGAGAACTCTGATGAAACACTGTCCCACAGCCCCGCTTTAAGCATCCGTGTGAAATTCTGTAGTTTTGATTCTGAAAATCGCCAACAATGAATCGGAACAAAGTCTCTTCTTCAGATTAGAGTAACTGAATCTATGAATTTCGAAAAAAATTCCACTAGCTCTTAAAAAGAAACAATATACAGGGTGTCCCCTAATTCGTCAAGGATAATTTGGGTATATTCTAAGAAAAAAATCATTCCAATGTTGACATTATTTATTGAGGATTTAAGAAAAGTCTTACTTTGGTATTACTTTTAAATTCATATTTATTGATTCTTTCATTATTACTTACATTCTAGACAAAAATGCTTAAATCTAATTTAACAATGATAGTTACTTATTCTAGCTTACTGGCTCTTACCGAGCGCTCTAAACTTTACCATCTCATTCAAAGTTTACCTTTCGGCCTTAAAAACTATCTTACAATTAATCTGATCTATCTGTATTACCATATATGAAATTTCTAAGAACAGGTTTTCGGTGGTTCAGTGACTCATTTTTGATGACTCTGCAAGAATACGCTTGCATTCACTTAAAGTTGATATTTCGGTTGAATAAACAAATTCTTTCATTCTTCCCCATACAAAAAAATCCAATACTTAAGGTCAGGAGATCTTGCAGGTCAGTGAACTGATCAATTTCTACCTACCCAACAATTACCGTACTCTTTATCTTCATCTTCAATTCTCAACCTCACGACCATAGTGGGCTGGAGTACCATCCTGTTGCAAATATGATGAAGCTAGTTGAATCAATGGAATGTCCCCCAATAGTTCTGATAAATCAAACTCCAGATAGTTTGTAGAATTCAGCATAGATGGTAGTTTGAAGTGGCCGATTAACTTGTTCCCATTTACATCTGCCCACGTATTGACGCCGAATTTGTGTTAAAATGACTTACGTCTCCTTGTATGTGGATTGAAAATTTGATTATGAAAATTTGTAATTCCATCTCTGGTAAATTAAGATTCGTCCGTCCAAAAATTCAGGTAATAAACTTGTTGCCATCCAAGCTTCGCTCCAGCACCTAGTTTGAAAACTCAAGTCTCTTTTTCAAATCATCATGCAGTTATTGCAGTACATTAGAAATTTTGTTTTTGAAAACATTAAATTACAAAGCTAAGCGTCTGATGCAATGGAATGTCATTGCACTCGACTTTGATACTCAGTTTTCACTTTATAAAACCAATTAAGGGCAACATAACAAGACAAGTTAAATAATTGCTTATAAATTTTTAGATAACTTAGAGTCATAGCTTTGATATAAGGAACCTTCTTTAAGTAAATGTTTTTAAAAATACCTAAGTTACAAAGAACATTTCGTGTCACGTGCCCGACAACAGAACAACTAATTTTGTAATTGCATTTAGTTTTGATTTATTTTAGCTTAACCTTGAAAGGTAATGACAAAGAAGCATGTTCTACATTAAGGAATCACTCGCCTCGTCTCTCAATACTCATCAATTTTCTATCAAGAAGATTTGACGTTCACAAATGCAATTAAGCATCATATAAAAACGTTCAACGAAATACCAATATGCACAAAAATATAAAGATACTCGGAGGTACACAAAAATGAAGTCTTATATGAAGTATTATACGCCCAAGCAAGTCGCCCTACTCGGCACCAATCTGGATCGTTCCAAAAAAGAGGGACGCATCTGGAAAGGAAAAATGGAGAATGATTATCGACTATAGGAAACTCAACCAAGTTTCAATCGACGACAAATTCCCCATCCCAAACATGGACGACATCTTTGATAAATTAGGAAAATCCAATTATTTCACAACATTGGACCTTGCCAAAGGGTTCCACTACAAGAAAACCATACAGTTAGCTACGCTAGCCGTACATTAAAGGATCATGAGACTAGGTACTCCACCATTGAAAAGGAATTGTTGACGATTGTATGGGCTACAAAATATTTTAAGCCTTATCTCTATGGCATAAAGTTTACCATAAGAACAGACCACCGACCATTAGTCTGGCTCAGTTCATTGAAGGAACCAAACGCTAAGCTTCAAAGGTGGAAAATCAAATTAGGAGAATATAACTTCGACATAGAGTATGTAAAATGTAAAGACAACCAAGTTGCAGATGGATTGTCAAGGATAGGAAAAAATTTATTCCACCTAAAAGAATTGTAGCTATATTTTCAAATTACGACCATTTATTTGCAAAATTTTAGGACACATATATCAAATATTTCACTAAAAATCGATTTTCGACATTCTAGGCGACATTACTGACGAGGAAAAACTAGTAAAAGCAATTATAAACACACATAAGCTTTTGAACCATAGAGGCATTAACGAAACATATGCAGGAATCAAAGACATATATTACGCTCCGAATCTCAAGGACAAAATCCAGAAATTTATAAACAATTGAGAAATATGCAATAAAGCCAAATACGAACGAATTCTAAATAAAATCCCTCTAAAGTTACCCGCTACCCCAGAAAAACCTAACCAGATTCTACATATCGACATCTGGTATGCAAATATTAACTTAATATACGTTGCGATGATCGACAAATTCACAAAACACGTAACAGTTCAGAAAATAAAACATCGTACATGGATGGCCCTCCTTTAAACCTTACAATGTAGATTCGCTTCCCTGGGAATTCCTCAGAAAATAGTTGTAGACGGTGAAAGCGGTTTCTCTTTAATCTTAATAAGGGAATTTTTTTTAAAAGAAAATGACGTCGAGCTACATATTACTACACCTTATAATAAAACCGGAAATTCTGACATCGAAAGGTTTCATTCTACGTTGAATGAACATAGTCGTACATATTCAGCTGACAAAAGCAACAAAGACACTTTACGCAATAAGGTTTTAAAAGCCGTTACAATTTACAATAAAACGATACATTTGACAACTAAACAAAGACCAATTGACTTTCTTAATGGCACCATTTCTAGCGATTAAAATTAAATTAAAAAACATAATAGAAATAGAAACGATATAGATTTTACAGATAGTCAGGAACACATATATTTAAAAAATAGAGATAAGAATAAACTTAAACCAATACATAAGAAAACATACCTAGATATTTTAGATAAAGACCACTTTATAGATGAAAAAGGTAGCAAGTTTTACAGGACGCAAATTAAACGCAAATACAAATACGAAAATTCAGATTAACAACATATTTAATATTTCAGAAAATATTTTTAATTTACATTACAATGACCATCATACATGGAAAAAAAATTGACGTACAAGACTTAAGTAATGAACAAGGATACGTGACGATAAGACACGAACTGCTCCAAGTAATAAAAGGATACACGAAACTACTTCACTGTGTTAACCTAACATCATGGACTGAAAATTTAGACATTATTGAACATAACATTAACAAATTAAATAATAAAAATGAATACCCGACCTTAATGCAAAGCTTTAAACTTTTGGCACAGGATATAGAAAACATTTCGTATAGGAATAGGTATAAAGTCAGAAGGGGACTAGTCAATATTGTCGGAAGGGGTTTAAAATACCTAGTAGGAACAATGGACTATAAAGACGAACAAGAAGTAAGAAAAAGTCTAGAAGTCAACGAAAGAAGTAGTCATAACCTAATTAATGGACTAAACGAACAAATCAATATTAATTACCATTTCGATGAAGCTATAGAAAACATTACAAGACATATTAACAGACAGCAATTAGAAATCAAAGGACAGTTACAAAATTTAGGAAATGCAATCAACAGAGAGTTCTCAGAAATCGCATATATGAAACAGGTATGACATACAGCTCCTAAAGGAACAGGTAGAAAAAGTCAAAGAAAATTTGCTGGCAAGTCAATTAGGAATTTTAGGAAGAGATCTACTACTGCCAGAAGAAATTAAGAAATTTAATATAATAATTATGAAATTAACAAATATAAAGAGTTCTGTTATAATATATGATAGTGAAATAATATTCGTTGTAATGATACCCCAATATTCAAATGTAAAATTTTACAGAATAATAATAGAACCAATACCAAACAAAAATAAACTAGAGCTTATTTCGCCTTTCAACACATTTATAACAAATAATGAGAATAATTACCAAGATGTAAATGGAACAATTCATATTAAGAATTTAAAACCATTAAAAGACAGTTGTATTTCAAATCTTTTAAACAAAATGCGTCATGTAGCTTTAAGGAAAGCAAAGATGTAGTAATTAAACAGTTAAGTAATAATATTATAATAACCAAAAATATTTCATATACACACTTAAAACATTATTGTCATAAATTTAGCATAAGTCTCATAGGCAATAATATAATACGATTTGAAAATTGTAAAATTGAAATGAATAGCATTAAGTATGAGAATTTTATGACATATGATAATTTTATTATACCAAATTTTAACAATGTAACAATTGAAAATATTGCAGTAAATGTTTCCACACAAAAACATATAAAAAATGTAGAAAACAGAAAATTAATAGAAGAATTAAAGAACGGAAAAACAATTTATGAATATGCAAACTCTGTAACAATATTAATAATCATAAAGATCACATAAATGTTAAAATTGAACATTGAACATTGATTCCTCGGAGCAAAATCGTATGAGGGGAGGAGTTACGTCTCAGAGATCACTCCGTTTTCATCCCGTTATTCTCCCCACCTCCTCTTGCCAATCTAACCAATCATAAAGGCATTGAATGGCAGAAGCCGCCACCTTCCCCTTTTTCCCGTTACTTCGCCATCTTCCCAATCCCACTATCCAAATATGCATTACATGTCTGCTTACTCAGGTGAATGATCACGCATACCCCATATGCACCCTTTGCATTCCATAGTGCACAATCAGTACACGCGCTTGGAATCAAGTGACAAGCCAAGAGCAGACAAATTCTTTTCCACGAAATAATCATTACGTTTGCAAAAGTGTAGATATAAGAATAGGTAACAAATGATATGCTTTTTTTAAGTTTGTAAGTGGAAGTCGAAAAATAAAGTTTTTTTTTAAAACAAACCGGTGTTTGCTTCTATAACTGGTCCATCACTCAATGTAGTGTTAATTATTTCTTCATTGCTATTTTAAGCCATAATTAAATTATAAAGCTGGCTTATAAAAAAACAACTATTGGTATCTTTGTTTTTATTTTGGATATCAGAACATACGATGGCAGTCCCAGAAGTACCCCACCCACCAAAGAAAACACAAAAATTTTGAAAAAAAATTTGTTTATTTTTTAACATAATCGCCTTTCAGCCCTATAAACTTTTCCCACTTTTTATAATAAGAACTGTCATGCTCCTCAAAATAGCTATAAACTACCGATATCACTTCTTCGTCGTTGGAAAATCTATAACCATTGAGCCATTTTTTCAAGTTTGGGAACAGAAAATAATCCGAGGGGGTAAATCTGGCAAAAAGGGGCATAAGGTAGCAATTCAAACTTCAATTAATTAATTTTGGCCATTGCAATAACGGTTTTGTGAGCTGTTGTCTTGATGCGGCCGTTTTTGCTTCATTTCTTCGCTCAAATATTGCAATAAGTTCGCATAATACTAGCTGTTGATAGTTTTTCCAATACATTGATATTTGCAAACAACTACCGCCATATCTTGGTCAGGACGGGTACTTCTGGGACCGCCCTCGGGCAGTGACTGAATGTATGGAACAACCGATGAATAGCCGGTTGTGTCTGTGAATTTCTTTGGTGTTGTAATACCATAACACCTACAGCAATTTTATTCAGTACATCAACCTTACAATTCATAATTCGCAGCCTTGCTAACATATATTTGCGAGCTGGTGCACTTTTTAGATGAAACAACACTTTTCCTTTACTTTCACTTACCCAAATGCCGCCGTTTTTGCTTGATTTCTTCAAGATTTCTCAAAAGTTGATAGTTTTCAAGATAGTCAATGGAAATTATCCCACGCGCATCCCAAAAAATCGACGCCATGACCTTGCCGGCGGTCTTCGCCTTCTTTGGAGCCGGTTCTCCCTTTCGAATCCATTGTTTCGATTGTTCTTTTGTCTCGAGTGTAAGGTGATGGACCCATTTTTCATCCATTGTTATGAAACGACAAAAATTCTGCTTTGTAATATGCCTACAATGTCTGCTAGCGCTTTATGGATTTTCTTCACCATTTCTGAAGTCGTCATTTGGTCAAGCACTGCGATTCTCGTCTTGGCAGCTCGTACGGCCTCGTTTAAACTCAGGAACCCAAAATTTTACTGTTGTAAACGAAGGAGCAGACCCATCCAGAGTAGAATCCAGTTAAACTTTTATATTTGTTGGTTTGAGGCCTTTGAAGTAAAAGTATTGTATCACATAACGATGACCAATTTTCTCCATTTTCACAAATTCACTGACAACGTTTGTTACCGCCGAATTCTCCGTTCTACGCGCCGTACCACGGAAAAGTGCCCGACCACCACGAAGAGTGGTCGTGGGTTAAGATGTTAAAAATGGGTGCCACGCGATTGCACTTCCGTCCTACTACCCACATCCAGAATCGCGACTAAATGGGGGATTCGCGTTTGCTTTTTTCTCCGTGCCGACGAACCGATTTCAACCAAGAACAATAAACTATAAACGAATATTTGCCACAACGTTATAATTCCTTTTTTCTTTATTTCACATCAAATTAACAAACTTAAACACTAGCTTACAAATAGGTCTTAACTTAACAATTCTACTCCTTAAACTTATATTATATACAAAATGTTAAAGAAGAAAAGAAAACTCAAAAAAATGAATAAAACCCGTATTTGAACCGTTTTCCGCGCCGACCGTTGTTTTTTTTTTTTTACTAAACCACCCGCTAATCAACGACCTTGCAATTTAATACCAATATTACTTAGTAAGCGAAATACTATAGGTATAACTAGGTAGATATATTTATATATTAATTGTAGTTACAAATAGGCTTAACAGATGTTAATCTTGTTCTCGTTCAGTACGTCTACAGCTGCTCCCTTGTCTCTGATTGGCACACACATCTACCGCACCACTGGTTGCCTTGTATCTTTTAGGACTCAGTTCATTTTTTTCCAAAATCGTTTAGGCGCTCGACAAATATAAAAGTTCGATTTATTTATTTTGACACTACCGACAAAATCTTTTGGATCTTCACTTATCCCCTGTGCTACCGAACTATGTAGTTTGTTACTTTTATCTTTTAGATTGTTGCCTGGCACTAAAATTCGCGGTTCCTTTTTTTTTGTAATACGTATGTTGTTTTTGTTTTTTTTTTTTTCTCTTTTTCTTTTAAACACTCATTTATTATTATTTTTTTTTAACTTGAGATGACTTCCTATCACTCGCACTGCCAAACTCCTCCCTGAGTTAGTTTTTTTTTCTATTCCTTTTTTTTTTGTTTTTAAAAAAATAAAAAAAAGTCTTTTCCAACAATAAATTACAATTTTAATTTCAATAAATTTCAAAATTGACCTCCGAACTACTTCACGATCTATATCATGCCCAAACTGCTTGCTTGACCACTTAAAACCTCCCTCCCCTCTCAATCGCAGCATACTCGTCGCCTGTTTTCTCCAAACTCGTACCACCTACCAGATCCGTTTTTTTCTTGTTCAACTGGTTCGTCAGATCAGACTACATCTCCTGATTTTCCACATCCGCTAATCCTAACCGAAGGAATATCATACCATATGATAACCATGACGTCGGATCGCGCAATGTGGAACTAGAACCATTCAAACTAAAGAAAAAAAAAAGATGTTCCCACACGGGGATTTGAACCTGGGCGCCGACAATTATTTGCCGGGCTGGCTACCCGCTGACCCAAGTTACTGCTGCCGTCGGTGGTGTCAAGATACGAGCAGATAGGGATAATGCTAAGGATGGCTCGAAGATTATTTTTAATTACCAGTGAACGAAAACGTGCTCACTATAACCCATTATACGTTCACTATTGATGACTGCCAAACAAAGACTAAACAACGTGGCGCTTTCATATGCTTTATAGACTGCGTACTTTCCAATACAGTAATATTTTCAAACAACTACTGCCATGTAAAAAGGGTTACACTCGATCTTGCCGAGAATGCACTCTGCACCTTATTCTGATATTCACAAGAATATGACATCGAAAAATCAACTTGTAGAATCCGTATACTGGTGGTCTTTTTGTCGGAAGAAAATAAATTGCTCTGAATTATTTTTACGTGATCATGATCCTGAAAACTATTGTAACTTTCAAATAATTTGCCTGATAACTCTCCAACACTTGTCTCTTAAAGTTTCAACTTAAACTTATTATCAACATTTTTGACCTATTCTTTTCTCTTTTGATATTCCAAAAGATACCTTCAAGTTCTTTGAATTTGTCCAACATGATGAATTTAAATCAACGTCACATAAATTATCTTGCCAAAATAGTTGAGAGTATTTAACTCTTAAACCTTTTAATCTGGAAATGAAATTAATTTATTGAAACTGTATACAAATATTTTATTATATACTACAAAATTTTCACAAGGTTCTGAAGGAGACATAAGATGGTGAACACGAGTTTGACCTTGAGTCCCATTTTCAAGGTCAAAAGAAGGTCACTTTTGATTTTTAATGGGAAACCCTATTTTCTTGACAGATTCGTAATCAACGTGAAAAATTACAATTTTTGCAAAAATGTGTTGTTTTCTGACCACGAGTTTGACCTTGAGACCCATTTTCAAGGTCAAACGAAGGTCACTTTTGATTTTTCAAATGATAATTCCAGTTACATTCTTCATAGTATTGCGCTCTATATGAACCTAAAATCGGAATATTTTTTTTGCAAAAAAAGTTGTAAAAAATGGCAAAAAATCACGTATCCATCCATCCATTTTTTTTTTTTTGATAGCATTTAGGTTCGTATACCATAGAAGAGAGATATATCATAAAAGTAAATTATAACCGCGTTTGATTTCAGATGAAAATTGCGGCTTTCAGAATATACACAAAATGCTGAGTCTGATTGTGACTTGTAATACAGGGTCGCTAATATCTTTGGTGTTTTTCAAGGAAATTCTTCAAAAATTTTGTAGTATATACTAAAATATTTGTATACAGGGCGAGTTTTTTAACTTGAGGCATCTAAATTGCTCGAAAAATACGCGATATCGCGAAAAATGTTTCAGACAAAAGTCACAAGGTTTTGAAGGGGACATAAGATGGTGACCACGAGTTTGACCTTGAGACCCATTTTTAAGATCAAACAAAGGTCACTTTTGATTTTTTAAATGATAATTTCTGATTTTCATTGCTCAGTCGTTTTGCTCGTAGGCTTGTCATTTGTTTTTACATACTGCGTTTAGCATAACCCAGAAACAAGGACGTGGACGTAGCACTATTTTGTTTCCTTCAGGGTGATTAATTAGAGTGGGTCCCCTTGCCTCCCACTGTTAAATCATTGAATTATTCATTTCATTTTCATTTCATTTCTTCATTTCGACGTTTATTTCCCGACACTACTTCAACAAATGCTCGAAAATGTGACCATTCACTTCAATACACTTGTCTATCCGCGCTCTAAATGAAAAAAACAGAACTGAGAAGTATTTCTGGCGTAATCTTCCGGCAAGCTTCAGTTATTCGTCTGTTCATGTCCTCACGTGTTGTTGGCTTTTTTCTGTAAACCTCACTTTTTAAGTAGCCCCACAAGAAGAAATCAAGTGACGTAAGATCAGGTGATCTAGCAGGCCATTGCCTCGGAACCATTCGTCCGATCCATCGTTGATGGTAAAAATTGTTTAATACGCCCCGGGCAACTTGGGAATAATGGGCTGGACAACCATCATGTTGAAGCCACATTGTTTGTCGCAACGCCAATTACATTTCTTCTAGCAATACTGGAAGATGGTCCCGCAAGGAGTTTGCATACCTTTCGCCATTCAAGTTGCCCTCAATAAAATATGGACCTATTAATTTATCCCCAATAATTCCTGCCCAAACATTAACATCCAAAAGGTGCTTGTTTTGGTGTCGCAACCAAAAGGGGTTTTCGGTAGCCCAGTAATGCATATTATGTCGATTGACCGTACCGTGCTTGGTGAAAATGACTCATCAGAGAATAACACCTTGGCCAAGAAAAGGTGGTCTCGTTCAATTTGCTGAAGTGCCCATTGACAAAAGGAAACCCGGCTGCGAAAATCCTCACTAGAAAGTTCCTGATGCATTGAAACATGATAAAGATGGTATTTATGCCGATGTTATATCTTACAGACAGTCGTTTGAGAAATTCCTGATTCACGACTTATTTGGCGAGTGCTAATGTGAGGATCGTGTGCAACGGCAGCTAACACTGCTATTTCATTGTCCTCAACAGCCACCCTATCTGACCGATTCCTCTTCTTTGGTTGCACACTTCCTTCACCAGTGAATTGTTAGATGACCCGATAAAAGGAAACGCGGGATCGTATCTGGTCTGGGAAACGTTGGGCGTAAAGAACAACAGCACCATCGGTGTTCCTTCCACTTTCTCCATAAATCAATATCATTTCAATTTTCTCTTGAATTGAAATAGCCTGCATTACTAATCGGGAAAACGTTACTAATAATAATCAGTTCCTCAAAACAAATATCGAACTTCAAAATGAAGTACAGTTCCGTTCAGGAAGAAAAAAAGGCAGAGTGCACATCATACACTCTCAGATAAGCTTAGGAGAATTTGTCTCTATCTGAAATTTCTTTGAATTTTAACTTCACTCGAGGCAATAATGACTTCCTTCCCGACCTTCTAGCACCCTAACAACGTTGGAAACCGATTAATGTGCCAGTACAGTGTTATCTAGCACTGAATGAATAAGACCTTTGAGACAAAGTCGTGTGCCCCATTGAGGAATACGACTCAGCAATGAAAATCAGGAATTATCATTTGAAAAATCAAAAGTGACCTTCGTTTGACCTTGAAAATGGGTCTCAAGGTCAAACTCGTGGACACCATTTTATATCCGCCTCAGAACCTTGTGACTTTTGTGTGAAACATTTTTCGCGATATCGCGTATTTTTCGAGTAATTTGGATGTCTCAAGTTAAAAAAACTCACCCTTTATTTGATGAAAAATAAGCTTTGACAGACGAGTCTCGTGGGAATATAAAATGCCTTAAAAAACCTTATATTTGCAGCAAACATTTTGAAAATGCCTTTTTGAGAAAAAAATATTAAAGGACAAACGCTTATTCCTCTCTCTGAAAACGGTTCTGTTTGCTTTGATCCATTACCAATACTTAAAACTGTTTTCGAATGAAGCTACAATAGAAGAACTAAACTTTGTTTCTAAAAATGTATCAAGGACATTATTCAATGATATTGAATTTGATTGCGCCAATTGTGAGGCTCATGTAAAAAGGCATGCTGTGATCAAGGACCAACTAATCGTACTTTTATAGTAAGCTTAGTATAAATGGAAAAACCATAAGCTTATTATATACTAAGCTTAGTATAAATGAAAAACCTTAAGCTTGTACAATGTAGTAAGCTAAGCATAAATGGAAAAACCTTGAGTTATGTTTGCAAAAGGAAATCCACATATTGAATATATGATATCCCGTATCCTTTGAAAAGTATTCGAAACAACTTAATAAAATACAATTTGACCACTTTTGATGGAATTGTTAATTGGAAGGTAATTGAATACCTTTAGAATACAGAAAAAAATAATACTACCAAAATGTGCCGAAAACAGACAAGGACACATATTAGCCCTACTGAATATCAAAAGATGAACGTGAAGCTTGGTGCACAGGTTCTAAGCAGACCTGTATCCTGTGGAATTGAAACTTTTTATTTATTTATTTTTTTTTTGTTTTGATTACATTTAAAAACATAAGGCATATCATACATTACACACTTTGTTTTTGTAAACAAATCTTAAGGTTTTTTCATTTATACTAAGCTTACTATATAAAATAAGATTAGTGGGTCCTTGTTCACAGCAAAAAGGTCTTACATTTAATTTCAGCTCTGCGTATATATCAAGGCAGTTATATGCTCGGAAGAACGACGTGATATAAAACTTGCTTAAAACTTCCACATACGCTTCGAATCATAAAGACGCATGCAGACTTAGCGTATGTATTATATCTTTGATTTCTTCCGCAATCAACAAAATTTTATCAACAATTTCGTCTTTAAATTTATTGTAGGTTCGATTCGTCTGAAGGCTCAATTTCTTTTTCTTTTGATGGTAATTTCGAGGTTATTTCCTTAATTTCCTACATAACATTTCTACTTAAGCCAGGTGACAGACCTTTAATTTTAATCCACCTGTGCAATAATGAAGATGGATGCGGCAAGTGTACCTCAAATGTTCGCAAAAAGTTGTATCCGGCAGCTGAACGAAAAAAGATGCACTGCGAAATCCATTTCTTCTCTCCGGTGTATTCATTTTAACCCTGTGATAAGATGAGCTTCAAAAATGTCTTCAAAAAAATTTTTTTTTTTTGCTTTTGCTTACTCGCGCTTGTAGCCTTTTCTTGCCCTCTTTTAGAGGACGAATTTTCATTTATATATTTAAATTCGATTTTCGATTTTCTTAAGTAATTATTTTCAAGACATTCTTCAATTTCCTGAGCTTTTTAATTCTCCTAATGTAAAAAGTTTGCCTTTTTACATGAGCCTCAAAATTGACGAAAGCGAATTCAATGTGATCATTGAATTTTGTCCTCAATAAATTTTTAGAAGCGAAGTTTATTTCTGCTATTGTAGCTTCATTCGAACTCAGTTTTAGATCTTTGTAACTTTTATACATAATCTTAACTTTGACTGGATCAAAGCAATGGAACCATTTCCAGCGTTCGAAACACTCTCGCTTCGTTTTAAAAGTAGAGCGGGATAAGCGTTTATTTTTAAATATTTTCCCCAAAAAAGGCATTTTCAAAATGTTTGCAGCAAATGAAAGGTTTTTTAAGGCATTTTATATGTTCACGAGACTCCTCTACCAAAACTAACTATTCATCATATTTAATAGTGCCCTTTTTTAGGGAAATAAAATAATTTTCTGTCCGAAAACTTGTTTTCGGTTGCACAGCAATGTGTTACTGCGCACTTTGTTCTCCTCCAAAGACTTAGTGTGCTGTTCAAATTGTTTTCATTTAGAAGGTGTTAAGAGTTATAAGTATCTTGGTGTCCTAATAGACAACAACATGTCTTGGAAGACACATGTCGAAGAACGAAAAAATTACATGCTATCTGTCACTCGCAAAATGTATCACTTAAGAGAACATTGTTCAAGAAAATTTCCACTAATGTTTTATCATGGACTTGTACACTCTAAACTTCAATTCGGTATTGCGAGTTGGGGTGGAACTTACAACAGCACCATCGAAATACTAAAAATTGCCCAAAAACACATAATTAGAATCATTTGCAATAAAAATTGTCTAGCCCATACTTGGCCATTGTTTTGTAGTTAACGCATACTTCCAATAAAGCATCTATACATCTTTTATATACAGACTAAGAGTAAATTGCATGGCAATCGTTAACATTCCAATTTCCAATAGAACTCATTGCTTGAAATTGTACTCTGCGATAGCACCAATGCTTTCTAATAAATTACCAATCAAAGTTAGAATTATAGTAGAACCCACTTTATTTTTAAGCGAAGTAAAAAAAAAATTTTTTAGTATGGATAGTTTTACAATCAAAAGATTTGTAAATACAGCCGCTTTATGTACTATGTAGTATGTCTATAGTAAAATGTTTGTAAAGTAATATTACCTGTTTTTCGTTATTATTCTTGTTTTATTTATCTAATTCTTGAATTAACCCCACATGAAATCTAAAAAAATTAAATTGAATTGAAGGATCATTCGCCTCTAGTCACTTATGTGCTACAGAATGATCACTATTCTGTTTCTTAAAAAAATCGTAGTAAAATTATTTTATTCTATTGTATTCTATAAAAGTATCTTTATTGTGAATTATATTTATAATAATTTGTACCAACTACCATTTAAGAAATTGAAATAATTAAAAAATATATATATAAAAAAAAATACAATTCTCTTGTGGCCGTCCGAAAAATATTTTCAAGTATGCCGTCTTCATATATAGGATGTTTCATCGTGAGGTTTAATTTAAAATGTAAAATAAAACACACAAATTTGAAAGCAAACTTAAATTTTTTATTGTCAGTGAAAAGAAAAAGTCATGGCATTCACTTTTTGAAAATGATATCATGTAAATCTTGGCCACGACAACGTCTGTGTTAGTGCTGCAAGGCACTGTTAAATTTTATTTTGGACCATTCTCATCGGTAATGGTCACTTCGGTTGTTAATTTTGTCCATTCCAATAGATTATGAGCACTCTGGTATTTTTGGTTTAATAATTTATTTGTCCTTTATTCTCTAGCGGATTATGTGGACTCACTTCACAGAATTGTTTTTTACTTGTATTGTTCATTATCGAAAATTGTCGTTCACTTCCTTAATCGGATCGTGTTGTTTTTTTTTTTTTTTCTATTTTTACTATTATTACACAAACAAAATTCTTGCATACTACTACCCTAATTAATTCATTAATTACTATATTCTTGGAAAAAAATCTTTATTAACCTTTTAAATACGATTGTTCGTTTTCACAACCAAATTGAAAAATTTAACAAGTAAAAGGTAAAGAAAATACAATTGCATAACTTTCCGTGGGAAATTAAGACCGTTATTTACGAAGTACATTTTCATATATCATTTCCGTACAACGAAATATGAGCATATTTTGCGTTAAGTGTGCATATGTGACTAAGCCGTGTATTTTTGTTATTTGTTTGTGCATGGGATGGAGAAAAGGAAAATACCGTTAAAGAGGGGTAGTTGAGTGTCTGATGTAACAAGAGCATCTGTTTTAATTATAAATACCTTACTATAATCTGGATATTGGAGAGCTGAATATTTTATAATCGCATCTTTCAGTTTTTCATATGATTCCTTTTGTTCTACTCCCCATCTAAAAAGTATATCTTTCTTTAACAACTTACTAAGTGGTTCCACTATATTGCTTATTCCTTAAAACTATTTTATTCCTTTCTGATTACATAGTGGTTGCATTTTTACAATGCAATCAATTTTGTTTGGATCGAGTTTTAGCCCCTGGTCAGTTATTACAAAAGCCAAAAATTGGACTTCATTGCGAATAAATTCGCATTTGTCCGGTTTTCAAACTATCAGCTCTAATTTGATCAAGTACTTCTACCAGTTTTTCATTATGCTCTGCAAGACTCTGTCCATATATATACAAGGTGGCACATAATTAATCACCCTATCGGAAGATGGTGTAATTTTTGCAAATGGCGTCATACCTCGATCATATTAGACATTCGTGAACTGGCTGCAGTATACAAACAGACAAGCAGTGGAGTACTATACTCCGCAAAAGGATGGAAGAATTGTGTCGATATTTTTGACCAATAATCAGTCGATTTCCTAATCGTGTCGCGCCAACTGGGCAAACATTCCGGCGCTTAGCTACTCGACTCGACAGAATGAAACCACAGGAGACGGCGGCAAGGCATGGCCGCCACCGGACTGGTCGTTCGGTCGAGAATATCGCTGCTGTTGTTGCCGATGTCGCTGAGAACGGAGAAACATCAACCAGACGACTTGTCACGCAATTGGGCATCACCAGAAGAGCCATTACATCCACTCAAAGCCATTATGTGGTGCGGCTTTCACGCGGGAGGAGTGATTGGGCCGAATTATTTTGAGGACGCCGCAGGCAATACGGTCACTGTTAGTGGCGAACACTATAGGGCTGTGGTATACGACTTCTTACTCCCGGAATTGGATGAATGTAGCTTGGTAAAAATGTGGTTTCAACAAGTAGGTGCAACTGCACACACAGAACGAGCCTTAATGGATTTTGTGAAGGAAGCGTTTCCTGGTCTCGTAGTGTCCTGTTTTGGCAATTTAGCATAGCTAGCAAAATCGCCCGATTTAACCATCTCATTCTTCTTACTTTGGGGCTACTTGAAGTCGCAGATTTATGCCAACAAGCCTTAGACAATCGCAGTTCTTAAGGAAAATATTCGACAGGAATACGAACAGTTATCACGAAGATCTTACGGAAGGCCATGGAAAATTCGATAAAACGGGCACAAATGTGTATCAACACCGGTGGAAGCCACTTGGCAGATATCATCTTTTTCACTTAACAAAAACAATTGTAAAGGTCCAAATAAAGATTTCCATCGCTCAAAATCATTTTTTTTTTTATTTAGTAAAAAAGTAATTCAAAAACAGAATTGGATGATTAACGATGCATAACCACATCATCAAAGTAAACGATGCATTTAGTGTTCTGTAACCCTGCTAGTACGGTATAATGCCGGAGCATTTTCAAACTCGAACCGCATTCGAATATATTCGAAATGTCCGTATGGAGTGTTAAGGGCGGTTTTTTCTTTGTATTTTGATGAGACCCAGAGGTCAAATCTAATTTAGAGAAGTACCTTGCTTTTCCTAGCTGACCCTGGATTTCATTTATATTTTTTGAGGGGATACGTTTTGGTCTTCTGGCTTTGGAATATGAAGTTTAATTTGCAATAAACGCCTTTCCAGTGTTTCTACTCCTTGCGTATATAGTACAAACGTCACATTGTTAATTTCGCCATCACTTGTACTATCTCCAATGAAGACTTTGCTGGTAACGCAGTTAAGTCATATGAGTAGAATTTTATACCTGCCCTGTATATTGCCTATCCACTCCAGGCTTTTGGTTTCTATTTTTGCTGAAGAAAATGATTTTAACATCTACTAACAGATGTTCAGTGCAATTTTGACTCACTTATTTAAGAATTTTTAGTTTACGCTAACAACAGCTATAAACTTACATAAACAAATTTATTATGAACTTATTCATAATTATTCTCGAAAACTTTACAGCTTGTCTTACTGAAAAACAGCTTCCTTCACTGGAACGCACGACTTCTATATACCAACATATTGTTTTTTTTGTCACTTTTTTTTGACTTTACACGATATTTAAATTAAAATAAATTTATATTTTTTATCTAGTTTTACCGATGTTTTTTTTTTTTTTTTTTGAAAGAATTAAATAAGTGAATTTAATTTAAGTATCTAGTTACTTATAATAACAGCATAAGAACAATCAACCGAATTCAAAATAATACCGAGAATCACAAATAAATATAGTTTTGTTATTACTCTTTCTTTTAGTTGTTTATAATTTGAAACACAACGAAAACTTAACTGTTGAATTACGTTTTGTACTCCCTTTTATCTTGCACTTTTGTTAATTCCCACAGGTGCAAGGTGTCATTTACTGTGAGAATACTTAACTGCTGCTTGTTGCAGTTTTTTCGTGAGAATTAAGATTATTCGCAGGCATAGCTCTGCGTAACAATGGGTAACCGTGGCTCAAACGGCAGTGCATTGGCCTTCCAATCAGAAATGTTCGGCGTTCAACATCAAACGCACCCGAAAGCATTCTTTTTTCAGGCAAACTAGATCATGTAAGATGAGTGGTTACCTAGAATACAACACAAGTCCAATTATAATAATAATTTAGTCTCCCTATTAAATGTTTGATGCCACAAATGAAGCGAAATATTATACAGCCTCTGAGCCAAACATCTTTCTCTCACTTTCCGTCCTATTTTCTAAATAACTTAAAACATGTTTTGTCATCATTACGGTAGTCATACCAACGTGGGTGCTAAATTCTTTTTAAAAAAATGTATGTAATATATATAAAAAAATTACCTAAATAGCGCTAAAAACTCAAATACCAAACACCGGATTGAGCTGAAATATACAAAAAGTATTTTTTTATGAAGTGAGAAGTGCACGTTAGTCAAAAGCTTTCAAGTTTTCCGATAAATGGCGCTGAACGCAATATCTCAAATTATTACTACAGCACTCAATGGTAAAAACTCAAAATAAAATTAAATTTTTCATGGTAAAATCAACACATTTACGCCCGACGATCATGAACAAACCACTCAGTATCTCGGGAATGTATGCACCAAATCGTTGCCAGTAATTCTACGGTCAACACCACCTGATGAAATTAACGCGTCTCTGAAAAGTTTGTGGAATAAGCTTGGGAAATTCATATTTCGCCGTACAAAGACACATGTGGCATGCTCACATGTTGGCAAACCAACAGATTTATTCGATTACACACCAGACGGGAATATAAAAAACGTTGTTAGCGTTAGAATGAGTTTTTATTTTGTTCTCTTTTTCAATAATAACATTTACAATATTTTTTGTCAACGGCCTTGCCACATTGAAAGCATTGGTTCGAACTCAGTCGATCATAGATCTTGGTGGACAACAGACGTGTTTCGGCTTTTGTTTGATAGTTTGTAGTGATAGTTTGTAGTGATACCAATAAGAAAGATACTTAGCGAGATTCATATAGGCTCCAATATTCGGGTCTTTGAGGGCTTGTCTTCGCTCATACAGAACACCAGTGCCTGAATACTTAAATTCTATCCTAACGAGGTCATGTGCAATAGGGCGAACCTAATATTAGTAGTCAATTTTGTCATTAAGTTGATTCAAACTCACATTGCAAGAGCAATGACCTCATCGAACATCCTGATATACGGGGCTTACTACCCCAATTATATATGTCTTGAGAGAGTAAGTTTTGACGGCTTTATTCCTCCAGAAGCGTTGCTCTACCTTGACATCGAAAGTCTGATCCAGGACAGATTAGCGGTGCCGTTAAATTCCACGTCGCTCGAACAGCTGCGGACAGGCGACTCAACTATAACAGAGACGTCGCACATGGCAATGTGTAGCGTTTCCAGTTCAGTAGGGCGTTGGAGAGTCGCGACATGAAGGATGTTGTTTGGCACCACCAACAATTTTGGTGGCTTGTTTAAGGATAGAAAGCTTCTTGTTCTACTTCCTCCAATACAGGGTAGCTTCATTAGGGAGCAAAGATGATCAGTCTAATTTTTTAGTCGTGATCGGTTTACATAGCTATTGATAGATTTATTTTTATATAGTTTATAGGTTTAGTTTTAACATTTATATTATAACAAAAAAAAGTCCATTTTCTAAGTCTTTTTACTTAAATTTTGTTTTCTTGGTTTTAGTTTTAATAAATGTAAAAATAAAAACATTATTAGAAACGTCGAAAGACATAGATTAAGTGTTATGTTTAACTATGTGTGAACGCATGGAGCCAGTAAGTTATAATAAGTTTATTTGTAAATTATTTAAGCTAATTTTTAAATGTTTTTTTGTCTAGCATGTAAGAGTTAATTAATGAAGTCACATAAAAATGCATTTAAAGTGAAAAAAAATGAGTGTGCCCGGTTACCAAGCTAAAGATTATGGGTTCGACTCCGGATCGAATAGATTTCTTTTTTTCAATTTAAAAATAAATAAATAAAAGTGTAAAACAACGTCTCGCGATGGATTCTGTAGAAGTGTCCGCTATGTCAGAAGCGGGCCCAACAGAAAAATCAGGCGATGAATTGGAAACTACCTCAAGCCAACCAGCAGTAGCAGCCGAATCGAAGATAAAGAAAAGGAGGAGGCTATGGAGAATTCCTTACCACTCGTCTCAGATGGTGGTGAAGCTCACTATGTGGGAGATAACGGCTTCGATTTCTTGGGACTATCCGACGATAGAGACGATAGAGACGAAAAAGTGGCGTCTCTAAGTAGCAGCATTAAAATGCTACAACAAAACTACTAGCAATAAAAGAGCACTCCTAAATGCAAACTCAAAAGCAATAGCAAACGCAGCAAGCCCGAAAGCAGTCCATACAACAACAGCTACAATTGAAAATGAACTCAAAAACACAAGTACTACAACAACAGCAACAACGGCAGCAGCACTAGCAACAGTAGCAGCAGAAACAACAATAGCAACAGCAGCAGAAACAACAAAAGACTTCAAAACACAGGGTTCCACCTATAGTGTTTATGCAAGCACTGCAATACCGTGGAGTGCTACCAAAAAATGAAAAGTTTACTCAAGCGTACGATGACGGAGCTCTTCTCCTACATCCCGAAGGGAAAGAAGCTGCAAACAATGTTGCTGAGGGGGCTAATATCGTCGACTGGTCCGAAGAAATGCCTTACACTTCTGAAAGAGAAGGAGAGCGAAGAGCTCAAATTTGTAGGGGTTAAGCCATTTATCACGGGTAGAACCAAAAGGGACAACTGAAAAACTACCATTTTTCCTGTCCAGCTAAGTTCTAACAGCAAATTAGATGGTCTAGGAAATATTAAAGTCCTAGACTACCAGATTATACCTTGAGAAAAATTAAAGAAAAATGAAAACATTTTACAAAGTGTTTGCCGCCGCTTACATGCCGCGTCGAACTGCGAAATAGCGTAAAGTGTGGGAAGAGCAACAAGTCCGAAGAATGCGCTCTAGGTTAGGAAGGAGCGTCAGAAAAAAGCCAACTCTCTTGTGCTTTTAGTAGGAACACGGGACACACCGTAAGTTATCGGGGTGGTCCCAAATCGCAATACGTAAATCAAGTAAATCTGGCTCGCCAACAGGAAATGGAAGTTAAATGTCCACTCATGCAGGTATAAACATCAGCCGTTACTCCCTACGTTATCTACACCCACATGGCACCAGGTAGGGGAAATATGACACAACAAGCGAAGGTGACTTCTCAGGACCCAGCACCGGAACCTATACCTGACATGCTAGCTATCTTGCTCACAATTCAAGGACAAATTACTCATTTTTAACGTCAGATATCAGAACAGGCTACGCGAGTAGATCGAATATACGCGCTGCTGCAGAGCCTAATGCATCTCCAGCCGTAATAGGTATATACATGGTGAAAAAACCCTGCAGCTCCTTGCAGTGAATGCTAATTCATTAATTAGGATAGAGTGAAGAGCGACACTATTTAAGTTGCTTAAAAACCAAGTTTCTGATGTACTTTTGGCTTACTAGGCCTACCAAAAGACACAAAATGAGTCACTGACTACATAAAATATTAAGAAAAAACCGACCCAACTATGTTCCGGATGCTCGAAGCGTTCATCATGTATGTCCGGTTATACACGGTGTCTGCCTATAAACCTAAGGCTACTCAATCCACCTTATTTATCTCAGAGCTCGAGACGATTTTTCGATTCCTAAGGCTGGAATTGGAGGAGAAGTATTTTATTATCGGCGGAGATTTTAACGCCAAAGCCCCAAAAAGATTGGGGAAATAATACACCAAATACTAGAGGGGGTTTGCTCTAGTATTCAATTGGTGGGATCACCGACTCGGACTTAAGGCGACGGATAGTCCGTCATTTCCTAGATACGCGTCCTACTGTTCGAAACACGAATATTAGCTGACGCATACTAACCAATATTTTACAAACACTCATCATGTAAGATGAGTGGTTACCTAGAATACAACACAAGTCCAATTATAATAATAATTTAGTCTGCCTATTAAATGTTTGATGCCACAAATGAAGCGAAATATTATACAGCCTCTGAGCCCAAACATCTTTCTCTCACTTTCCGTCCTATTTTCTAAATAACTTAAAACATGTTTTGTCATCATTACGGTAGTCATACCAACGTGGGTGCTAAATTCTTTTTAAAAAAATGTATGTAATATATATAAAAAAATTACCTAAATAGCGCTAAAAACTCAAATACCAAACACCGGATTGAGCTGAAATATACAAAAAGTATTTTTTTATGAAGTGAGAAGTGCACGTTAGTCAAAAGCTTTCAAGTTTTCCGATAAATGGCGCTGAACGCAATATCTCAAATTATTACTACAGCACTCAATGGTAAAAACTCAAAATAAAATTAAATTTTTCATGGTAAAATCAACACATTTACGCCCGACGATCATGAACAAACCACTCAGTATCTCGGGAATGTATGCACCAAATCGTTGCCAGTAATTCTACGGTCAACACCACCTGATGAAATTAACGCGTCTCTGAAAAGTTTGTGGAATAAGCTTGGGAAATTCATATTTCGCCGTACAAAGACACATGTGGCATGCTCACATGTTGGCAAACCAACAGATTTATTCGATTACACACCAGACGGGAACATAAAAAACGTTGTTAGCGTTAGAATGAGTTTTTATTTTGTTCTCTTTTTCAATAATAACATTTACAATATTTTTTGTCAACGGCCTTGCCACATTGAAAGCATTGGTTCGAACTCAGTCGATCATAGATCTTGGTGGACAACAGACGTGTTTCGGCTTTTGTTTGATAGTTTGTAGTGATAGTTTGTAGTGATACCAATAAGAAAGATACTTAGCGAGATTCATATAGGCTCCAATATTCGGGTCTTTGAGGGCTTGTCTTCGCTCATACAGAACACCAGTGCCTGAATACTTAAATTCTATCCTAACGAGGTCATGTGCAATAGGGCGAACCTAATATTAGTAGTCAATTTTGTCATTAAGTTGATTCAAACACACATTGCAAGAGCAATGACCTCATCGAACATCCTGATATACGGGGCTTACTACCCCAATTATATATGTCTTGAGAGAGTAAGTTTTGACGGCTTTATTCCTCCAGAAGCGTTGCTCTACCTTGACATCGAAAGTCTGATCCAGGACAGATTAGCGGTGCCGTTAAATTCCACGTCGCTCGAACAGCTGCGGACAGGCGACTCAACTATAACAGAGACGTCGCACATGGCAATGTGTAGCGTTTCCAGTTCAGTAGGGCGTTGGAGAGTCGCGACATGAAGGATGTTGTTTGGCACCACCAACAATTTTGGTGGCTTGTTTAAGGATAGAAAGCTTCTTGTTCTACTTCCTCCAATACAGGGTAGCTTCATTAGGGAGCAAAGATGATCAGTCTAATTTTTTAGTCGTGATCGGTTTACATAGCTATTGATAGATTTATTTTTATATAGTTTATAGGTTTAGTTTTAACATTTATATTATAACAAAAAAAAGTCCATTTTCTAAGTCTTTTTACTTAAATTTTGTTTTCTTGGTTTTAGTTTTAATAAATGTAAAAATAAAAACATTATTAGAAACGTCGAAAGACATAGATTAAGTGTTATGTTTAACTATGTGTGAACGCATGGAGCCAGTAAGTTATAATAAGTTTATTTGTAAATTATTTAAGCTAATTTTTAAATGTTTTTTTGTCTAGCATGTAAGAGTTAATTAATGAAGTCACATAAAAATGCATTTAAAGTGAAAAAAAATGAGTGTGCCCGGTTACCAAGCTAAAGATTATGGGTTCGACTCCGGATCGAATAGATTTCTTTTTTTCAATTTAAAAATAAATAAATAAAAGTGTAAAACAACGTCTCGCGATGGATTCTG
Source organism: Volucella inanis (assembly GCA_907269105.1). NCBI lineage: Eukaryota > Metazoa > Arthropoda > Insecta > Diptera > Syrphidae > Volucella > Volucella inanis. Next base: position 44,523,764 of record OU026155.1, on the reverse strand, counting down.
TAGAAGTGTCCGCTATGACAGAAGCGGGCCCAACAGAAAAATCAGGCGATGAATTGGAAACTACCTCAAGCCAACCAGCAGTAGCAGCCGAATCGAAGATAAAGAAAAGGAGGAGGCTATGGAGAATTCCTTACCTGGTGAAGCGCCCCTGCCTTTTAACTTCCACTGAGACGATACCGGTAGCGGCAGCAGCTAATTACTAAACGCCCTGGGCAAGATTTTGACGACTACCCACTCGTCTCAGATGGTGGTGAAGCTCACTATGTGGGAGATAACGGCTTCGATTTCTTGGGACTATCCGACGATAGAGACGATAGAGACGAAAAAGTGGCGTCTCTAAGTAGCAGCATTAAAATGCTACAACAAAACTACTAGCAATAAAAGAGCACTCCTAAATGCAAACTCAAAAGCAATAGCAAACGCAGCAAGCCCGAAAGCAGTCCATACAACAACAGCTACAATTGAAAATGAACTCAAAAACACAAGTACTACAACAACAGCAACAACGGCAGCAGCACTAGCAACAGTAGCAGCAGAAACAACAATAGCAACAGCAGCAGAAACAACAAAAGACTTCAAAACACAGGGTTCCACCTATAGTGTTTATGCAAGCACTGCAATACCGTGGAGTGCTACCAAAAAATGAAAAGTTTACTCAAGCGTACGATGACGGAGCTCTTCTCCTACATCCCGAAGGGAAAGAAGCTGCAAACAATGTTGCTGAGGGGGCTAATATTGTCGACTGGTCCGAAGAAATGCCTTACACTTCTGAAAGAGAAGGAGAGCGAAGAGCTCAAATTTGTAGGGGTTAAGCCATTTATCACGGGTAGAACCAAAAGGGACAACTGAAAAACTACCATTTTTCCTGTCCAGCTAAGTTCTAACAGCAAATTAGATGGTCTAGGAAATATTAAAGTCCTAGACTACCAGATTATACCTTGAGAAAAATTAAAGAAAAATGAAAACATTTTACAAAGTGTTTGCCGCCGCTTACATGCCGCGTCGAACTGCGAAATAGCGTAAAGTGTGGGAAGAGCAACAAGTCCGAAGAATGCGCTCTAGGTTAGGAAGGAGCGTCAGAAAAAAGCCAACTCTCTTGTGCTTTTAGTAGGAACACGGGACACACCGTAAGTTATCGGGGTGGTCCCAAATCGCAATACGTAAATCAAGTAAATCTGGCTCGCCAACAGGAAATGGAAGTTAAATGTCCACTCATGCAGGTATAAACATCAGCCGTTACTCCCTACGTTATCTACACCCACATGGCACCAGGTAGGGGAAATATGACACAACAAGCGAAAGTGACTTCTCAGGACCCAGCACCGGAACCTATACCTGACATGCTAGCTATCTTGCTCACAATTCAAGGACAAATTACTCATTTTTAACGTCAGATATCAGAACAGGCTACGCGAGTAGATCGAATATACGCGCTGCTGCAGAGCCTAATGCATCTCCAGCCGTAATAGGTATATACATGGTGAAAAAACCCTGCAGCTCCTTGCAGTGAATGCTAATTCATTAATTAGGATAGAGTGAAGAGCGACACTATTTAAGTTGCTTAAAAACCAAGTTTCTGATGTACTTTTGGCTTACTAGGCCTACCAAAAGACACAAAATGAGTCACTGACTACATAAAATATTAAGAAAAAACCGACCCAACTATGTTCCGGATGCTCGAAGCGTTCATCATGTATGTCCGGTTATACACGGTGTCTGCCTATAAACCTAAGGCTACTCAATCCACCTTATTTATCTCAGAGCTCGAGACGATTTTTCGATTCCTAAGGCTGGAATTGGAGGAGAAGTATTTTATTATCGGCGGAGATTTTAACGCCAAAGCCCCAAAAAGATTGGGGAAATAATACACCAAATACTAGAGGGGGTTCGCTCTAGTATTCAATTGGTGGGATCACCGACTCGGACTTAAGGCGACGGATAGTCCGTCATTTCCTAGATACGCGTCCTACTGTTCGAAACACGAATATTAGCTGACGCATACTAACCAATATTTTACAAACTGTTTGCGGACTTTTGTGTATAACAGTGACCATTGCGATATCAGCACCCAAATAACTATGAATTCCCAATGAAACGGCGGAATTGGAAGAATTTGTCCAAAGAACACATTTCTCCAGAACACTGACGAGAGCACTCTCATCGAATTCGCTCTACCCACCGTTTATTAGAAATATGCCAAACGAGGAATTGACAGGTATCTAATTAAATTAACAGGTAAATAATTAAACGAACAATAGAGCAAACTATACCTCGGTATCAACATATTGACAACGAAGCTTGTTTCGCAACGCAACTGTTGAAGCACTGCACCGTCATAAAAGTACACTGCTGTCAAGACTAAAAACCTTGTACAGACAACTTACGACAGACCTAACCCGGAGATCGTGATCTGAAGTCGTTGATCAAAAGCCTCCAAACATTAGTTAAAAAAACAATACAGAAATACAACAGGATCTCTATTGGCTCTTGATAATCAGAATAGGAAGCTCCTGGTTGATGTGTTGACTGATTGCCAACGGTTGCGAAAAATGCGAAATGTACTTAAGTTATGTATGTCGTACGATGAAATGTAACGCTTTGGAACCAACACCGAAGAAATTAGTACTGTTGTGAACGACAAAATTAAACGGGCAGTTTCCTCAAGGATTATAAATACAAACAAAATTTTCCATTTTATTGTTGCGATGGTATTTATACAAATTTTGTTTACAATTTTTTTTACATAGTATGTTATTTTTTAACGTAAATTTAGAGCGAATTCAACAATTAGAAAAACGTGGCAACTGGTATACAAAGAGCGCCAGCTTTGAATCTGACCAGCATATTAATCAATACATTTTTGGTATAATTCATTTGTATGTAGGTATACACGTATTTACTGTCAATTAATGATTAAGATTATGGCAAAAAACGATGACGGTGGTGATGATAATGACGATGGGTAAATTTTCAGCCCCAAGATTCCGCCCCCTTGAAAGAACTTCCCTTTAAGAGGAAATCGGTGCCAATTTGCGAATATGTCGTCTAAATTTTCCTGGTGACAATTTTATATCGGCGACTCTTACTCGACCATCTGGACCTTTGACGACTTGTGTGATTCTCCCCATTAACCATTTTTTGGAGGTAAGTTGTCTTCAAGTATAATCGCGAGGCTACCAATATAAATATTTGAGCTGGTTGATGTCCACTTTAAACGACCTTGTAGTTCCTGGATATATTCTAATGAACACCGTTTCCAAAAGTGGGTTTTCACGGCAATTATTCGACACCAGGGTTGAATATAACTGATATAATCTATGTTCGCGATCTTTACTTCTGGTTCTAGGATTGCCTTCAATGATGACCCAATTAGCAGATGTGCTGGTGCTAGTGCTTCATAGTCGTTGAGATCTGTTGACAGCGGGGTAATTGGTGTGGAGTTCAATATGGCTTTGATCTCCCCCAACGCTGCTGTTAATTCTTTTAATGTCAGCTTAGCACCTCCCAAGCTTTGGAAAAGATAACCCTTTGCTACTTTTATGGCTGCTTCCCAAAACCCACCAAAGTGGGGTGCCCTGGGGGGTATAAAATGAAAATTAATTGTGTCATTAGCATAAGAACTTTAAAATCGATTGTTGATTAGCTTTTTTAAACAACATATTTCGCAGACCTTAGAGTTTTGAGTGTGTACAAACGAAATTGGTTGCGTTATGCAGCTATGAAAGCATCTGCGAGGAGATCTGAAACGGCTTTCAAGTGAACTGCCTTGGACGAAAAATAAACAAAGCAATAAAACTTTTATATGGCACTTTGCCACGAATTTTAAAATGAGTGTATAAAGGTCTACAGAAATCCACTTCACATCAGAAAGGACGTAATGGATTCAATCTCGCAACAGGCAGATCTCCCATTACCTACTCCAATAATTTTGGTCGATATCTGATGCAGTGTGGGTACTGTCGAACTGTTTGACGTGCCATCTCCCTAACGTTGATTATCCAAAATCTTTGTCTCGTTTGCGCAACAAGCGACTTTGGACCAGCATGATAATTTGATATGTGTAGATATCGAACGAGGGTTCTAGTAAAACTTGTGTTTTTAGAAAGGAAGAATGGATGTTTACATTCTTATGAAATGCTGGTGTGCTTCAATCGGCCACCCACTTTCAATCAAGGGTTCCACCATTTTATGGATCCCGTCAGCTTCGCGTTCTTACTTATTGCCTTGATTCCTTCCGTGAAATATTTCACGTGAGTTTTATAAATTTATCTACATACGTAGAATGTTGTCCAAGTTCGCGACTATAAGATGTTTACTTCGTAGAGATGGTGAATGTCTTAAGCGGTTAAGAAACTCTTCGAGCTTTCGTGTATGAGCTAAATCGATCCTCGATTTCCAGCAGATAGTTTTCCTCTCGTTTTTGACAGACTAAAACAATTTCTAACACTGATTCCTCCGATGAAATTAATGTCCCTTAAGCGGATGGCCATTTTTCCTCTTTTTGTTCAAGGAAGTCTAGTCTTTTGTACCAGATTGAATTCTTTAGCTGCATTACCGTACACCTGCGGTCACGACGTCTGCCGGGTTGCCGTGTGTATGTACATGTTGCCATATGACCTGCTTCGTTTTTTCCTGAATTTCCGCTAACCTTTTTCCAACGAATGTATTTAATTTAAGCGAGCGGTTGGATATACACCAAAAAGCAAAGCAAAGCAATCGCAGAATTCGTCCAAAAGTACGCTGTGTACTCTCCTTTACAAAGTTCTGGATCTTTACCCAAAGTTTGAAAAGCAAAGGAGCTATACACAGCTCCAGGAAAGGATGTTACTTCTTTTTAGCAGGTGCAACCCTGGATTTAGCGACTAAAAGCCTTACTTCTACTGTTCCAGAAGTATTGATCGTTCTCAAATAGATGTAATAATGATGTAATGATGTTATTTCTCCATTAAGACATAACGAGGAACAAAAATATTTAGGATTGACCAGAGGCCTGTCCTTAACTGACCCCACTCGGTGTTGATGATTTGTGGAATTGACGAATCCCAATCCAGTTTCTCTATCAATAGATTTTGCAGAATCATTTTTGCTTGTTTAATATTGCTTGTAAATTGACGACGACAAAGAGAGAATAGATCTCTTTGTATATATGGTAAAGGTCCGATTGTGCTTGTAGGTAAAACTGAATTCATCGGACGTGGGGCTCCAAGATATCCCTAACATGCTTATAGGACTGAACTCAGTCAATTCGATCTCTTTCTTTTCAGCTTTCTCGGCAAAATAGGGATAGTTACTGTTCCATTTAGCCAGTTCGCACACAGCTGAATTCAAAATTTCTAAGACTACTTTTCGTTTTTGTGCTAAAGTCTGCTCCAGTCAGCATGTCATTCACGTAAAAAAAAGACCTAAGAACTGAAGCACCTAGACTCAAGTATTTTTTATCTTTCTCAGCCAAGACAACGGATTTGCCAAAAACGGCGCATACTATGTACCGTATGTTATGATATGTATTTGTACCGGAGTTTTTTCACTTTGCATAAAATAAACTGAAGTCTCCTACGCGATGGATGTACTAATACCTATTGTACATTTTGACAATGTCTGCGGAAGGAGCGAATCGATGAAATCGAAAACGCAGGAAAATAATTAAAAGATCTTTCTGTATTGTAGGACCGACCATTAGAATTCCATTTAAGGAAATTTGGGACGAAGTGCAACAAGATGCATTGAATACGACGTATAGTTTCGTTGATACGCTATCAGATTTAATTACGCACTGATGCAGTAACAATTCTTATTATTTCATGAAATCTCTATACAGGTGTTTCAAACAAATGTTTTTAGACAATCTTAGCTCTAGCGATAGGAATCTTCTGAACGCGATGTCCTCCAGGACAAATAGGATCTTTTTGATCTTTGAGGTAGCTGAACGATTAACCGACCGCTAGATAGAACTTCGATGGTGTCCTTGAAATGCGTTTTACATAACTTTTGCTCTTCTGACCACTTCGTTCTATACTCCTGAATTTCTTCCAGTTCCAAGAATCTCTCGACATATCGATCAAGCAAATCCTCTTTTGCGTTGATGCACAATTTTTTCTTATTGTTAAATTGGGTTTTGTATCTTCTTGATACAATCCAACCTAACTTTGTTCTTTGCAACGATGGCAGTTCCACACTGAGTTTAATTTTAACTTCTTGTAACAAATCTTCTTGTAATAAATCGATTCAAGATTTTGATTCCCAGGAAGATTCCAATCAGCGATGTTAAGCGTTTCTTCCGGCTGATACCCAGTTATCGATGGCGCAACTAAAAATTCCAAAGAATTTTCAAAGTTGTATCTTTGACATTCTTTCTTTGTGTTTAAAGACAAAATGACCGTCTCATTTCTCATTTATGAAATTATGAACCGGAATCAAGCAGAACCCTACCAATTTGAAAACCTCCCGATGAGTCTTTGACGAGAATCAGAACTGTTGCCAAAATAACTTGTTCTTTGGAAGCGCGATTCTTTTCAGATGCGGAATGCGCTGACGCCGATGTGAATGGGACAAGTCCAGTTCTAGATAAGTTTGTTGTTTGAGATCAATGCAAAATACTATGGTGCGATTTCTTGCAATTCTTATACCTACATATGCGACGAAGGACACTTGAAAACACTGTGCCCTTTCCTAAACAATTATTGTCCATTACCGAAAGTGCAATGAAACTTGAAAAACTTGTAACTGAATGATTACTCATACATAACATCGTTAATTGACAGCCAATGAAGTCTGGGACCGTTGATTGAAAGAAGATAACTTCGGTCTGTTAAACGATTTCTGGTTGCAATTAAACCAAAGCTGCTTCCTATCCCTGGCATCCAGATATTGACACCGTTTATTGAGGACTTTTGCACACTTGTTTCATTGCAATATCTACTATTGCCTTACATATATTCTCGAACGATCCTATAGAAAGTAGTGAGCTGAACAGCGCAGAAATATTATCAGCCAAGCTCCTTAATGAGGTAGAAGAAACCTTCTGAACCTTGGGTAGTTCGATTAGCTCTAAGATATATTCGAAAAAGATAAGGCAGTTATTTTCACAACATTCTTTTAGTCTTAGGAGTGCTCTTAAGTAGCCTTTCTCCATAACTTGAAAAGCCTTAACTGTGCCGATAGCTTAATTACTAAGACACGACAACAAATAATTAAACTTGATGATGGTCAAATTCGAATTATTATTCACAAGATTATTCAACGAATTTACGAAATTCTTGAAATCTGAGTACCTTCCACTAAACTGGGATAAACGATGCTTAGGAAGATGACTAATTAAATGCGGAATAGCTAATGTCTTATGGGAAAAATGGGTTAAATTACTGCCATTGCTTTATAATCCATTGCTGTGTGTGACCGTTGATGAGCAATTACTCGGGTTTCATGGTCGTTGTTCATTCAGGTAATACATTTACCACCCTGAAAGTTCACGGAACTTATTCAGAAAATTAAAAATACATCTAAATCTATATAGTCCCCTTTAAAGTAATCCCCATCGACTGCAACACACTTATGCCAGCACTTGATCCAATCCTCGAAACATTTTTTATATTTGGTTCTCGGTATGTCCATCAGTGCTTCTCTGCGATTTTTCCATTACTTCCTCTCGGCTGCTGAAACGCACTCCCCGTAGTGATTTTCGATTGAACTGAAAGAAGTCACACGGAACCAAATCAGGTGAATTCGGTGACTGTTGGATAGTATGTGTTGCATTTTTCTTCCAAAAACTACGAATAATGATCGCACTGTGCGACGGTGCGTTATCATGGTGCAAAATCCACGAGTTTTCTGCCTACAATTCTGGTCTCTTTCGCCGAATTGCTTCACGCAAACGGCTCATAACGCCCAAATAATACTCTTTGTTTACTGTCTGGCCTTCTGGCAAAAATTTATGATGCACTACACCGTTGTAATCCATGAAAACAACGTGTTTTTTTTTGTCTCGGCGCATTTGGTGAACGCCATATACTTGCCTGATGTCTGGATTACGTGTCGTACTCATAAACCCACGTCTCGTCTCTAGTAATGATTCTTTTGATGAATGTGGGATCTGTATCAGTCTCACAAATCATCTCTTTTGCGAAGTCAACACGGTCTCTTTGTTGCATGAAATTGAGGTCTTTTGGCACCAACTTTTCTGCTACAAGACGGAAACCCAAATCATTAACCAAAATATTTTAGACGGATCTATAGGCATATATGTCTGATGTTTAATTTGCGGTTAATGACCAACATTTCCTTTGCTTCGTCAATGTTTTCGACAGTTTTCGATGTCGATGGTCTGCCACTGCGTTCATCATCTTCGATTGACTCACGACCACTTTTGAACCGCTCGTGCGACCGTTTTCTTTAGAGAATCGTTGCCGAAACACTTTTCTGATATTTCCAACGTTCGCGCACCATTTTTTTACGCAAAGGAGGTATGCCAAACAAGCCAGAAAAATACGGGCTGAAGTTCTAGGTATGGACTTGTGCTCAAAATTCCTTTTTATCTTACGAACTGGGCCAAAAATTACTCAAGAAATTTGGCAATGGTTGACACACTTAGAAAAAATAAAAAAGTATTTCAGCAAAACTTTTACTGGAGAAAAAACAACCACTTTTTCAACCCACATTTGCATTTAGGGATACAACCACATTAGTCTCCAACATAAATAAAAAGAGCAAGTATACTATTGTTCAAAGCACAATACACCACACCCCTGTGTTTGTCCTGAGCCAAAGAAGATGCCGGAAATAATTCAATACTACAACAAAACAAAAGGTGGTGTTGACAGTGCTAACAAGATGCTTTCTGGGTTCAGCTCAAAACCTAAAACTATTTATTATTATTATTATTATTATTATCAAGGGAACGATACAAATTAATTTGTAGGGTCCGGGATTTAACGCCGTGGTACTATGCCCATGTGGCGCGTTTTGTCAACAGCACGCGGAGTACTGAGTTCCCAAGTGGTCCCCCACCTACTTACATACCGCGCCCAACACTGCTTGATTTCGGTGATCTAGTGGACACCGATGCAGTTTACAGTTTTTTACAGTTTAAACACATTTTATTAATTCATTAATTCTTACATGCTAGACAAAAAAACGCTTAAAACTTACCTTAAATAACTTAAAATTATCTTATTCTAACTTACTGGCCCCATGCGGACACTCTAAGTTAAACCTAACAATTATATTTTGTTTTTCGACGTGCAGTACAATATTAGTTTTTTGAATTAAACGTAATTAAAATACTAATTAAAAACTAAGAAAATATTTTTTTTTAATTTAAAAACTTAGTAAACTAACATTTTTTTATATTATATTATAAAACTTAAAGCTAAAACTTAAAACTAACTAAAATATACATTAGCTTAGCCTACTTAAGTTATCTTATTCTAGGTATTATTCCTTTTTTTTGTAGAAGGTTACCCACTTCTGTTTTTTATTTTTTTTGTATTTTTTTTGTTTTTATTTTTTATTTTTTTGGTATTTTTTTTAATTTTTTGTTCTTAACTACCATCTTAAACCTACCTAAAGCTATGTAAGCCGGCCACGGCTAAAAAATTAGGCTGACCAACTCTGCTCCTTATTGGAGCTATCCTGTACTAGAGGAATTCGACGACGTAGATTCCCCTCCTTCAACAAGCCACCAAAATTTTTGGTGCTGCCGAGCAACATCCCTAATGTCGCGACTTCCTACCGACCTACTGAATCGGAGACGTTCTGCACTGCCGTGTACGACGTCTCTGTCGTAGTTAAGTCGCCTGTCCGCAGCTGTTCGAGCGATGTGGAAGATTAACGGCACCGCTAATCTATCCTGGATCAGACCTTTTTTATCTAGGTAGAGGAACGCCTCTGGAGGAATAAAGCCGTCAAAGCGTACTCTCTCGTGATACATATAATTGGGGTAGTAAGCCCCGTAGATCAGGTTATTCGACGAGGTCATTGCTCTTGCAATGTGCCTTCGAATCAACTTAATAACAAAATTGTCCACTATTATTAGGTTCGCCCTATTGTACAAGACCTCATTAGGATAGAATTTTATGTACTCAGACTCTGGTGTTCTGTATAAGCGAAGACAAGTCCTAGGACAAGCCCTCTCAAACACCCGAATCTTTTCCAATAAACTTGCTCTCACGTTGAACCACACGGGACATCCAAATACAAGCATGGGCCTGATAAGGGCCATGTAGCAGATCAACTTCACCCCCGCATCGAGTTGGCTGTTATAAAACAGTCTCTTTGTAAGGGCAAAAGCACCTCTGGCTCTGGCCAGAGCAACATCTATATGTTTGTTAAAATACAGATATTGATCTAGCCAGATCCCAAGGTATCTGACTACATTTCGACGAGCAAGTGGCAGTCCGTGCTGCCCAATGATCGAAAACTTTCGCCAATTCTTTCTGGTATCCCTAGAGGCCCCAGACAACGGCGTCCTAAACAAAATGGTTTCTGACTTCTGAAAGTTGATTTTCAACTTCCAGTCATCGCAATATCGCTTAATTTTGTCGAAGTCACGTTGCAAGAGTATATTAATGACCTCAATCATTGGACCTGATCTGTACGCGATTAAGTCGTCTGCGTACGCTATGGCATGGTGAAGTGAACCTATCAGATCACTTGTGTAAATATTGAACAGGATCGGCGAATTTACCGCACCTTGTTGCAGACCGTTTTTAATGTAAAATGTTCTAGCAGAAGTCACATCGCCATTTTTCACGATGAACTGTCTATCTGTTAGCATGTTGTAAAGAATATAAAGCAGTGGTTTACTAATGCCCAGCCTGTTCAGCTTGAAGAAGAGTCCCTCTAACCATACGGTATCGAAGGCTTTTTCCAAGTCAATCAGGCAGGCACCAGTACACTGGTTCTTGCCTTTGTTCCATTGGATATCAGAAACCAGTTTAGACGCGGCATGAATGACATCATGCCCCGCCTTGAAACCGAATTGATTATCCGGAACTATATTTTTGTCCTCAACCCACTTAGTCAGGGCTCTATTGATCACCTTCTCGAAAACCTTACTGATATTTGGAAGAAGACTGATCAACCGGAGATTCGCTGGATTGGATGTGTCTTTATCCTTTTTAGGGATTGGATGTACCACCGCAGTTTTCCAATGCGGTGGATAATGGGCATTATTCATCGCATTGTTAAAGAGGATGGTATAAATGTTCACAGCTTCTAGTGGGAGATGTCTAAGCACAATGTTCGGTATTTCATCGGTTCCCACTGATTTCTTACTTCTAAGTGATTTGAAGATCGTTTGGAGCTCTTCCTTTGAAATGAACGGGGGTAATACCCTATCGTCGGCGATGACATTATTTGCCATATTCTCGTCACTGAACTGAGTGAAACCCGAGCTCTCGAATCGCCAGTTCACTATTTCATTTCGAAGGTAGAAATTGTGCACGAGGACTCGACTTTCCAGGTCGTGGTCCGGGCCAATGATGTCATTCGCCTTGTACACTTCCTGGAAAGTTGCTCCTATGGCCTTTATCTTCTCCTGCGGATCTTCGATCACAAAGAAGTTTTCGTCATCAACGGCCTCATTTGGATCGATGCCTGCTGCTAAAAGTAGTTGTTCGTTGTTCGTCGTTCGGGCGATTTTAAGACATGGAAGGCCGTTTTGATTTTTCCTCCGAAATATTTTATTTATTTGCGGGAACATATTCGGGTTGCTGGTGTTTACAGCCCGAATTTTGTTGTTCCAATACAAACTTACAGATTTTCTGTAATTTTCTTTTATTAATGTTTGGAGGTTTTTGATCGACGACTTTAATGTCATGATCTCCGGGTTGTGTCTGTCAGTAAACTGTCTGTACAAGGTTTTTAGTCTTGACAGCAGTCTACTTTTATGTCGGTGCAGTGCGTCAATAGTTGCGTTGCGGAATAAGTCTTCGTTGTCAGTGTGATGATACCGAGGTACCGTTTTGTTCATTGTTCGTTTAATTGTTTCGTCCATTAGTTTTAGATACCTGTCAATTTCATCGTTTGACAGATTTCTATTGGACGGTGGGTAGAGCGAACTCGAGTAAAGTGCTCTAGTCAATATTTTAGTTCTGGAGAAGTGTGTCCAACGCACCTTACTATAGTTGTAGGAATGCCTTTGAACAAACTCTTCCAATTCCGCATTTTCGTTCGGGATTGTTATTTCGGTACTAAGACCGCAATGGTCACTGTCATACACAAAAGTACAAAGACAGTTCACAGTTTGTTGGTTAGTGCAAGTCAGATGTATCCGTAAGTCGAACAGCAGGAGATCCAAATAGGACCCATGTCTAGGAAACGACGGACTATCCGTCGCCTTAAGGCCGAGTCGATACATTATACTGTGCTGACCCCACCAATTGAATAGCAGGTTCCCTCTAGTATTTGGTGTATTATTTTCCCAATCACTATGTTTGGCGTTGAAATCTCCGCCGATAATAAAATAGTTTTCCTCCAATTCCAGTCTCAGAAATCGAAAAAGTCTCTCGAGCTCTGAGATGAATAGGGTGGATTGAGTAGCCTTAGGTCCATAAACAGACACCATGTACAACCGTTTTCCACTACGGAGCGGGATATACACGATGCATGCTTCAAGCACCTGAAACCTACGCACTACACGACTATATATTCTTTTAAAACGTATACCTTTTCTCACGAAGATCGCAACGCCTCCTCCTTGTATGTAGTTGGGTCGATTTCTTCGTATTATTTTATACATTCTGTGCCTCATTTTGTGTCTTTTGGTAAGCTTAGTTTCGCTAACTAAAAGTACATCAGGGGATTGGTCTTTAAGCAACTTGAATAGTGCAGCTCTTCGCTCAATCCTTATCAGTGAATTAACATTCACTGCAAGGATCTTTAGGGTTTGCTCCGCCATGTACGTACCCATTACGACTGGCGGTGCGTTAGTCCCGGCAGCAATGCGTAGATTTGATCCACGCGCGTAGCTTGTTCGGTTATCTGACGTTGAAGCTGAGCCATCTGCCCCTGGATAGAGAGCAAGATAGCTAGCATGTCAGTTCCGGGTTCCGGTGCTTTAGGCGCTAGGGCCTGAGAAGCAACCTTTGCTTGCTGTGCCATGTTCCCCCTACCTGCCGCCATTTGGGCGTAGATAACTTGGGAAGTAACGGCTGGTGTTTGAATTTGAACTGGCAGACGCTTAACTTCTACCTTTTGCTGCCGAGCCAGATTTATTCTTTTTATGTACTGGAATTTGGGACAACCCCGATAGTTTGCGGTGTGTCCCGTATTCTTACATAAAACGCAAGAGAGTTGGCTTTTTTCTGCCGCTCCATCCCTACCCAGAGCGCATTCTTCTGATTTGTGGTTCTTACCGCATTTGACGCATCGAGGCTGCATTTCGCAGTTCGACGCGGCGTGCCCGAACCTTTGACAGCGAACACATTGCAACATGTTATCGCTCCGTTTTACTTTTTCCCAGTGTACAATCTGGTAGTCTAGGACTTTAATACTCCTTAGACCATCCAGCTTGCTATCGGGAGTTAGCTGAACCAGAAAGAACGGTAGTTTCCGTTTCTCCCTTTTGGCTCTGGCTGTAGTGAATGGCTTGACTCCTACGAATTTGAGTTCGTCGCACTCTTTCTCTTTGAGCAGCTTTAAGAGCTCCTCCGGTTCTAATCCTTTCAGCAGCATTGTTTGCAGCTTTTGCCCCTTCGGGGTGAAGGAGAAGAACTCCGTCGTCGAATCATTTAACAATGTTTTAATTTTATTATAGCGCTCCACTGTATTGCAGTAGATCGCATGCCTATCTACACTAAGCCTTTTGATAAAAAAAATTGGAGCCTATGGCCGACTTACACAGTTCAATTGTGTCCTTTAGTTCCATCCTAAAAGTATTTATAGGTGGAACCCTTTGTTTTTGCTGTTGTTTTTGCTGCTGCTGTTTTTGTTGCTGTTTCTGCTGTTGCTGTTGTTGTTTCTTCTTCTGCTGCTGTTGTTTGTTCGTTAGAGCTTGTTCAATTTTTTGTATTTTTGGTTGTTGTATATTTTGTTGTTGTTTAGTCACGTTTGCTTTTGGTGTTTGCTTCGAAATCGAGAGCTGATGATGTTGCTCTTTCTCTCTTCGTGCCATTTGCTTGGCTTTAATTGACAGCACTTTTTGTTGTAACTCTTTGATGCTATCGCTTAGAGCTTGACTTCCTCTTCTTCGTCCTCTGACTCAGAAGCCACCAGAGATGCGAAGCTATTTTCTCCTCCCATATAGCGGCCTTCCCCACCATCCGACACGTATGGGTATTCATACTGTTCCGCTGCTGCCATTCTTGAAGTTGTTGGCGCCTCTTCCATTACTTTACCAAGCAGCTTTTCGGTAGAAGTAGAAAGGAAAGGGCGCTTTACAAGGTTTGGAGTTGGTCTTAGCTTCCTCCTCCTTTTTGTTGTAACTGCTGTTGTTGTTGTTGTCTTCTTTGTGGCTGGTTTTTCGGTTTGATAGTCCGATGACAACATGCCACCTTCTGATCCCGCTATAGGAATAGCGGACCACCCACTACCACTCATGTTCCGAAAAACACTTTTGTGGTATTATGTTTATTTATTTTTATTATTATTATTATTATTTTTCTTTTTTTTTTTGATTTTATTAAAATAAAAGCACTCTACTTTCTCAGGGATCGAACCCACGACCCCTGGTTTCTAGGTAACAACCACTTCGATGCGAAGTTCTTTACCACCACGGTTACCGAAATATTGAAACGGCTTGTAAAGCCGAAACACGAAATACGTCTAATCTCCGCGGAGGTCTGTGAACGACTGACTGAGTGGACACCGATGCTTTCAGTGTGGTGAGGCCGTTGACGATAACCTAAAACTAATCGTTGGCCAATGTGTGTTTTTGCAAATGTAGTTGATATTTCGGGATTGAATGCTTTTATTATCTATATGCAAATTGATCCTGCATATCATACTTCCAGGGGCAAGAAAAGTTGTAAAAATTGTATACACGACCCAGGTGTCGAATTGACAAAGGAATATATGCTCAAAAGATCGGGGGCACCTCGAGCATCATGTTTACGTGCACTTTTTTCGACACTATCTATTTAGTTCGTCTTCATCTTCTAGAGTTAAATGTGTTAAATGTCTTGAATAACTATAAATAAAAAAAAAATTCAAATAAAAAATATTAAATTTTCCTTTAAAAACAAAGAGTGATTTCAGGGTCGAAAACGACCCATGAACGTAAGATTAGTTGTTTTTTTAACGGTCTACGGTTAAGTTATGTATGTTGCACGACGAAGTGTTACGCTTTGGAACTATCACCGAGAAAATAAGCTAACTGTTGCGAACAACAAAAGTAAACGAGCAGAGTTTCCCTTAAGGGTTTTAAACACAAAAAAAGCTTTTCAAATTATTGTTGCAATGGTACCTATACCGATGTTAATTACAATTTTTTACATAGTACGTTATTTTTTAACGTTTTAAATTTAAAGCGATTTCACATCTGGCGACTGGTATACAGATTTAAATCTGACCAGCATATTAATGAAGACATTTTTGGTATAATTCATTTGCATGTATATATGTATTTATTTGTCAATTAATGACTAAGATGATGGTAATGATGACGATGATGATGATGATGGTGATTAAGATGACGATGGGTAAATTTTCACACCCAACAGCAGGATGCAAATGAGGCCGCTGATAATAATAACTTCTTTGTTATCAAGGATCCGCAAGAGAAGGTAGAAGCTTTAGGAGCGACTTTCCAGGAAATGAACAAGGCCAATGACACTATTGGCCCGAACCACGACTTCGAAAATGAGTCTTTGTGCACCTTCAAAATGAAATAGTGAACTGGCGATTCGAGAGCTCGAGTTTCACCCAGTTTAGTGACCAAAGTATGGCAAATAATATCATCGCCGGCGATAGGGTAATACCATCGTTCATTTCGAAGGGAGACGTCGAAACAGTCTTCAATTATTTTAAATGTAAAAAGAAAGTGGACAATAGACATTTATACCACACTGTTTAATAATACAATGAATAATGCCCATTATTCAGCGCATTGAAAAACTGCGGTGGTACATCCTAACCCCAAAAAGAATAAAAAAAAAGCTTCCATTCCGGCGAATCATCGGTCGATAAGTCTACTTCAAAACATTAATAAGGTTTCCGAGGAGGTGATAATTAGAGACCTGAATTTGTGTGTTAAGGACAAACATATAGTTCCGTATAATCAATTCGGTTTCAAGGCGGGGCATAATGTTATTCATGCCGCATCTAAACTGGTTTCTGATATCCAAATGAACAAAGGCGAGAACTATGTAATGGCCTATGCTTGTATATTATATATTTGGCTGTGGTTCAACGTTTCAGCAAGTTTATTGGAAAAGATTCGAGTGTTTGAAGGGGCTTGTCTTAGGGCTTGTCTTCGCTTATACAGAACACCAAGGTCTGATTATATAAAATCCTATCCTAATGAAGTTTAGGCCGAACCTAATAAGGGTGGAGAAATTCGTCATTAAGTTGACTCGATGGTACAATGCAGGAACACATTCGTTAAACAATCTGACAGCTCCGGACAGGCAACTCAACTAAGACAGAGACGTCGCACATTGCTGTGCGTCTCCAGTTTAGTAGGGCGTTAGGAAGTCTCGAAATGATGGATGTTCTTTGGTAGCACCAACAATTTTAGTGGCTTGTTGAAGAAGAGGAAGCTTCATCATCAAATTTCTCCAGTACTGGATAGCTCTATATGAATAACAGTTGTTCAGCCTAATTTTTTAGCTGTGGCCGCCTGATATAAATTTAGATAGGATAAGATTAAATTGAAGAAAAAAAAAATTATAAAGATTTTTTTCTGATAGAACACGTGTGACTTCTATCAAACTGCTTTGTCATTTTTGTTAAGTACCGTTTGGCAAATCATCGTGAAAAGACTCACATCACAATAGCGCCTCCCAATTGTTCAACTGTATTACAAGAATCAGCGTTCTATAAGAAAAATTTCTCGTCCGATTCGAGGAACTTACAGTGCGCATAATCGACTAACTGAAAACACTGTTGACAATATTATTCGCAAATCTGTGTCCTAGTTTAATAACAAAAATTTTAAGTTCATTTTCAAATGTCGATAAACTGGATTAGATCCACCTGTAAATGGTTGCACGCAATCCTGATCCAGCTGACTGGAACAAGGTATTTCAGAATAAGAAAGAGTTAGTAGAGGTAAATGAACGAATCATGAATTAACGAAATAACTGAGGATATAACACGAAAAATTGATTGGAAGCACAAACCACCAAATAATAAATCCTAATAGAGCCAAGTTTGTGCAAGATTGGAAGCACAAACCACCAAATAGTAACTTCTAATAGAGAGTTTGAGCAAGATTTTACACATCAGATTTTGGTGATTAAAGACGAGATTAACGAGATTCTGCGAGCATATCAACATTTAAGAAGCGGAATCGTCAACACAAACTTCCTTCACCAGGAGGAAGTCAACACAATCATCAGCGAAATTCAAACTCCGCCCTATGCAAATGTAGTGAAATCTTAACAATACGGAACACCGTCAGTCTTCACGAATGATTCCTTATTGTTGTAAGTTCTGTCTGTGCCAAAGATCAACGAAACCGCATATAATCTTTAACTAACACGATTGTCTATAGCAAATGGGAAACAAGTCTATCTACAATTCAAAATTTTGTTTGTCAATCATGAAGAGATTTATGGAGTATCATCACCCTGCCAAATAATAGGCAACATAACGAAACGAAAAGTCATTGAAGTAACTGTTGCGGTGAACGCGCCCTTATTTAGGTAGTTTAACCTACCCACACCGAGGTGGCGCGATCAGTCACCTAGTAGGCGACAAAAATACTTCTGTCACAAATGTACATATATAAAGATTAAACTAAATATCACCATCGCCATGGGGGGATGGCCTATTAGGCAAAATTAAGAAATTGTTAAATCTAAGTCTCAAATTTTTACCTCATTGTAACACCAAGTAAGTAGTATGTATTAGAATATAAATGAAATGTAACTAAAATGGGATTTTAATAAACGATATGAAACAACAATCGTTCATTAATCAGAAGGTGTTATTGCAGCCGCCATAGCTGCAACAGTAACTATCTGCTGAAAGGAGGTCACGATGGTTGCACTTTCTGTTCAAGCACAGATAAAATAATCGAATTTATCAAAGAAAACACCATATTTGTGACCAATTTTAACTTTTTAACTTTTTTAAGTTCACCGGCAGGTGAGTTTCAAAAAACCCATCCGGCACTTCCATAATATAGGGTTTTCTAATAACTTTTTTTTTTAAATGAAAGGCAAACCATTTGAGATATTTCAAAAACTTTATTATTGGCCTGAAGCACAATCAAAACATTTATGAATGGAACTCGACTTCGTTCATATGGCTACCCCGGGCACGTTGGCAGCAGTCGATTCGTTGGACCCAATTTTCAACGACTCCGGCCACACATTTCGGCTGAAACGGCCGCTATTTCGTGTTCAGTGTTGGCTCTGAGCTCTTCCAACGTCGTCGGCGTGTTGGTATAAACCAATGACTTTACTAGCCCCACAGAAAATAATCAAGCGGCGTTAAATCGCACGAACGAGGCGGCCAATCGACTAGCCCATGTCTTGAGATAACACCCTAACCATACTTACTTTTTAGTAAATCGATTGTAGCGTGTGCTGTGTAGCTTGTGGCACCATCCTGTTGAAACCACATGTCGTTCAAGTCCATATCTCCCAAATCGGACCAAAAATAATCGGTGATCATGGCGCGATAACGCTGACCATTCACAGTAACGTGACGATCGTTATCGTCGACGAAAAAATATGGCTCAATAACGCCCGAGGCATGCAAACTGCACCAAACAGTTATTTTTTGTAGATGAAGTGGTGATTCATGAAGCACATGTGGGTTTTCACCAGACCAATATCGCATATTTTGCTTATTGACGAACCCATTGAGCCAAAAATTAGCTTCGTCACCGAAGATAATTTTGCGATGAAATTCATCGTCTTGGCGCATCTTCTCCAGAACCCAATCGGAGAACGTACGTCACTTCAAATGGTCCATCGGCTTCAATTTTTGAGTTAGCTTTATCTTGTATGAGTGTTAACCAAGATCCTTACGAAAAATACGCCATAATATGGTCTGAGCGATTCTTGAGAACACCGTGGAATTGACTGATTTCGATCGTTTGCTACGGACGCCTGAACGGCAGCGATATTTTCGACACTTCGACCAACCCGTTGTCTCACTGACACGGCAACATCACACAACGAATAACGAGATTAACGAGATTCTGCGAGCATATCAACATTTAAGAAGCGGAATCGTCAACACAAACTTCCTTCACCAGGAGGAAGTCAACACAATCATCAGCGAAATTCAAACTCCGCCCTATGCAAATGTAGTGAAATCTTAACAATACGGAACACCGTCAGTCTTCACGAATGATTCCTTATTGTTGTAAGTTCTGTCTGTGCCAAAGATCAACGAAACCGCATATAATCTTTAACTAACACGATTGTCTATAGAAAATGGGAAACAAGTCTATCTACAATTCAAAATTTTGTTTGTCAATCATGAAGAGATTTATGGAGTATCATCACCCTGCCAAATAATAGGCAACATAACGAAACGAAAAGTCATTGAAGTAACTGTTGCGGTGAACAGCTTTATCTTGTATGAGTGTTAACCAAGATCCTTACGAAAAATACGCCATAATATGGTCTGAGCGATTCTTGAGAACACCGTGGAATTGACTGATTTCGATCGTTTGCTACGGACGCCTGAACGGCAGCGATATTTTCGACACTTCGACCAACCCGTTGTCTCACTGACACGGCAACATCACACAACGAATATGTAGACTCAAATTTTTGCACTAAACTTGTTATTGCCTGTCTACTAGGGCGAGAATTACGACCGAAAATTGGAGTTAACGCTCTTAAAGTTTCAGTCAACGTCTCCGAATATCTGTAGAAAATTTTTATAATTTTCAGACGTTGCTCATTAGTGTACTTTACCATGATGAAAATGTTGAGTTTACTGAATAAATTAACAGTGACAGTTTAATGATTAGTGAATGAGTGCGTTCACAAATTAAACTCAAAGTTGTCAAGTCCCTATTGGAAGACCCTATAGACTTCACTAACGAGACAAAACATCTTAATAACAGGACGTCACACAACCTTAATTCAATCTCCGCAATTCAGCACAAGGTAGACGTCAAGTATGTCCACAGTAGTCCTAATATCAAAGTCCTCCGGAGCCGTACCAACCGAATAAAACCAGCTACAGCTGCTAATTTTATTATTTTAGCAGTTGTAGCCGCCGCAGCCTCGACTTTCTGGCGGAATGTACCGGTACTGTAGCTGTCTAGACAAGAAATACATCGTGCCATTAAATATTCGCCTATTAAGTTGAGATCTTGATGGGAGCATAGTTACGGAAATAATTTTCCTGACCAGTGGAGATACCTCCAAGATCAACTCATTGTATGTGTCAGCACATGCAGCACAAGAACACTATCGTAAACGTTTGGCGTACATTTCATACGACGAAGTTTCCCAAAGTCAAATAATGCGGAATGTGAACAAGAATATATGAAATAGGGGATAAGTTAGAAATAAGTAATTCAGAGTTTTAGTCTAAGTTGATCAGTTAAAGCGTAAAGTTTGGATTAAATTGAATAAAGCTTATATTAAAAGTAACACACGATTTATATCTGATGTGAGCCGAATAGTGAGGTTGAGGGTCAAGTCGTCATCGTTCATGTTCTTTTTATATGTTAGTTATTCTTACAGGATTACTTAGCTTAGTCGTTTGGGTGTTTGTTTTACTTTATCAAAAAATGTTTATTTTTTATGGTTTTTTGCCAACAGCACGCGGTATTTGTACAGGGTTTCCATATGGTCCCCATCTAGGTACTTACCGCGCATAACACTGCTTGATTTATGTGAACTATGGGTCCCGATTCTTTTTTTTTATTTTAAATGCATTTTTATTGCAGTTAATTCATTAATTCTTACATGCTAGATAAAAAGATGCTTAGAAATTAGCTTTAATTAACCAGAAATTACTTTTTATAACTTGTTGGCAACATGCAGTCACTCTTAATTAAACCTAACACTTAAAACTATGTCTTTCGACGTTTCCTACAGTATATATATTTTTATATTTATTACAATTAAAACTAAGAAAAACGAATTTCTTTGTGGAAAAAATGAGGTAAAAATTTGAGACTTAGATTTAACAATTTCTTAATTTTGCCTAATAGGCCATCCCCCCATGGCGATGGTGATATTTAATTTAATCTTTATATATGTACATTTGTGACAGAAGTATTTTTGGTGCCTACTAGGTGACTGATCGCGCCGCCTTGGTGTGAGTAGGGTAAACTACCTAAATAAGGGCGCGTTCACCGCAACAGTTACTTCAATGACTTCTTTTCGCATATCGTTATGTTGCCTATTATTTGGCAGGGTGATGATACTCCATAAATCTCTTCATGATTGACAAGCAAAATTTTGAATTGTAGATAGACTTGTTTCCCATTTGCTGTAAACAATCGTGTTAGTTAAAGATTATATTCGGTTTTATTGACCTTTGGCACAGATAGAACTTACAACAATAAGGAATCATTCGTGAAGACTGACAGTGTTCCGTATTGTTAAGCTTCCACTACATTTGCATAGGGCGGAGTTTGAATTTCGCTGATGATTGTGTTGACTTCCTCCTGGTGAAGGAAGTTTGTGTTGACGATTCCGCTTCTTACCAGTTGATATGCTCGCACAATCTCGTTGATCTCGTCTTTAATCACCAAAATCTGATATATAAAATCTTGCTCAAAATTGGCTCTATTAGAAGTTACTATTTGGTAGTTTGTGCTTCCAATCTTGCACAAACTTGGCTCTATTAGAAGTTACTATTTGGTGGTTTGTGCTTCGAATCAATTTTTCGTGTTATATCCTCAGTTATTTCGTTCATTCAGGATTCGTTCATTTACCTTGTATCACTGGTTGTTGTTCTCCACTAACTCTTTCTTATTCTGAAACACCTTGTTCCAGTCAGCTGGATCAGGATTGCGTGCAACAATTTACAGGTGGATCTAATCCAGTTTATCGACCTTGGGCTTTTGTAAGTGGATTGAAACGCTAGTAAAGTTGAGTTAGATTATGTTGTGCCATCGTTCTTCTATGGTTCTGTGATCTCGTTTTCCACTGTCTGTTATTTTCACCAACAATTCCTCGAATTTTTCCAAATGAATGATAGGTATTAGATGGAAGTGTCCGTAGACATTTAAAATTTTGCCTTCTTTAATAGCAATTTTGGAAAGCGATACTCAAAGATTCTAAGCCCTTGCACTCTCGCCGTGCCTAATAACCTAAAAATGTAAATAACTTTCATTTGTAGTCTATAGGATTGTTAATACTTTAGTAAAATTTTCTCCCAGCTTTCAAAATTTTAGGTTTTAACGTTTAGAAAAATAACCAAATTGAATGAAATTCTACTTAGATATAGGTCATGTAAGTTTCGTGTTTTTCCCATTGAGATTAGAAATCAGTTATCTGGATGATATTCATGCATGTTCGCATGGTTATGCCGGAATCCGTTAAAGTCACACTTTTCCACTGGTCGGGAAATACTTTTCTGTAACTGGCTACAATATGTACATGCAAAATCACAATCAAAATAACGGTTCTGTACAAGTTACATTTTAAAAAGGAAATAAATAGCCGTCGCACACATCCTTCTGTCAAGTATTTAGTTTATATGCATATTGTTTTACATTCCTAGATTCAAAAACAAAATAAATAAAACCTCTCCTGATTTTACCTCTTTCGTATATAAAAATAACTCTGATTTTCAAAATTTGATTTCCACTTAACGGTTAACCGTTCATTAAAGCAACTTATAGTACGCAAATGACTCTTGCATCTGCTAGAATGACCAACTCATCAACATAAGTGATGACCACCCCTTCGACGATCAGCTCTCGGAATACGTAATTTGTAAATTTTTGGAAAACTGCAGGCGACTTGTACAAGCCAAATGGCCAGGTATTTACTGAATAGTACAGAATAAACACGGGTTTGTAGAAAAATAAATCGCAAGAATGTTCCAATAAAATGCAAAAAAAATATGGATATAAATTGTTGATTAATAAGTGAAGAGTATTACATAAAATATAAGATCGATACTAAAAAATGCTATAAAAAAAATTCATTTATATCGAAGTTGTTTTCGAAAAAAGTATTAAAAGGTTCTTCAATCAAAAAAAGTGGATCTGGTACAGACGATGTGTATCAGCCGATCTTGTATTATTTTGATTTTTTTATAATATGCAGAAATCCTAAGACCAAGAATTGGATTTGATGCTCCAAATTTCATCCTACACAATGGTCAGATAAAAAGAAGCTAGATAGAGAACACGAAATTGGAAGGACAAGTGATGAGCCCTAGGCGCCTTTCTCTACCGATTCTCTCTTATAGTCATGTAGTCCTAGTATAGCATGAAAGCCTGCGCACAGGAAACAGGTACTGGCTAAACAAAAAACTACCAGCGTCGAAAGTAACTAGAGCTGAGGGTGAATATGGCGTAATAAAAAGGGAAATTGCAGCGAAAGTGCGCAGACTTTACCTAACAATGAAAGTGATAGTAGGAAAAATTATAAAATTGGGAACACTTAAAAGATATCGTTTCAAACCAATTCCTGAAGTACATTTCCAAGTAATACTTTCGATAAATTAACATAAATAATTTTCCCATAGTCAGGTAATCGATAACAACATCATACAAGGCTCATCACTTCGACAATACTACCTTGAAATATATAATATATTATAGATGAGTTATAACACAATATATTTTTTAACATTAATTTTTGCATAGAAAGCCGTATTTCTAATAACGCCACCATCTGAAACACGTCCACTTGTTCCCAAGGACACTATTATAAATGCATAGTCACTGTTAATAATTGCTATTATAGTGAAGCTAAAGACGCCCTTGTAATTATAATAATAAGATCCACTTCTTGGCGAACGATTAATATGTACATGATTTCCGTTTGCCACTCTTAAGCAATGTGGGACATTCCTTTGCTCATCAAAAGATAAAACTATTTACTTCTACTCGTCTTCATTACTTCATTAAAAAAAAAAGTTATTTCAACCCTATAACTGCGGAATATTTTAAATCTTGTTTGTAGCGAAAAATTGACATGATAGCCTGTCATGAGTAACTAAATTTAATATCTTTGTTGGTACTTTCATCCGAAGCTCTTTTAACAAATCCAAGTGAGACAATCGCTCCCGTTTAAAGAGCCACGATTTTAACCGTTTTTCGTTGCAATTTCCTTTTTTATTATTATTATTATTATTATTTACAATATACGATATGACTGTTGTAATGTAACACAATTCCTTGACATTCATTTTTCAACTAAAGAAAAGTTCCGAGGCAAATCTGTTAGTGTGGATGATCAGAAGAGAAACGGACTTGCGCGCATGTTTACCTAAACGCACTTGCTCACAACTTTCCGCGAGAGTGTGTATGGTGCATATGAGGCAAATGGTACTGGTCTCCGACAATTTCATTATTTATTTCGCTATAGCCTACGCAGAGGCGAAGCGATGAACCTTTTCTCTTTTCCTTTACTGCAACGCTGTCGTAATCCAAAACATTTGGTCTAATTATGCCAACATTGAGTCATTCCGACACTTGCCTATCAACAAACTGCTTCTCAAATGGAGCCAGATAGGGTGGGTGTTACCACACAGGACTTTTATTGATTACACTCATTGTGATAGGGCTATACAATACTCGCTTCAGGCAATAACCCTCAACTATCTCTGGGACCTTTGATTTGACACTGGAGCTTGCAATATGATTTAAGTCCAAGTCAACGTCTTTGTCGACGGCAATCTTCGATCTTCTACTTGAGGCTAATGCCGTTTCTCTTTTTATAAAAATCTACAGAATTCAAAATATCTCTACTGATTACTCAATGTAACTGTTATCTATTTATGAAGTGAGGGTTTTTTTCGCGAAAATAAAGTACAAATTTTTAATGGGAAAGTAAAAAAAAATTTATTCAAAGTATTGGCATTGCTAGCTAAACATTTTCCCATCTTTCAGGCAATTTATGGATTCCACGCTAATAAAACTGTTCGTCTTTTGAAGCAAACCAAAAAGTCAGCCAATTTTTGACTTCCTCGTCAGCTAATGCGTGTCCCATCGATGAAAACAAATGGTAGTAGGAAGGAGCCAAGTCTGATTAATACGGCGGGTGGGGTATCAGTTCCCAGCCAAGTGCTTTGTTTGTATCCTGAACCAGTTTTGCTTTGTGTGCAGGTGCATTGTCATGGAGCAACATTACCTTGCCGTGTCTTCTGGCCCATTCTGGTCGTTTTTCGATTAATGCATGGTTCAAATTGATCATTTGCTATCGGTGAAACCCGGTTTTAGGAACTCATAGTACACCACACCTTTCTGGTCCCATCAGACATAGAGCATTATCTTCTTGCCGAATCGATCTGGTTTGGCAGTCGAAGTTGATAGTTGTGTATTTTTCATCGCCAGTAACAATTCGATGCAAAACTGATTTTTTATCGTGTCTTTGAAGCAAAATTTTACTAGTGATTTTTAGGTTTTCTATCTGTCTTTCATTCAATTCATGTTGCATCCATTTTCCAGACTTTTGGATCTTTCCCGTAGCTTTTAAGTGGTCAGAAATTGTTTGTTGTGCAACATTTAACATTTTTGCCATTTGTTTCTGACTCAAAGTGTCATCTTTATCCAATATTGTTTGCAATTCGGAGTCCTCAAACTTTTTTGGTGGTCTTCCACGTTCTTTATTTCTCACATCAAAATCGTTCTCTCTAAGCCTTCAAATGAAAACAAAAAGTTAATGCTTTCCACAAGTCATCCTTTTCTGGTACAAAAATCGAAATTTTTAACACGATGAAAAAATATGATGTTGTTTGCTCAATGACTTGATGTATATTAAATATGTTTGACAGGTGTCATAGCAATCAAACAAAAAAAAAATTAATGCACGTTCACAATAAATGTTCCCTATCGAGACATTTGTATCTTGACGCTCACTTCATACCGGTGCATCTAGGATATTCGGAAAGATTACCGTATAGTAGGCCCTTCGTAACTAGTTCTCTTCCTTAGCTCGATATCGCAATACGTTGAAGACTTATGATTTGCCCATTCATTGTGTTTGCAAGATATGTATTCTTTAACAAGCGTAAGCTCACTACAGTATCGATCAATGCTTCGACCCGTGTACACCACACTCAACCGCTTTACAAATTTTATTGTTACTGATAGAATGTACATATAACTCTGGACTAAGCTTGTCTTTATTATCCCTTACGCACTCAAAATTTCGGTGTCCGAAAGTATCACTTTTAAAAAACCTAGGAACCCGCGTTTTATCGGGACCAATAGAATTCGTGCTTTCATTTTTTTTTTTAGTGCACTTTTCTTATTTTCGAAACGATTGATTTGATTCGTGTTATGATTTATCAATATTTTTGATTTTTTCTGTCCTTCATCATTTCATAAGTTTTTAATTTTTTTTTAAGATCTTTAAAATGTTTTGCTTTATACAAAATTAGCTTGTTTGATTTTGTGTTCGAAGACCAGTATCTCGAAAATAAAATCATGGACGGTAATAGTGTTTAAATATCAATTCACTATTAATCAATTGGTTATCAAAGGAGTTTGGTTGCTCCAAGATTAATAGCTTTGACGTTATAACTATATAATTGTTAGTGCCTACTTCTCCGAAGAAACTTATTTAAATACCCTGTAACTCAGTGGAGACCTCCCTCCTCCCATACGATTTTTTTCATAACATGAACCATTGAATCAGATCCCAAAATATGTTATTTGTATCCCAAGCCTTTATTATACCCTGTATAATAAAACTTTACTATTTAATTTTAATTTTGAAAATTTTTCATTACTGTCTGAATGGTCGGCACATTATTAACATAAAAAAACTACCAAAATTTTCCACCCGTATTTACAATTAATTTTGATTTGATAACTTCCCACAGTGCTCTATCATAAATATCACATCATAATGGTTGGAACTAGCAAGTGGAAGACAAACTGAAATGACTGCTTAGCAAAAACAAATGAGTAACATGAACCCTGTATTTAACCTTAATTAGATTTTATTTTCAAATATTTTACAAAAATAAAAAAAAAAAAAAAATGAAATTTAAGACAAAACAAAAATAAACCTTTGAAAATATATACGTATAAAAAAAAAATAAATTACCTTAAACTGCCAATAGGTGGTGAGGCGTATGGTATTCCCAAATAAGCTTCAACTCGCGGAGACGATCTTACGACTACTCCACGTAGTAAACCATATTTAGTTTTTATAATAGTAACTCCATATTTAGTGTTTGTATGAACTGATATCGTGGCAACTTGCAAAAATGATGAAAGTATCAAAAATTGGACAAAAGTCGTATGGAATGCCGAAACAGAAGTGAATTTTTTTGAATTCCGCTTTGAAGACCGATAATTAAAACTATTTCTGTACACTTTAAATTTTCCAGCAAAAATAATAATTGAGTACAACTTGGTGAACGAACTTTTATATCTCAACCAATTTAAGAAACTCATTACATTTAACAGGAAAACTGTATATAATGGATCACAAATTAACATACGATTACAAGAATTTAGACTATATCTTCCTTTATATTTTCTCGGTACGTTTTTTTAATGTAGTTCAATGAACACATCGATGATTTGATTTGAATTGTATACTGTAGAATGTTTTTCAGGAAAAAATTTTTTTGTTTGACAGTTTGTTTGATAGTTTTTTTGTTTAAGCAATTTGTTGCATCACATTTATTTAAACAT
This sequence comes from Volucella inanis, assembly GCA_907269105.1. Taxonomy (NCBI): domain Eukaryota; kingdom Metazoa; phylum Arthropoda; class Insecta; order Diptera; family Syrphidae; genus Volucella; species Volucella inanis. The sequence goes on along the minus strand of OU026155.1, from coordinate 44,495,851 downwards.
AAATTGGTCAAAGTTATTTTTTTCTCAAAATATAAAAAATTCAGCCGCGGTATATTTTGGGCTCCTAATGGAAATTAAAATAATAACTTAATTATTTCGAATTTGTCATAAGGAACCTAGGTATTTTAAATAATTTTAAATGCAGAGGTTTTTTTATATTTTCCAAGCTATTTTCAATTACCATGAGTCTGGTCAATTCACAAATATATGTAGGTATTCAGTATATGCTTTGTGTGAAACCTGGAATAAAATAAAATATTGTGTTAGTTACTAAGATAGTGTTTGCAACATAAAATATGTTATATCCGTATACATATACAATAGTGTACATTTGAATAAGTCTAATCTAAGCCTTAAAAAGTTCAAAGAGTTATTTTGCATACATTTACATTTACATTTTAATTTCAACCCAGTATAAAAAAAATTAAACGACACATAAAATGAAAAACTTAAACTTAAACTTAAAACTTAAAACAATAACATAAAAGGAAAATGTGATGACGGAGCTCGTGTAGTCCAGCGTGACATCTATGGGGTCGGGATATTATACATAGTATATAGTATATAATATACGAATATATAAAGAGAGTGTCCCAAAGTTCACGTAAGATGTATTTTAATTTTGATAAAAAAATAGGTTTTTAATAAAAAATTGTGTACTTTTTATTGATTTTTATTGATTCATACAGTATGCGGTTATGTATATATGAAACAGCATATCGGGTTTGCTGGCACAAACGCACTCTCAACTCGACCTTGGTGGCCGATGATTGCGATCGATGCGCTGTCTGACTCCACACAAAGAATTGTTTCCCTGTATCTTTATACTAAAATCGTGATTACGGGTGGTTTTAATATACACAATTCTAGTTGGCTTCGACTTTCTGGACAGACAGCAAAAATGATGTGTTTTGATACCTTCGCTGCAGAAAATATTTTGACCCAGCTTACAAATGAGCCTGCTGAGTTCTAGACGTTGATAGTCACAACGCCAACACGCTCACTTGTTTTTACTTCTCATTTCCACCACCAGTGGTCGTTGAAATCGCAAATAGCATTCCGCTACTTGAATCGCAATACCCGTCTCGCAATGAATCATGATCAGTATACTCTCAAGCCCACTTTCAGACGTACTCTTAAATATCGTGATTTGTTCCTAAGCCGTACAACTCGCTTATGGAATGCCCCACCGAGCTCTCTATTTTCTAGTTATAATTAATTATAACTTGCGAATATTTAAGAACATCGGTATCATCATTTTCTTCCTTCATAAATTTCATTCGTCCGCATTATAATATGTACAAACATATTAAGGTACACGAATCTCTTGAGCAACAAAAAAAAAAGCCAAACAAAAAATATTGGACAACAATGGAAACGCTTTGCCAAATTTTTGAAAACCATGAACTGTCAACTATCACGCTGTCTTTTTTCTTTTTTGGCAACATTTTACCGCACAAATGGCGCAAATTCAAAACTTTTGGGAATTTTGAGAAACCCTTTTGTTAAACCTTATAGACTAACGACGGATCATTTAACCTAGATGACCGGTTCAGTTTAGATTCTAATTGTATCATATGGCATAGGAATACTACGTCAGCTAGGAGATGACCTAATATAGATAACAAAACAAATGCAGTATAACCGCAAAATAACATAATGGAGGATTTGAAGCTGATCGCGTTACTTGTTCCCGAGGTTTGCGCAATTAGAACAATATATTCATGGTATGTCATAGCATGACCTGTGTTGAAAGAATGAATGAACTGGGAGCCTAGTGGCTGGTGTGCAGATACGTGATGGCATCGGATAGCTCTTATTTTGAGTCCCCCGGAAAGACAATAGCCCCACATACATGAAGACTCGACAATATTCCTTTTTTGGCCCAGATTTTGAACGAAACCATTCCTGAGTACAGGGAAACCCGATTTCGTGTTTCGCAGCGACAATTTATTTTTATTTTCCTATCATTTTTAGCATTTAAGCCTCTAAAATTTTCCCAACATTTCCCATAATAATATTCAAATCTGCATAACTTATTTATGAAAACATAAATTAATACAGGAAGAATGGTATCAGTAGCTTTAGTCTTGTTATGGAATAAAGTTGAACTTTATGTTTTTTTTTTTTTATTATTGTTTCATGGTGTTAGTTAACATAACTGGCGCATCCGGATTATTGTGAACAATTTCTTAATAATAATGTACAGATTAGAAAACGCTGCTTATAAGATCCGTAAAGAAGCCGAAATAAATCTAAATTGAAAAAAGTGCAAATATGTAATGCAAATGAAATGAAAGGTGTAAATATCCCTCAAGCTTCTGTCAATCCCGTTGAGATCTTTAATACTTAAAAAATTCCCGACGCAATCAAGGATTTAATGGCAATTCTAGGTCGTTATTTGCATTTAAATATATGATCGAAGAACTTCTTTCGTTAATCGCACCAACCGATAGTCCTGCTTAAAGAATGATACTACTTCGAAAAATAGGAAATAAAATTAATGGTAGTGCAGATGAAGTCATTAGCATGTTTGGTTGATATAGTTTTTTTTTTTTCATAAAAAAAGTTTTAACACTCAAAAGGATATGACTACTAAAATGCCGGAGCACGTGTTAAGTTTTTCGGAAAATTGGATAAAGAGAGAGAGAGAGAGAGAGAGAAAGATGTTTGGGAGACTAAATATATAGTGTAAACTGCCTTGTTGTATTTTGGACAATCAGATGAATTCATCAATATATCTGGAATTTCGTTGATATGATAAGTTTTTTCATAAAAAAAAAACTTAGCACTTAGAGGATATGACTACATCTAAAATGCCGGAGTACGTGTTAAGTTTTTCGGAAGATTGGATAGAGAGAGAGAGAAAGATGTTTGGGAGACTAACTATGTAAATTTCCTTATCTAAATGCGAAGCTAATACACAGAAACTAATAGTGCTTGTCGTGGTTTTTTTTCCGTGAACCAGTGATGAACCCAATAACAGCCAGAATTCGTTCAGCTTAAAATTTCACATTTTGTTCATAATTTGTGATAAGTAGGACCTCGCATAAAACATTAATTTGTACAAGGTGGAAAAAATAAAGTTAATATGTCGTTGAACTTGAACTTCCACAGCATCAGTTTTCATGAAATTGTTGTACGTGTTTGTTATCCTGAACAACAATATATGTAACCGTATTTCAAAACTTCATTCATGACCTTTGCAAATGTTGTTCCATTACAATTAAACCCGTGTACCGTGTGATTGGTGTTTTGAGTCATAAGTGTATTGCAGATATAAGCGCCTGCCTGTTATGATAAAAACCAAAACAAATTTCAGGTAAACCTGAACTCCAAACGCATCTAGCAACAGATTAGATGAGAAAAGTGGAAAAGAGCATTGTCTGTTTATCTAGAAGTTGCAAGTACCAACGATGTTTTAAAGAAAAGGGCCATTTTGTTGAATTTCTAGTGGGCGGAACTTTAAGAAGCATATTATTTATAACCTAATATTATAGGTGCCGAGGCGGATCCTTCTGAAGAAAAAGATGTATTCAAAGTTTTCTTTCGTGAAAAAATTAACAAAAAAAATTAATTTCGGATGAGCTAAGGAACAAATTTTGCCGACAGGTAAACGACATTACACTGGAAAAAACTATTGTACAAGCAACTAATTAGAAGTGGTTCAACATTAGCTAGGTAATGTGAAAACATGCCAAAAACAAAACAAATCAAATCACTAATAGACAAAACAATATAAAACGCCCAATCAGATTTCGAATGTGGTATCACAGGGTACAACGAGAAAGGAAGTTACGAAGGCTGTTTGATGAATACCCTTCGCCAAATGTTGTCGTTTTTTCTTCAAATCGACGAATAATGCCCTGTAATTATTTTTCCCTTTTCAAAATAGTCAACGTGGATCACAGCTCGGGCGTTCTAAAAAACGGTGTCCATCACCTTGGTCGGACAGGCATGGTCGTCGCCTTCTTTGAAGCACGTTCACTGGGTAAAACCAATTGTTTCGATTGTTCTTTGGTGTGAACAAACGCAGAACCCATAGTGTAGACATTTTGACAGACGGGTTAAAAGATGGCGCTACCTATCTTCCAATTCAGGTACTCATCTCAAACAGCCCTCTCACATTCGAAATACGAAATTATCCAAAAACAAGAGATATAAAGTTCTTTTTGTAGGAAACAAAAAAAATATATAGATGTGATTTTCAATAGGCTTTTTTGACAGATCACGCGTGACTCCTATCAAATTGCTTTTGTTCAGTATCATTTAGCAAGTCATCATGGAAGGACTCACACTACAACAGCGTCTCCAAATTGTTCAGCTTATTACGAAAATCAGCGTTCTGTGAGAAATATTTTTCGTGCGATTCGAGGAACTTAGGGGTGCGTATCGATTCGTCGTCGTTCTCAGCGAGTTTTGGGTGACTCGTTCGGACATAACGACTGGTATCTCGTGGATAACACGAGTAATGTTGGCCCTCAAAGCGTCAATCGTAGCTGGCTTATTCCTGAAGACCAGAGACTTACGGCGGCCAATTTACCGTAACAGAAAGTGAAATTAAGTGCTCACCAAAATGATTTCTCAACATGTCCATGGTCTACGCGCTGCATGGCTCGTAGCCCCGTCTTGTTGAAACCAGAGCTCACTGGGACCATGTGCTTGAATTTAAGGAAGCACATAGTCTGTTAACATGGCGCGATAACGGTTATCATTGACGGCAATATTCTAATTTGCCTCATTTTTGAAAAATTATGAATATGGATATATAGTATATGATTTTCATATTGATGATAGCAGTAACATAAAAATCAATATAGAAAGAGTTAAATTGAAATTAGTTATAAATTCAGGGTCAATATGTAACTTACTCTAAGATACTCCGTGGACCTACTATACTTGTACGAAAAAGAGCTAAAATTGTGTAATCAAAATACTAAACCCGATCAAATTTTTTTTGGGTGCAGCACCAAAATTCTTTATTTGTTAAATGATCATTTAATGCAAATGACAAAATCAATAAAACAAAGTGAAAAGTAGTATTTTATGTTATGAAAGGAAACTACATATAGTATTCAATCAGAAAACACAGTCTGTTGACTTAAGGCTCTTAAGATTGGTGGAAACAAAGTAACCGACATTTTCCAAAATTTGAGAACGTTGCCGTCGAAATCTCAATAGATAATCATAGCCGTGTGTTTTTGCACATCCGTTATCAGTCAGTTTATATACACTATCTACAACTTTCTAACAAACATTCTAAAATGTTTTTAAAACATTGGTAAACAACCGACAGATGAACTGCCAATAAATTTCATAGATATATCTGAGCAGCCAAGCAGATTTGGATTGTTTTTTTTTTTGTGACAAAAAAGAACAGCTTATATTAAGGCGGTTTTGCGGCCTAGGTTTTCTCGTTGGTTTCTATCATATTTTAAAGGCAAATGTCGGACTAAGACTCTGTATTGATATGAAAAGAACAAATGCCGCTATTTTGATAGAAAACTACCCATAGCCAACAATGAATAAATTTCTAACAATAATAAACTGGACATTAAGAATGCATTCCATCAAGTCGAAATTCATCCTAATGCACGCCATACAACTACTTTTTTACATGCAAAAGTTTATATCGTTACAAGCGGTTAGATTTTGGCACTATATGTGCTCCAGAGGGTTTTCAAAAAATCATTAATTCATTGAAAAAGACAACTAATTTCATTGATGATATATTAGCTTTTAAAGGTTCAAAGACTAAAGAATAATGTGTTGAATAACTGATTTTCAGTCTTTACTTCTTTAATTGCATTTGATTGCAGAGCAAGTGGTTCGCCATTAAAATATGGTATACACGGAATAACGAAATACATACTTTTTCACAATGCTTAACGATACAAATATTTCAGGAATATATAAAAATAATCGGATTAAAATATCCGTGGATTGGATATTGTGAATCCATATGCTAAGTATGTTGCGATGGCTCTATTTTCACAAAACATGACGAACAGAAAGAAAACATCGAGTTAACAACTCATAATATTTACAGTCTCTTCTTAGTTAAACTAAATCCAAAATGTATACTAACGGAAACAAAATGAAAACTGATTTTATATTAATTAGTTAAGTTAAGTACTTGTAATAATAATTGAGCTATTTTATAAAAAAAAAAAGAATATGCTTTCATAAGAAATTCTAATTGCAAGTTGTTTTGGACGCAAACAAATTTCTGAATTTTTTTAAGTTCCAAATAGGAAAAGAACATTTTTTTAGATTTGAACTTGAGTAGAAGTAATTCATTTATAAAGTAATATAAACTGTTTTGAAAACTAAAATGCTTAGGCGACTTGTTAACACGGGGAAATACAATCCTCATTCCAAGTACTGTTTTGTAAAAATTCAGAATGACATTAGCGGACCAATGCGAGTAAATTACTTTGGTAAATGGATGTTTTTTTTTTTTTTTTTCAAAATTAAAAAAAAATTGTGTTTAATTATCGTTTTGGTGATCAAAATTGGACAGATTATTGTTTTTAACACAGTTGGATCTTCTTCGTGGGACCTGAAGGTTAAGCCAACAAGTCCACGACCACCAACGCCTTAAGCGCTGTATCTATAAAATTCAGCAACATTTATACAAAACTATCATGGAAAGTTTCGACAGAAGTTGCGTGAATTTTGGAATACCCGTAGTTTCTCCAAAATTCTTGCTAAATTACCAGTACATGTATTGTTTCCATACGTATTTTCCAGCTATGTAGTTTTCATTGTCGTCCATTTATTTATTACCAATTTTTCTAGTCAAATTTATCAGCCAGTTTCGATAAACACAATCCTGTTATTTGTTAGCTTCCATAGTCGTTAGAGAGGGCCGTGCAATATAGTTAAAGTTTTAAAAATACACACATCCGTACTGAAATAGAAATTAGAATTTAAAACTAACCGATTAACCTAGTCAGTGTTTCAAGCAAGAAAAATGTTGACTGCGTTGTAAATAAATTTTCCGAACAAGTTTTAAGTTCAGCTGATTGTTATGTTACAAGAATGGATAACAAATATATCTGTATACAAATTCCGGCCCATATCCTGGAAATAGTATGACACAGAGATATACATAAGTAAAACTGGCAAATGTATAGTATAGACAACTCTTTCTGAAATTATCTAAAACAAACATATTGAAGACTAGCAAGCTTTGCAATTAAGATAAAAGATGAAACCTTGTCGAAACATAATTAAAGCTCTCATATATATAAAACCAAGCTTGTAAGCTGCTAATATACTTCACTGATCTTGATGAGGCAAATGTAAAATACTAACTTAAAATTGTATGCAAAATCTAAATCTCTCAACACATAGGTATGCGTAAATATTAATCTACTTATCCATAACTTCTTATGAGTGTTAAACTCATCCGTAATGGCAGATATACCATACTCGTAAGAAATCATAACTTACAGACAAAGAAAGTCCATGGCTTTTCAAATATAAAAATTTTATTCATATAATATGCCAAAAATTGCCATAAAGTACTTGGATCTTATAATAGCCGACGTTTACAAAATTGAATATTTTCCAACTGTTTGTAAAAATCCTAAGGCAGTGCATATTTTCAAAGCAGGCAATCTGCTGGATAAATTAGAAAGCCGGAAAGAGAATCCATTTGATTCAGTTGGGTATGACGGACTTTTACACGTTCTGTTGTAATATTGTTGGAAGCTTTTTGTCAAGTTATTATTTTAAGTGCGCGTTCCTGCTCAATGTTAAGTCTGATGATATTTCGTCGAAAAATCTTATAAAAGCAGTTGAAACCTTGAAAAAATATTATAGAAAGTAGAAAATTTAACCCTCCGATTAGCGAGGTCCCTAGGGGCCTTTTGATTTTTTTAATGGTCACAAATCTTTTTGTGCAAGTGTAAGAAACTTGATGCTTACTGTATACTATAAAAAAACAATGCTGAAGCAATTAAAACTTACATTTCGAGTTTTTTTTTTTTTCATTTTGAAGACATTTAGTACTGTAATTAGCGACAAGATCTCTAGGGACCTACATGTTTTACAGAGAAGAGATCATGGAAAATAAGGGAGAAGGGTTAAAAAAGATACATGTTCATATGAATTGGGCAATAAAGTAATCTTTTTTATGGTCCTTATTCATATAAGTTAACACCAAACAATATTACCCATAGGAAACACGCGCAGACGAGTTCGACACGCGCTGTAGTTACTTTATCATGTCAGCAGCAGCCAGTGCAACGTTCCCACAATCGATTCGTGTGAACTCTCAATATGCAGTCGCAGCAGTTATTTAGTATTTAAGCTAGTGTTGAGATATTCCTTTTGTTCAGTTATTTTCAAAAGGGCAGAATTGCTGTCCATTTAATTTCTCATCGATGTTCACGAAACGACGCAGAAGCTTCTCCGGATTTCTATTTAACAGGGCCAAGCACGTCTTTGACGTTGTCTCACGATCCGCTTGTTCTCCCGTGTGAACAAACGCAGAACCCATAGTGTAGACATTTTGACAGACGGGTTAAAAGATGGCGCTACCTATCTTCCAATTCAGGTATTCATCTCAAACAGCCCTCTCACATTCGAAATAGGAAATTATCCAAAAACAAGAGATATAAAGTTCTTTTTGTAGGAAACAAAAAAAATATATAGATGTGATTTTCAATAGGCTTTTTTGACAGATCACGCGTGACTCCTATCAAACTGCTTTTGTTCAGTATCATTTAGCAAGTCATCATGGAAGAACTCACACTACAACAGCGTCTCCAAATTGTTCAGCCTATTACGAAAATCAGCGTTCTGTGAGAAATATTTTTCGTGCGATTTGAGGAACTTAGGGGTGCGTATCGATTCGTCGTCGTTCTCAGCGAGTTTTGGGTGACTCGTTCGGACATAACGACTGGTATCTCGTGGATAACACGAGTTATGTTGGCCTTCAAAGCGTCAATCGTAGTCGGCTTATTCCTGAAGACCAGAGACTTACGGCGGCCAATTTACCGTAACAGAAAGTGAAATTAAGTGCTCACCAAAATGATTTCTCAACATGTCCATGGTTTCACGCGCTGCATGGCTCGTAGTCCCGTCTTGTTGAAACCAGAGCTCACTGGGACCATGTGCTTGAATTTCAGGAAGCACATAGTCTGTTAACATGGCGCGATAACGGTTATCATTGACGGCAATATTCTAATTTGCCTCATTTTTGAAGAATTATGAATATGGATATATAGTATATGATTTTCATATTGATGATAGCAGTAACATAAAAATCAATATAGAAAGAGTTAAATTGAAATTAGTTATAAATTCAGGGTCAATATGTAACTTACTCTAAGATACTCCGTGGACCTACTATACTTGTACGAAAAAGAGCTAAAATTGTGTAATCAAAATACTAAACCCGATCAAATTTTTTTTGGGTGCAGCACCAAAATTCTTTATTTGTTAAATGATCATTTAATGCAAATGTCAAAATCAATAAAACAAAGTGAAAAGTAGTATTTTATGTTATGAAAGGAAACTACATATAGTATTCAATCAGAAAACACAGTCTGTTGACTTAAGGCTCTTAAGATTGGTGGAAACAAAGTAACCGACATTTTCCAAAATTTGAGAACGTTGCCGTCGAAATCTCAATAGATAATCATAGCCGTGTGTTTTTGCACATCCGTTATCAGTCAGTTTATATACACTATCTACAACTTTCTAACAAACATTCTAAAATGTTTTTAAAACATTGGTAAACAACCGACAGATGAACTGCCAATAAATTTCATAGATATATCTGAGCAGCCAAGCAGATTTGGATTGTTTTTTTTTTTTTGTGACAAAAAAGAACAGCTTATATTAAGGCGGTTTTGCGGCCTAGGTTTTCTCGTTGGTTTCTATCATATTTTAAAGGCAAATGGCGGACTAAGACTCTGTGTTGATATGAAAAGAACAAATGCCGCTATTTTGAGAGAAAACTACCCATAGCCAACAATGAATAAATTTCTTACAATAATAAACTGGACATTAAGAATGCATTCCATCAAGTCGAAATTCATCCTAATGCACGCCATACAACTACTTTTTTACATGCAAAAGTTTATATCGTTACAAGCGGTTAGATTTTGGCACTATATGTGCTCCAGAGGGTTTTCAAAAAATCTTGGCAAAGATATTAATTCATTGAAAAAGACAACTAATTTCATTGATGATATATTAGCTTTTAAAGGTTCAAAGACTAAAGAATAATGTGTTGAATAACTGATTTTCAGTCTTTACTTCTTTAATTGCATTTGATTGCAGAGCAAGTGGTTCACCATTAAAATATGGTATACACGGAATAACGAAATACATATTTTTTCACAATGCTTAACGATACAAATATTTCAGGAATATATAAAAATAATCGGATTAAAATATCCGTGGATTGGATATTGTGAATCCATATGCTAAGTATGTTGCGATGGCTCTATTTTCACAAAACATGACGAACAGAAAGAAAACATCGAGTTAACAACTCATAATTTTTACAGTCTCTTCTTAGTTAAACTAAATCCAAAATGAATACTAACGGAAACAAAATGAAAACTGATTTTATATTAATTAGTTAAGTTAAGTACTTGTAATAATAATTGAGCTATTTTATAAAAAAAAAAGAATATGCTTTCATAAGAAATTCAAATTGCAAGTTGTTTTGGACGCAAACAAATTTCTGAATTTTTTTAAGTTCCAAATAGGAAAAGAACATTTTTTTAGATTTGAACTTGAGTAGAAGTAATTCATTTATAAAGTAATATAAACTGTTTTGAAAACTAAAATGATTAGGCGACTTGTTAACACGGGGAAATACAATCCTCATTCCAAGTACTGTTTTGTAAAAATTCAGAATGACATTAGCGGACCAATGCGAGTAAATTACTTTGGTAAATGGATGTTTTTTTTTTTTTTCAAAATTAAAAAAAAAATTGTGTTTAATTATCGTTTTGGTGATCTAAATTGGACAGATTATTGTTTTTAACACAGTTGGATCTTCTTCGTGGGACCTGAAGGTTAAGCCAACAAGCCCACGACCACCAACGCCTTAAGCGCTGTATCTATAAAATTCAGCAACATTTATACAAAACTATCATGGAAAGTTTCGACAGAAGTTGCGTGAATTTTGGAATACCCGTAGTTTCTCCAAAATTCTTGCTAAATTACCAGTACATGTATTGTTTCCATACGTATTTTCCAGCTATGTAGTTTTCATTGTCGTCCATTTATTTATTACCAATTTTTCTAGTCAAATTTATCAGCCAGTTTCGATAAACACAATCCTGTTATTTGTTAGCTTCCATAGTCGTTAGAGAGGGCCGTGCAATATAGTTAAAGTTTTAAAAATACACACATCCGTACTGAAATAGAAATTAGAATTTAAAACTAACCGATTAACCTAGTCAGTGTTTCAAGCAAGGAAAATGTTGACTGCGTTGTAAATAAATTTTCCGAACAAGTTTTAAGTTCAGCTGATTGTTATGTTACAAGAATGGATAACAAATATATCTGTATACAAATTCCGGCCCATATCCTGGAAATAGTATGACACAGAGATATACATAAGTAAAACTGGCAAATGTATAGTATAGACAACTCTTTCTGAAATTATCTAAAACAAACATATTGAAGACTAGCAAGCTTTGCAATTAAGATAAAAGATGAAACCTTGTCGAAACATAATTAAAGCTCTCATATATATAAAACCAAGCTTGTAAGCTGCTAATATACTTCACTGATCTTGATGAGGCAAATGTAAAATACTAACTTAAAATTGTATGCAAAATCCAAATCTCTCAACACATAGGTATGCGTAAATATTAATCTACTTATCCATAACTTCTTATGAGTGTTAAACTCATCCGTAATGGAAACACAGACAAGTGTATTTATTACTGTGGCAGATATACCATACTCGTAAGAAATCATAACTTACAGACAAAGAAAGTCCATGGCTTTTCAAATATAATATGCCAAAAATTGCCATAATAGCCGACGTTTTCAAAATTGAATATTTTCCAACTGTTTGTAAAAATCCTAAGGCAGTGCATATTTTCAAAGAAGGCAATCTGCTGGATAAATTAGAAAGCCGGAAAGAGAATCCATTTGATTCAGTTGGGTATGACGGACTTTTACACGTTCTGTTGTAATATTGTTGGAAGCTTTTTGTCAAGTTATTATTTTAAGTGCGGCGTTCCTGCTCAATGTTAAGTCTGATGATAGTTCATCGAAAAATCTTATAAAAGCAGTTGAAACCTTGAAAAAATATTATAGAAAGTAGAAAATTTAACCCTCCGATTAGCGAGGTCCCTAGGGACCTTTTGATTTTTTTAATGGTCACAAATCTTTTTGTGCAAGTGTAAGAAACTTGATGCTTACTGTATACTATAAAAAAACAATGCTGAAGCAATTAAAACTTACATTTCGAGTTTTTTTTTTTTTTCATTTTGAAGACATTTAGTACTGTAATTAGCGACAAGATCTCTAGGGACCTACATGTTTTACAGAGAAGAGATCATGGAAAATAAGGGAGAAGGGTTAAAAAAGATACATGTTCATATGAATTGGGCAATAAAGTAATCTTTTTTATGGTCCTTATTCATATAAGTTAACACCAAACAATATTACCCATAGATAGGAAACACGCGCAGACGAGTTCGACACGCGCTGTAGTTACTTTATCATGTCAGCAGCAGCCAGTGCAACGTTCCCACAATCGATTCGTGTGAACTCTCAATATGCAGTCGCAGCAGTTATTTAGTATTTAAGCTAGTGTTAAGATATTCCTTTTGTTCAGTTATTTTCAAAAGGGCAGAATTCCTGCCCTTAATTAAAGTTTTTTTTTGTCTAACAAATTAAATAAATTTTAATTGGCGTGTGAAGTAAACAAACCCTCATATAGTGCTATCGAATCGTTACTAGTCCCAGGATATCGCAAAAAGAATGAAAAAGCCCTAAAGTGGTGCATATTCGGCTAAAACCCTTAAAAAGTGTTACAGAACGTTCGAAAAAAGTCTGTGTCCTAGAACCCGCGAAGATAAAGTGATCCTCTCGCGTAACAAAAAATAAGAGACCAAACCTTCGTAAGTGAAAATACGATAAAACAATACAAACATCCTGTGTACGAGAAGGAGGCCTCTTAGTAGCCGAATATCAAAAAGGAGAAGTATTTTCATCAGTATTTTCATAATTCCTAAAATATGCTAATCAAAATAATATTGCTTTAAAAAAAAATAAATAAAATACAAAAAAATAATATTTTAATAAGAAGAAAAATGAAAGCAGATCTCTGGCCAACCAGGAGAATTCAGCTCTTGGAAAAAGAGCGTAGATAGGATTCTTAAAATTTATGAGCACACCAAAGGATCACCTAAATATTTCGGGATCATTAACTTGATCAGAAATAAAATTGTTGACCACATATTAGAATCATACAATACCCCACTGAACTGGGATTGCATCAGTCGATGCCTTACGCTGCACTACGCTGATAAACACGACTAGAGTACTCTCGAGTACCAAATGACAGCTTTAGTTCAGGGTAACTCATCAATCCAAGAGTTCTACCAAACTGTGTATTTGCATCTTTCTTTAGTATTGAGTAAAATCTCCAGCATGAATGTCGGTGCCGAGTTTCTTAATTTGTTAATGCAAACTTATAGGGCCAAATCTCTTGATACGTTCAATCGCGGATTAAAAGGCGACCTTCCCAGAATTTTTAGAATCAAAGAACCTTCAGATTTCTCTCAAGCACTTCATTTGTATTTGAGGCTAGAAATCAAAATTTCCGCTCACAGTATGCAATGGCAAACAGTTACAATAGAAGGATTAATCATCCAGAAGTACCACCAACTCCATCAAAACGTGGAAACATCAATCCAGTTTCGAGTCGTCAAACATTCTATCCTGAATTAGCTTATATGGCTAAACCACCTAGACAGTCAGCTCCACTGCAATACAACCCAAGACCTTTTTCACCACAAAGGCCTGAGAGACAGTTTATACAGCAGCCGTATCAGCAAAAATATCCACAACACCAACAATTACGACCACAATGCTTTGCTGCTCCAAGGCAGCCCCCACCAGAGCCCATGGAGGCACAAACAATCCAGTTAAACCACACGAACAGACCTTGATTGCAAAACTGTCCCCCTACACCGAAAAGACGATCAGTTCCCCTAACCCAAAAAGCGCACCCTTCTAAGATGCAAAGAAATTTCCACATGGGAACTATGGCACAAGCAGAGGAAATCAGCCAATATGAGGATATGCAGGCCAGCATGAACAATTCGTAGGAATACAACGAAACCCTACAGGAATACACCGAAATGACACAACCAGAAAACATAGCTTCAAACAACATTATGGAACTAAGTGATATACATTTTTTTACATTGAGCGATTCTTCGCTGCCATATTTTGAATGTGCAACGAAGATTGGAGAAATCTTATCTTAAAAATTTTGACTAACACTGGATACAACAAAAATTATGTGCAGTCTTCTCTAATTAAAAACCCCATACCGAATAAAAAACCATTTTGTTGCAACTTAATTGGAGGTAACGTACAAGTTACTCACCATACTTTTATAGGTCTTTTTGGTTTTCAAAATATTAAAATCAATTTCTTCCTCATGCCTCTTCCTCAAATCCTTTCACGCCATTCTAGCAAATGACAGCCTTAGGAGTCTTTCCGCAGTCATCCATACGAAACTACATGGTTATCAATAATCAGACAAAAGTACCTATCAAACAAATGGCTTCCCAATCTGCTAACTCTATTAATATCCGAACCGATACACTTCACAAAAGTTTTCCATTGACAAAATCGCGCACGATTTCCCTAAACTTTTCGATGAACCTGAAGAAAAATTAATTTATTCCACTGTAGTAAAAGGAGAGATCAGAACAACATCTGGTTCACCTGTATATACTTAATTTTACCCTTATCCTATATCCCTCAAAAGTGAGGTTGAGAACCAAATAAAAAAACTTCTTAACGATGGAATAATAAGACCCTGTATGAACCGTGCCTTAAAAATCAGATTCTTCTGGTGAGAAGAACAGACATTGATTATAGATTGATTATAGAAAGCTGAACAGCTTTTGCAGATCGATATCCGATCCCTCAAATCAACGAAGTTCTTGCACAACTCGGCCAAAATAAAAGGTTTTCCGTTGTAGATTTGAAAAGTGAGTTTCCTCAGATCCCCTTAAAAGCGTCTGATATAGAAAAAACGGCCTTCTCGGTCAACAATGTGAAGTATGAATTTACGAGGCTTCCATTGGTCTCAAGAATGCTCCGTCCATATTTCAAAGAGCACTGGACAACATTCTTTGTAAGCACATTGGCGTAATATGCTGCATAGATGACATAATCATTTTTAGTAAAGACGAAGCCACACATGAACAAAATATTCGAAAAGTTTTCGAAACATTGAATGCGGCAAATAAGTGTGAATTCTATATACAAGAAGTAGAATTCCTCAGTTTTGTGATAACCGCTGACGGCACTAAAACCAATTCAGATAAAATAAGAGCAGTTCAAGTATTTCCATATCCACGCACCCTAAAGGAACTTCGCTCTTCCCTTGGTCTGTCAGAGTATTACCGCCGCTTTATTAAGGATAACGTTAGGCTGGCAAAACCAAAAACAGCTCCCTTAAGGAGGTAGGAGACACGATTATCAAAAAATCTCCCTAGCAAAATAGTAATAAATCTCGACGAATCTGTTTTGCAAGCTTTTGAAAAAATTAAGAAGACATTAACTTCAAAAGGAATTATACTCGCATACCCCGACTTCACAAAATCATTTGAATTAGTTACCGGTGCTTCTCAAATTATGCCCTAGGTGTTGTGCTATTTCAATGTTCATATCTAGAACATTAACACAGACCGAAGAAAGCTACGCAGCAAACGAAAAGGAGATACTAGCTATAATTTGGGCACTTAAAAACTTTAGAAATTATCTTTATGGATCAGCTAAAGTAATAATACATACTAATCATTAACCCCCTACCTATTCCCTTAGTAACGAAAATAATAATTCTAAATTAAAAAGATGGGAAGCAATTTTATATGAGTACAATTACGAGCTTAAGCCTGGCAGAACAAACGTAGTTGCGGACGCACTCTCCCGAACTCCCATCCGATTAGAAATCAACTCCCTCACTTCCACCATAGACAGTAACGAAAGCTCAGCCCATGGCCTCATAATCAGTGTTGAATCGCCAATAAATGCATTCAAAAATCAAATATTCTTTAACATTGGTAGCACAAGTAGTTAGGAATTTCGAATAGTTTTCCCAACATATCACAGGCATCTTATAACCGAACAATCTTATACACCTAGTAACTTAATTAAAATCCTTAAAGCAAGACTCAACCCTACAATAATTAATTGCATAAAAGCAGAGGAATGAATACAATTATTGATTCAAAAAATTTACAAAGATAATTTTGCTAATGTTCCTATTAGATTCTCCCAAATTATAGTTGAAGATGTGACTGACGAAACGAAACAAGGTGATATTATTATCAAAACCCATTATCGTGCTCACAGGAACGAATGTGACAATAATCAACAAATCCTCGAGAAATACTATTTTCCTAGTATGTCGCGCAAAATAAAAGAGATCTATAAAGAGAACAAGCACAATCGTCATCCGGATAAGATAGAAATGCAATCAACTCCAATACCAACTTATCCCGGATAAATCATTCACGTTGACATATTCTCCACCGAAGGTAATTTGGTACTAACATCGCTAGATAAGTTCTCTAAGTATGTTCAAGTCAAGAAAATACAATCAAAAGCGATTGAAGATATGAGGCAACCCCTTAGAGAAATAATATTCGCCTATGGAATTCCAAAGACTACTTGGAAGACTCAACTCCAATTATATTCATGCTTAAGAATGAACTCGGTGTGGAAGTCTTCACGACACCTCCGTACACGAGCACTTCGAATGGCCAAGTGGAAAGGTTCCATTCAACTTTCGCTGAACTTATGCGATGTATCAAAAAAAAAACTATCATATTATTTAAATCCTTCACAGAACTTCTCGAAACGGTAATAAATGCCTATAATTTCACAATACATTTAGTAACAAATAGGAAACCAGTAGATCCTTCGCAAATTGATAAAGTTCGTTCTGAAATTGAAGCCAAGCTAAGAGGCAAACAAGAATATGATCTTACCTACCACACAAGGGAAAAACTCCATTAAAAGACTACTCAATAAGAGATGTCGTTTATGTAAAGAAAAACAAAAGAATAGGTTCAAAACTCTCTCTAAGATAGGCAAAAGAAGTTATCAAAGAAACACCGGAAACACCGAATCCGGCAAAGTCGTTCACAAAACACACATACAATCGTAACAAACCTAAACCTATCTTTCTAGATGCCTCCTGACTAACTGTTTATATGACGTACAAATACTGGACTATACGAACTCAAGACTAGGCATATCTAGTATAGAAACAGGTACCTACAAAATAATTCACGAAATAGATTTATCGGCATATCCCCAAGCTTTACACAAAATTGAATCTTCTCACTCTCACAAACATCCCACTCCAGCTTCTACACTTAATCCCAAGAAATAGCCACTATAAAATCCCTTCTTAAACGTTTAATTCCTAAAAAACCTAGAACCAAAATATGTCTCGACTTCTCGGGAAGTGCTTGGAAGTTTATAACTGTTAGCCCAGATCAACACGGTCTTCAAATAATACAAGAAAAAATAAACAATGTGTTAGAAAACAATAATAGACAAATTGTAATTAATAAGCTTTTAACAGATAAGATTAATGACATAAGAAATAGAACTAATGATATAAGTAAATTTGTAAAAGAAAACGAAAACCTAATTGAAGAAATTGTATTTAACCCTAAATTTAAATTAGATATCCTTAAAGAAGAAGTAACTAATATTGCATACGCCTTGCATTGGGCAAGAGCTAGTGTTATAAATTCCTATATTTTATCAAATGTTGTAATAAATGTTATCCAAGAAATAATAAATAAGAAAGAAATACCTTTTAAAAGTATCGAAGAAGTAATTGAATTTGCCGATTTAAAAAAAAAAAAAACTTTCAATAATTCTGTTCTTTTCTATATAGTAAGTCTACCAGCAGTAAGTGAAGCAATTTGTAAAACGTTAATTATTAAACCAGTAAAAGGAAAGAATAAAATAATTAAAATAGATTTTAAGGAAATAATGAAATGCAAAGATGAAGTTTATGGTATAAATTTAAATTGTAGAACTATAAAAAAATTTTCAATATGTGATAAAAACAGCATTGTAAACTTAAGTAGTACTAATTGCATCCCAAATTTAGTAAGAAGTAACCCTGCAGACTGCACATCAATCAATAGTCAACATGTCCCGTCCATAGAAGAATAATCATCCGACATAATATTTTTGAATCAATATAGTGGAAAAATTACAATCAACAACGAGCAAGTGGTTCTTAATGGCATCTTCCTCATCGAGTATCACAACACCAGCATCCAAATTGGGAAAAGCATTTTTAAATCTTTCGAGTTGACACATTTCAACCCTCTCCCGCCGATCTTAAAACCAACATTAAAAACTTCAGAAATCGAAGAAATATTATCCCTAGAAATGGTAAAAGAACTCCACGCTAACAACACACAGTATATTCATCTCCTGAAAACTAAGGTTAAAAATTGCACAATATTGAATATTGGAGTCTGTCTACTACTCCTTATAATCATAGTACCAATTTCTAGAAAAATTATCAGATGTAATAAACCACGAGAGAAAATTTCCACCAATACAGAACATACAATACAGAAGCCTTCAGTAATAGAGAAAAGCACACCTTTAACTTCAACAATACCAAGGGCAACAACCTCTCGAATTAACCAGATACCATATTTCTAATTGAACGTGGACGTTCAATCTTAAGGACGGATTTCCTATAGACAGGAAACACGCGCTTATTATGTCAGAAACTTTCGACCAACACCAAATCTAGTGCAACGTTCCCACGATCGATTCGTGTGAACTCACAATATGCAGTCGCAGCAGTAATTTAGTATTTAAGCTAGTGTGAAGATATTCATTTTGTTCAGTTTTTTTCAAAAGGGCAGAATTGCTGTCCGGTTAATAATACAATAATAAAGTATTTTTTATATCTAACAAATTAAATTAATTTTAATTTATACCATCCTTTTCTATGTCGTATGACCAATACAATGATTAGGAGGAATAACTATTTCTGGTTGTTTACTAACCATATGCAGTACCGCAGGCTGCATTAGTGATCCGTTTATGATTATTCTAAGAAAATTATTTATTGTTCCCATTTTTTGCATTTCGTCAAAAACAAGATGAGCTTACGGGGCTTAGATTTTCCCGTACTTGTTTTGGGCAATTATATTGTAATTGCTCGTGTTTGGCTTTGATAAGTTGTCTGGGACTATCTTTTTGTAAGAAAGCATCGCCTGCTAAGGAACTATTAGGCCCAACACATGCTCCAATATACCGGGTGAGTTTTTTAACTTGAGACATCCAAATTACTCGAAAAATACGCGATATCGCGAAAAATGTTTCAGACAAAAGTCACAAGGTTCTGAAGAGGACATAAGAATGTGACCACGAGTATGACCTTGAGCCAAACTTTCAAGGTCAAACAAAGTTTAATTTTGGTTTTTTAATGGGAACCCCTGTTTTTTGACAGATTCGTAATCTGCGTGAAAAATTACAATTCTTTTACATGAAACACTTTTTTCAAAAATGCGTTCTTTTCCCGTCAGAGGGCGCAATAAAACTTAAGATATCAAAATTACTCGAAAAGTACGAAATATCGCGAAAAATTTTTAAACAAAAATCACAAGGTTCTGAAGGGGACACAAGATAGTGACCACGAGTTTGAACTTGAGGTCCATTTTCAAGTTCAAACGAAGGTCACTTTTGATTTTTCAAATGATAATTCCTGATTTTCATTGCTCAGTCGTATTCCTCAATGGGGCACATGACTTTGTCTCAAAGGTCTTATTCATTAAGTGCTCGATACCACTGCACTGGCACGCCTAAAACATTAATCGGTTTCCTACGTTGCTAGGGTGTTGGAAGGTCGATATTTGTTTTGAGGAATTCATTATTGCCTCGAGTGAAGTTAAAACTCAAAGAAATTTCAGATAGAGACAAATTGTTTTAAACTTATCTGAGAGTGTATGATGTGCACTCTGCCCTTTTTTTCTACTTGAACGGAACTGTACTTCATTTAGAAGGTCGATATTTATTTTGAGGAAATGATTATTATTAGTAACGTTTTCCAGATTAATAATGCAGGCTATTTCAATTAAAGAGAAACTTGAAATGATATTGATTTATGGAGAAAGTGGAAGAAACATCGATAGTGTTGTTGCTCTCTACGCCCAACGTTTCCCAGACCAGATACGATCGCGCGCTTCGTTTTATCGGGTCATCCATCAATTCACTGGTGAAGGAAGTGTGCAACCAAAGAAAAAAAAATCGGTCGGATAGGGTGGCTGTTGAAAACAATGAAATAGCAGTGTTAGCTGCCGTTGCACACGATCCTCACATTAGCACTCGCCAAAGAAGTCGTTATTCAGGAATTTCTCAAACGACTGTCTGTAAGATATTACATCGGCATAAATACCATCCTTATTATCTTTCAATGCATCAAGAACTTTCTAGAGAGGATTTTCGCAACCGGGTTTCGTTTTGTCAATGGGCACTTTAGCAAATTGAAGGAGACCCTCTTTTCTACGCCAAGGTGTTATTCTCTGATGGTTTTCGGGCTACCGAAAACCTTTATGGTTGCGACAAGTTGAACGCCAGCAGGCCAGGGCCGAGGTAATGGCCTGCTAGATCACCTGATCTTACGTCACTTGATTTCTTCTTGTCGGGCTACTTTAAAAGTGAGGTTTACAGAAAAAAGCCAACAACTCGTGAGGACATGAAAAGACGAATAACTGAAGCTTGCCGGAAGATTACGCCAGAAATACTACTCAGTTCTGTTGGTTCATTCAGAGCGGATAGACAAGCGTGTTGAAGTGAATGGTCACATTTTCGAGCATTTGTTGAAATAGTCTCGGGAAATAAATGTCGAAATGGGAAGAATTCAATGTCCCAACAGTGGGAGGCAAGGGGACCCACTCTAATTAATCACCCCGAAGGAAACAAAATACTGTTACGTCCACGTCGTTCTTTCTGGGTTATGCTAAACGCAGTATGTAAAAACAAATGACAAGCCTACGAGCAATACGACTGAGCAATGAAAATCAGGAATTATCATTTGAAAAATCAAAAGTGACCTTCCTTTGACCTAGAAAATGGTCAATGGTTTGAGCTCAAGCTCAAACTCGTGGTCACCATCTTATGTCCCCTTCAGAACTTTGTGACTTTTGTCTGAAACATTTTTCGCGATATTTCGTACTTTTCGAGTAATTTTGATGTCCTAAGTTTTATGGTACCCTCTGACGGGAAAAGAACGCATTTTTGAAAAAAGTGTTTCATGTAAAAGAATTGTAATTTTTCACGCAGATTACGAATCTGTCAAAAAATAGAGGTTTCCATTAAAAAATCAAACGTGACCTTCGTTTGACCTTGAATGGCTCAAGGTCATACTCGTGGTCACCATCTTATGTCCCCTTCAGAACCTTGCGAGTTTTGTCTGAAACATTTTTCGCGATATCGCGTATTGTATTGTCTCAAGTAAGAAAACTCACCCTGTATAAACCGTATGTATATAACAAAATTTTTTGATTTGATTCGCTTTGATTATGCAATAACACAGCCGGAGAGTTAACTCATAATCAAAACTGCTGCTATTGACTATTATGGCTTATGCTGCAAGCTAATTTGCCGCAGCTTACAATTCGCACGATTCGATGACCGTGGACGAACAACTTTTTCCTTATCGAGTGCGAACACGTTTCACACAATACAATCCGTCTAAGCTAGCGAAGTACGGAATAAAAGTGTGGTGGTTTGATTCGAAGTAATACTACCCCCTCAAGGGTATGATTTATGGTAGATGCCCAATCAAGAGTGTGAGATCAGTCAAGGCTAAAATACCGTACACTAATTTTCTAAAAAATACCTTGATATCGGCCGGACAATATATATCAACAATTTCTTCTCAATATTAGATTTGGTAGACATATTGATAAGACGAAAAACTACCTATGTTGGAACAGTAAGCTCAAACAAATCGTTCGTTCCACCCAAGTTTTTAAGAAAACCCTTGCGTCCTGTTAACAGCTCATTGTTTGAATTCTTCGAAGGCAAAGTTTCATTGTGCTCATATGAGCCTAAGAAAAACAAATCGGTACTGCTGTTATCTTCTATGCATTACACTTGTGATGTACATAGTGTAATAATGCAAACGATAAGTGAAGGCCAATTGTTATTCTGGACTACAATGCCAATAAATCTGTGGTGGATACCATAGATCAAATGTTTGGTACTTATTCAAGCAAACGTTCTACAAATCGTTGACCGCTTGCAATATTCTACAATATGATCGATACTGCTGCATTAGCCTCATTTATAATATTAATATAATTATTGACGAGACAATTAGCAATTTCAAACATTGAAGAACGTGCCACCAATCCACGAATAACATGCTATCCCAAAATTTGAAATACTATGGAAGCATTTGATGTTGTGATTAGTTGAACTGAAAGTTACGGTAAAATATAATAAAATTTTCTGTCTTTTCAGGTAGTAGCAACACCTTTACCAGAACCTGGTTTTTCATTTGCACCACGCAAAACCTGAACGTTTTGTTGTAGCTGCAACAACGCGGTTTGTACTGGACACTCAGAACATTTACATCGGTGCTCTAGCTACACAGCCAACATAAATACTTAATAAATATTGTATGTATGTTAATTAATAAACCACACCATCAGGAACAACCGCATAATGATAATACCGTACATTTGTTGAAAAATTGTACACAAATGCTTGCAGGTTCCCATGGACATTGTTGCTTATATAACGATATAGAAGCTGTCACTGATCGGAGGGTTAATTGTATATAAAAAAGACACAAGCAACCTATTTTACAAGAAAAAGAAAATTTTGCTTGATTCCGTCTAGACAATTTACATTAAATGGGCAACAAATCTGCCACTTTAACCACTTAATCGCTCAACATAACCAGCAAATGTTATCCTGATAACGTGGTACTCAACAAGTTACAGACTGCCTCTTCAAAATACTAACAGTAAATTATACATTATCTGTACACCGCCAAATATATGTGAATTTCATCCAAGCCGTATGAAAGTTCTTCTTCAAACAGGGAGCCATTACGTCACTGCCCCTTATCTTCTCAAAAATAGCATTAGCATGTAATGTAACTATGTTACTATGCAGAACACATAGCAAGAGCGACAGCGGGCATTATACCCAAAAAATCTCTGCTGCTTAATATCTCTTTTTCATGCATTAAAAAAAGTCATAATACACATAATTATCTAGGATACGAGTACTGTGGATCGCAATGGGTCATTACCTCTGCTTTACGACTTTACGCAAAAGCAAAAACTGAATGCACGAATGTTGTTTCTGCATGGTTTCATATTGTTTTAAACACACAACGGTAAACCAACGTAAAGATTTTTAATTTACAGCTCTGCTTGGCACCGGCAGTGTTTGTGTTTTGTATGTTTATTGACTTTAATGACTCCGTTAATAAGGTGGCCGTAGAAATTGTTGAGGGCTTAGAAGTAATTACTTTCCGTGAATGTGCATTTCTTTAAGTGCAGGCGATTTTTTCAGTACTTAGAGAACCAAGTACTGACCTCTCTAAAACTTTCAGGATTTAAATATTATTATTATGAATGTTATCTGACCCTCCAAAACAATTAAAAATTAGCAAAATTTGCTCTGGATTGTAAAGAGTGACCGGATAAGATCAATAGGAAAAAATATAAATAAAACAACAATATTGTGAGATATAAAATTGGTTCTGGCTTTATTTTGAAGTTACTTGAATGCTTTTATATGTGAAATAGCACATCATTCAAATTTTCGCCGCTGTTTCTCTGGCAATGCTTCAAGCGGTCGGTCCAATTTTCGATAACTCGGTCCAATAGCCCCAGAAAAAATAACCGAGTGGTTTCAAATCACATAATCGCGGCGGCCAATTACGCTCACCATGATATGCCTAGATTCCAAATTTCTCCTTCACAGCTCCCAGCGTTGGTTGGCTTCTATGGCATGTTGCGCCGTCTTGTTGAAACCATATCTCGGATATACCGATGTTGTTAAAGTGTGACCACAGAAAGTCGGTTAACATCGCTTTATACCTGATACCATTGACGGTAACGGTGTCTGCTTCCTCATTCCGAAAGAAATAAGGTCCGATGACGCCGCCATGCCATAAACCGCACCAAACAATCAATCTTTGTGGATGCATTGACGCCTGGAACGGAACGGAACGGAACGGAACGGAACGGAAATTTTGCTTCTTGACATAGCCTCTGAGCCAAAAATATGCCTCGTCTGAGGAGATAACTTTTTGTCCAAATTCCGGATCTCAGGCCAAAATTTCCAGCGCCCATTTAGCGAACGCACGGCGTTGTCTGTAGTCGTCCGGTTTCTATTATTCCATCAACATACTCGTATATAGATGTTTTTTTGCAATACTTTAATTTTTTTTTTTTTGATCAACCTCATCTTTCTTAACTAAACCTGCTTCTTTGTTTTAATTAAAGTCATTGTTACTGCTCTCCTGAACTCTTTTCTTTCCGGCTGGAGAAGTCTTATTATTAGCCCTTAGTCTCCGCTAACAAGCTAACCACATTGAATGAGCTCGAGGTCAACATTTGACAGGCTATTACCGGAATAACGCCGCACATATTGGATCGCGTTATCAACAATTGAATTGACCGAATGCCAACGAAGCCGAGACGACTATGTGATGTGCTATTCCACACATAATTTATTTATATTTTATATCTCACACCTAATTAAACTTAATCCGTCTAAGATAAAAGCTATCTCTTTCACACGTAAAAGGAAAGCTTGCTACATTCCATTTAGCAGCTTTTATACTTCAGCCAAGTATCTAGGTATTTGTCTTGACTGTAAATTGATTTTTAAGAACCACATAAACAGCACACTGAATGAAGTTTTAGAGGTGTATTATGGAGGTTGCCCTGAAGACGATCACCACTAAGGCAAAAAGCTGTGGTCTCAATACCAACCCTTCCAAAACGAAACTGGATCTTTTTACCAGAAAATACAACACGTCGCAATCCAAATTCCAAAAATGCAATGAAGTGAAATTGCCCCTCTTGGACAGCGCGGAGTATTTGGGCGAGATCCTAGGGAAAAAACTTAGTTGGAATTTTATTGCAGCGGAAGGACATATAATGCTCTTTTTATCTTACATACGGCGCACTAGATTGGTAGAAAGCAACAAACATCAATGCAAACAAAATGCAATAATTAGGTCAAATGACTTCTCTAAGCGAAAGAGATCGTTGAAGGAAATAGTGCTGGTTCACAAAAGGCCCAAAACCATTAATATTAAAACTCCTAGGCCATCCTTGTCTTAAAAGTCTTAAAAGACGCTGTAACGATCGGTAATCGATAGAAACGACACCGACGGATCAATTACATCTGAACGATTGCAGGTGGTCAAGTTTGGACTTTCGAGCAACTTCTTGGCCATTATGCAAGAAAATCCCGGATCACCTCTCATCACAAGCGACGCTGGCTTGCACCAAGGCCACGTCAAACCAAAATTTCTTGATGTTTTCACGAAAGTCATGAGTGGTTTAAGAGAAATTTGGTCGTGTACAAAACTGGAAGTCATGCCGAGGGAGCATATCCCTAGTAGACCTACAACCCGCAACTGGATTCCAGCCGAACCGTCCTCCCCAGAAAGCATTCTGAAGATCGTCAGGCTCTGTAACCTAACTCTTCTGACTCATGACTCGAAAGTCATGACTCTGGAGAAGCTAAAGGGCCCTTACAGATGCGCGTTGCTAGTGACCAATAAGGAATCCTTTAACTCTCTAGCGCAACACCCTAAGGGCTTATAACACGGATGGGCTGGATGCTGATAAGCAACCTCCTCTTCCTTTAACCGAAACTCCGAATACAGCCTTAAATCTGGGAGTGTCAATATACTTTCCAGAAATTGACGGCCATAATTCCAATTCATTCGAGGTGACTATTAGGCCGTCGATCTCCACTCTGACACTCTGTCGAAAAAATGAAAACGACGTTCGTCATCGTCATAAAAAGAGATCCTACACGATCAGAGGAAGAAGATGAGCTCTTGGTCTTATGTTTAGAATCGGAGGACTCGAACAACACCGTGGTGGAGGATACCCTGGTAAATTATAGCAATGGTACGGTTTTTTTTTTCATATAATTTGTGCGCGCTCAAGGGATTAGAGTACCCTTAAAATGCTTGTACACAGCGCGGGCGAAAGAAAATTAGGAAATGAATGAGAGTTGTCAATGAAAGTTGGTTTTAAATGTTAGGATGTGATAATGACTAGGAAATAAAGAACTGGGCAGGGCATTCCATGAATTTTATCGCACGGTTATGTATCCTATCTAGCAGGTGCAGACATGTTTTGGGCGCACTCGAGGAGATGTAAGCATTGTACTCCAATTTCGGCAGGATAAATGCCTTATAAATTGAGGCTTGATCAGAGAGGGTGAAGTTTTTCTTACATCACTTGGGAAATCCTAGACATTCGCAGCATTTTTGACGACACCGAATATATAATCCCTCCATCGTAAGTTGTCATTGGCACACATACCGAGAATGCTTGGCACACCAGCATTTATTTTGTAAACATCAGATTTGAAACCATCCCAAACCAGTTGAATTGAACGTTTCGAAAGCTAATTTCTTTTCCAATGAAGATGAGAGTCATTGATATCAAAAGCACGCGTTTTCGACAAAAAAGGCTGATGCCAAACTCTGTCAAATACGTTGAAATATAAAATGCAACTATTTTGCAGTGGCGTGGAGTGGAAAATTTTAAATGGTAAGTCGAAAAAAATATGCACCTGCAAACGCTATCTCAATTTATATTGCGTACTACAAATCACATATAAGTAAAGCAATTCAACCCAATTTTTTATACTGCAAGTCATTAAAGGTTAAACTTACAATGAACCTAAAGTATAGTAAAAGTGGCTTCGAAATAAACCTTTTTTGGCAGCTACAAATACGATACCTTAAAGAAAATTGATAGTAAGTAATAAAAAATTAGGAACTTTACAAATGACATTTTGTTAAATAAATAAATAAATATATATATAAATAAAAAATTAAATTAAAAAACTCCACGTATAATATTTATAAGTAAGGTATATAAAAAAAGATTTCAAAAATAATTATTTAACAAAATTAAAAATTGAAATTATTAATAATAAGTAGGAATTTAAATTAAAAACAGTAAAAGTTAGAAAAAATTGTGAAAAGTTTTGGTACATATGTTATGTTACATATGTTATGTATGTATTCTTTTCAGAGTGAAAAAAGATCTCTCCACGGAGACAACAGTTTTCGGTAGTTTTTGGGAAAATGTGTCATGGTATATTTCACTTCTCAAATGTTAATACAGTGATAGAACGTCAAGTTGTTGAAGTGAAGACGTAGTATAGAGAACTTAATGTTCGTTTTTTAGAGCTATAAATTCGAAAATTCAAGGAAAAAATTAACTAGAGAAGATATTTTATCATCTGGGCTTGATAGCGCAAAATGACTGTATTTTGATTTATTGAGTAAATCAAAAAAAAAAAAAAAAACCGTAAAAGATTTATGATTAAGTCCTTTATTTCTAATAAAACGCGCCTATAGTGAGTCTTGAAATCAATATCGAGTAATACATATACGTTTTCGTGGAGGTTTAAATTTGTTTAGAAACTCAGTACAAAGCCAAGACTCAAAACACTCGATTTCTCGATTAGCAACGTCATTATCCGTTTGTTTGTTTTATATTAAATTAAACAATACATCCGTTTTAGCAAACCGTATTCAGTAGCAAAACGGAAACCCTATTCAGTAGAAAACAAAAATCTTTCCCTTCTAATTTAAACAATAAACTCTTGGCCATTGAAAATGCGTCATCATCCCATTCTTTTAAACTGTCTAATATTTGGTTAAAAGCTTCAATAAAAATAACGTAATTATTCGTGAATAATGTGTTGGTTTGCTTTTTTTTTTTTAAATATTTGAACGTTTGGTTTTTTATTAAAAAAGCCTACTACAGTGTTTAGTTCGATCAATAGGTACAATAGTACCTATTGTAAAATGCGTTGTTCATGTGCTTCTAAAGTCGATTGCGCTGATGCAAATATCCAATGTGGCTCATGTATAGTTCTATATCACTTAAAATGTGAAAATCTGAAGCAAATTGATTGTGATTTTATGAAAAAAAGAGATATACCACATATCTGTGCGTCATGTACAAGGCGCAGGCGAAACTCTCTGCACTCTCCTCCAGCTGACTTTCATAATGTGGTCTCTTCAGATGTTAGTAGCAACAACGCAATCTAATCACCATCAGCTGCTGCTGAGAAGGTTATTCTGCCTCGCTCTTGCATACCACCGAGATCGCCAACAACAGTCAACGCAGAAGTAAGCAGCACCCCTCCCGCAGTCATCAGACTTGATGTGCTTTACAAATAAATTGCTTTGAAGCTCATGAACTCCAAAGCTTTGACGCTCATTAGCACTCTACAAGATGAAAAAGAAACGCTTTTGAGAAAGATAAGTACTTAACAACACATAGTAAACTCACTGCAGCAAGAGCTCCTACTCAAGTGTATTGATATTGTTGGTATACCAACTGTCGGCAAGCATAATGCATTGAATACTGCGGTAAGGCTACTAGCAGAAGGTGCGGACAACAGTATTACTCAAGATGACATCAAATCCTGCTTTACTAGAATAATAACTACAAAGAAGCAAACACAAAACGTAAATAATAAATCTGGATCAACATCCCCGCCAGCGAGAACGATGAACATTATATGTGTAAAATTTAATAGCTTGGAATGCAAGAAAAAATACTTGTTAACAATTGCAGAAAGAAGCTGTCAACGAATATTCTTGATGCTGAATTTGGTAATTATACCAAACTTTCAAAAATTAAAGTTTATCAATATATAATAGATTATTGTTTAACAAAGCTAGGCAAATTAAGGTAGACAAACATTTTTTGTTCTTATGGGTCAGAAATGGGGTTATTTAATTAAGAAGGATGGGGAAATCCCATTAGAATTTCCTCTTTTAAGGATCTAGAAAAATTATCTTGAATTATGTTATATATACAAATGAATCAAATTGAAGTTCCTTTAAATAGTAATTTAACCTCCTTCTACCAATATGACAACGATTTTTTGGATGTAGTATGTAACGCTAATGTATTAGCAAACAACTGGTTCATTATTCACCAAAATATTAGAAGCATGCGCAAAAAGTTTGATTTATTTTTAACACATTTGAATTCATTCCTAAAAAAGTCGGATTTAATTTTTCTCTTTGAAATATGGATTTATGACCATGAATAGATTATTTTAATACACCTGGATACAAATTTTACCCTAAATGTAACAATTCATATGCAGCGGGTGGTACTGGGGTTTTTGTATTTAATAGTTTAAATGAGAATTGTGAGATGTGCAGCCCTGATATGATAGGGTCTGCTACGATAAAAGTTTCGTGCTTTAGAGACGATAACAAATTTGTTTTTATGTGTTTTTATAGACTTTACGAAATAAGTAAAGATGTTTTTGTTGATGAGTTATCTTCCCTTTTATGTGACGAACGCTCAAGAAATTTGTTTATTATAGATGATAGACATTTTACAAGAATCTGTATTAGTTGAAAGATATCTTACCTTAATGTCTGCGAGTGGGTTGGAGTCTTGTATCAATGAACCAACAAGGACTTAGTACTCAAACTTATATTGACCATATTTTTGCAAGGTTGAATCTAAATGCCAATCTCTCCTTAATAAGTACAATATCAGACTATGCAATTACTGATCACAGTATGACTTGCTTTTTCTTAAAGAATGATACAAAAAATGTAGTGTCTGATTTTTTAACTCGAAAAACCAACTTTAATTGTCTTAATGCACGCTTGCTACAAGAAAACTGGTTTGGTGTATAAAGGGAAAACAATCCTTCTGTTGCATTCGATTTATTTTGTAACACTTTAGATTGCCTCGTGGAGTTTTATTCTACAGTTTAAAGAAAAGATAAGAGATAAACAAAAAGACTAAGGCCTTGGATGTCTGATTATTTATTACAGCGAACTGCAGAGAAAAATAAACTACGGGCGAAATGCTAAAAGCAACCCAGAAACACACATCTGACGAAAATACTCGTATAATCTAATCTGTAAAAAGATAGCCTCTAAAGTTTCTATCTGCAAAAAAAAACTATTATATGTATAAACAAATTTCACTGTGCGAAAGGTAATGTAAGAAAGGAATGTGAAATCGTGTAATAACTTGTTCAATAAAAATGTCATTTTTGATTGACCTTCTAAAATAAAGTATAATAAGAGGGATATCACTAGTTCTGTAAAAATGGCTGTCTGCAATGAGTTTTTTATTAGCGTTCCGATCATTACTCTTTCTGTTGCTGGTTATGATATAGCGTCTCCGATTTTGTGTTCGGAAGACTGTCATAATCGAGAAAGTGGTCAACAAAATAGTTTTTCTATGACCCAATTTCTTCTTTTGAGCTATATAAAAGTATAATATTGCTGGACAACTGAAATTCTGCTACGTTGAATAGTCATTTAAGTGCTTTTCTGAAGAAAGCCTGTTTTTATGATGTCTTAACACACATTTTCAACGAAAGCGTATATTGTTCTATTTTTCGGATAGATTGATAGATAGCTGAGGTCATTCCTATATTCAAAAAATATAAGGCCAGATAACTACAGGCCGATCTCTCTTCTTACGGTCTTCTCAAAAATTTTTGAGAAAGTAATAAAGAGCAGAGTTGTCGCATTTCTTGAAAAACAGTTATTCTTTAGCACTAACCAATACGGCTTTAGAGCAAGCAAATCAACAGAAGATGCACTTCTTAATTTCTGGGGTCAGGTGCACGATAGCTTATATTACAAAGGAAAAACTGCTGCTCTTTTTATAAATACCACAAAAGCCTTTAATACTTTTGACCACGATTTCTTATTTGATAAATTAGAAATGTCTGGTCTCAGGGACTTTATTCTTAATTGGTTTGATTGATATCTCAAAGATAGGATTTGGGAATTCTTTCAGTGAAATTCAAGATGTTCGGATCGGAGTTCCACAGGGCTCCGTTCTTGGTCCTCTATTATTTATAATCTTTATTAATTCTATCTTTAACCAACAATTAAAGTTTAATCAAACTGGTTTGGAAGATGATATTGGGTGCGTAAATTCAAATGTGTCTATACTGAATTTGATTGCTGATATTAATCACGATTTGGAAATACTAAGACATTGGTTCGGTATGCACAAGCTAGTTATTAGTGATAAAACTAAAATCATGTTTTTTAACTTATCATTACTTGACAGGCACTCTCGTAAATGTATCTTTCATAGTTTTGATTATACGAAAATGTGTTTTAGTATTAGTAATTATGTTGCTAATTACGGTCAAATAAATTCAAATTCGAAAAGCCCGACCTGCTTTTAAAAAACGTTTTTCTATTGAAAATGTTAATGCTTTTAAATATTTGGGTTTAACTATTGACAACAATATACATATATATATATATGTAGGATGGTGACTATTCTCAACGTCACACCATCCCCAATGCAAAATGGAACATGCCAAAACGAAGACGACGATATTGAGGACAACGACAACGAAGAAGATGACGGAACAAGAGAAGTTGAAACAGAACTTTAAAACATTAAATTACATTTGCTACATTTGCCATTTTATTTCAAACATTTATTACTAGAATTGTACAATTATTCCACTAACTGAAAAACTGAATTACTGAATTAAAGCTAATTGTGGTGTGTTACCAAAAGAGACAATTCGTTTTACTTACTATTTGCCACTCCAGGATCCCTATAAATTGGGGGCTCAACCGGGATTGCGCGAACTGTGTGTAATAGTGATATCAAACAAAAAGATATAAATATTTCGCCGTAAAAATAGCATTTTGCCATTAAATTCGTTAAACAACCCTGCACCGCCTAAGACAACCTCTAGTGGAAGTGAAAATATCAAGTTCAAAATCATAACTGCACTAAGGCAAAAGGTCTGCAATTTGGAAAAGCGGTAGATCGTTCTTGTTGTGACTTCATTGAATTGGGAATAAGACAAACACAGATTTTGTATGATTTTTAGACAGTGTAGCAAGGGCTAACGCTACTTAGAATGGAGGTCAAACAACTAAGAGGCAGAAATTCTACAAGTTTCAAGGACGTGCTGAATGCAGTTCCAATGTTTGCAGGTAAGGACGACTATCGTGTAGAAATGTGGCTCAAGGACTTCGAAGCAGCAGCGGACGTGTTCTTATGGGGTAATATGCAGAGAGTCCTTTATGCTAAACGGTTGTTGATGGGAGCAGCAAAGATGGCGGAACGATCGGGACCAGGGTTGGTTAAATGGGAAGAGCTAAGGAGCTTTTTTCTAGAGGAGTTCGGCGACAGTATTTCGCCTGCAGATATTCATCGGCGGATGATTGACCGCAAGCAGAAAAAGGATGAACCGTTGCAGGAGAATTTGCTGGCAATGCGCGAACTGGGGGCAATGGGTCAACTCGCCGATAATACTCCAATACGATCCAATACGTCATCGACGGAATAGAGGACGAACCTACAAATAAGGAACTTCTGTATGGAGGGGACACAATAAAGGAGTTCAAGGAAAAATTGAACGACTACAAGCGTTTCAGAGAGAGTCTTCCCAGAGAAAAACCACGATCATTCAACTGCGGAAAAATTAACTACAAAAGTAGGGATTGCAAGGAGCAACGCCCAAAGTGCTTTGCGTGCAACGAGTTTGGCCATAAGTCAAACTAGCAACTTATGGGTGTTTTAACCTATCTGCGCGACCAGAAGCAAGATTCGACTCCGTCAACCCAGACTACGAGAAAGAGATCACACGGTTGGTTGAGAGTTATGATCCTATACTGGAGAAACATACGAACAGATGAGGATCGTGCTCCGAAATAAAACACCGATTGTCCAACGCTCTAGAAGACTGGCATCACTAGAAAAGGATATCGTGGACGAGCAGGTGAAGAAGGTGAATTCAATAAAGTCCCGTTCGGATTATGCACATCTCCAGCAATGATTCAACGTCACATAAACCTAGTTTTCAGACCTCTGTTAGGGAAAAAGAAGGTGATGCTTTACATGGACGATATAGTGGTGTTAGCTAAAGACGAAAAAGAGACCCTTAGGAACATTAAGGTGGTACTCAAAATTAGGAGCGTCTATGGCATCCAGTTCAAGTGGAAGAAGTGTCAGTTTCTCTGCCGACGCATTAACTACTTGGGACTGGCAATCGAGGACGGATGTGTACCTCCAGCATAGGGGAAGACGAAGGCAGTGAGGAAGTTTCCTAAACCAAAAACAAAGCAGAAGGTGCAGAGTTTCCTAGGACTTACCGGGTACTTCAGGAAGTTTGTGCCGGTATATTCGCTGGTGGCAAGGCCATTGACGGATCTACTTAAGAAGGACGCCGCGTTCGAATGGAATGCAAATCAGAAAGCAGTTTTCCAAGAACTGAAGGATATCCTTGCGACGAAACCGGTTCTGCGACTCTATCGGCGCGATTTAGAAGCGAAAATAAACACTGAAGTATCCAAGTAGGGTTATGGGGCGGTGCTGCTTCAAAAGCATGATGCTGAGTTTCATCCCGTCTACTATAGCAGAAAGACTTCACCGGCGGAACAGAATTACAGCAGCTATGAGCTAGAAGTTTAAACCATAGTTTCCGCAATTAAGAAACTACATCACTACCTGCTCGGAATTCGAATCAAAATTGTGACAGATTGTGCTGCGTTCAAGGGGACGATGGAACGGATGGAATTACCGACAAGGATTGCAGGATGGGCTCTCGTACTACAGGTTGGAGCATCGAGCCGGAACAAAACTTAAACACGCAGACGCTTTAAGTCGAAATCCATGTTGTTTCCATATTTCGACAAAGTTCTTGGCGAGGATCGATGACGCCCAAGGGTAGGATGAAACATTTAAGCCGATTAAGAAGCTACTAGCGACAGGAGAGAGCTACGATGATTTCATATTAGAACACAACATTCTTTACAAGGCCGACAAAGAAGGAAGAAAGTTGCTCTGCGTACCCAGGCGAATGCAGGATGAAATCATAAAACAGGTACACAACGATGGTCACTTTGGTGTAAAGAAGATGGAAGAGATCATCAGCAGGGACTATTTTATACCGAAGCTGCTGGATAAGCTAAAACCTTGCAGGAAGGACTGCATTAGTTGCATACTTTCGGAGCGAAAAGCCGGACGCCAGGAAGGATTCCTCAATCCGATAGACAAGGAAGATGCCGCATTGAGGACCTATCACATCGACCACTTAGGTCCACTCTCCCCAACTGGAAAAGGATACGCCTATGTCCTTTGTGTGATAGATGCCTTTTCAAAATTTATTCAAAAGCTAGAGATCCAGAAAACGATTTTTGGGAACCCTGAACGAATAATTTCAGACAAATACTTTCACGTCAAATACTTTTAAGGGCTATTGCGAAATGGAGAAAAAATAGCTACTGAACATAACAACAGGTGTACCAAGAGGCAACGGACAGGTAGAGAGAGTGAATCAGGTGATAATATCAGTGCTCTGCAAACTAAACACTGATGATCAACGCACGTCAACGCTCCAGTAGTGTTTAAACTCAACATGGCACGGAAGCATTAACAGGACCCCATTTCAGCTCCTAGTAGGCACAAGAATGCGGATGAACAACGAGATGGAGCTAGCGGAAGCAATTAAGGAGGAGTTTCTCAGCGCTTTCACATTAGAGCGAGAAGACGCGAGAGAGGAGGCGAGAAAAAGCATCAAGAAAATGCAGGACGAGAAAAGATCTACATACGATAAGCGACGAAAACCACCGAAGAAGTACGATGTAGGGGACTCGGTGGCCATAAAACGAACTCAATTTGGCGCCAATATAAAGCTTCATCCTTACGACGTAAGAAAGGAAGAAATTCAGGAAGGACCACGTACTACATCTACAAGTGCAGATTACATGAAACCATGGCGCTCATCATCCTCGGAAGAAGAATATGAAGAAGATGGAAAAGATGCTAAAGAAGTTGTGCGCTTCGAACAACCAGTCACAAACAGAGAAGACGTTAAAGACACCGAAAACAGACACAAAGAAAATGGAACATGCCAAACCGAAGACGACGATAATGAGGACAACGACGACGAAGAAGATGACGGAAGAAGAGAAGTTGAAACAGATGAAAGAAGAACGACGTTAAGGCGACATCAAAAGACGTGCGCGAACTTTAAAACATTAAATTACATTTGTTACATTTGCCATTTTATTTCGAACATTCATTACTAGAATTGTACAATTATTCCACTAACTGAAAAACTGAATTACTGAATTAAAGCTAATTGTGTTGTGTTACCAAAAGAGACAATTCTTTTTACTTACTATTTGCCTTTACGGGATCCCTGCATATATATATATATATATATATATATATATATATATATATATATATATATATCTTCTAAAAGCAACATATATTATGGATCACCTAAATAAACTGTGCTCCCAGAAACTTTTAGAAACAATTTATTTTAGTTTGGTACAAACTAAGTTGCAATATGTATGTTGGGGTGGTACTTACAGCAATAGTTTACAACCCCTAATCGTATCTCAGAAACATATACTAAGATTAATATGGAAAAAAACAACGCTGTGAACAAAGCTCTTCAAATCAAAGTTACTTCCGATAAAACATCTTTATATTTACAAAGTCTTAAAAATATTTTACTTAAGAAGTTCAAACTTATTAAATCAAAATTTAACTACCTACGGACTTCGCAGCAAAGAATGATGACTTGATAATATTCCACATGACAATACTCATCGCTTTTTAAATTTTCACATTTCAGTAGCACCCAGACCATTTAACAGGTCTTTTCATTCAACAGAAAAATTAAAAAATGGCTATTTAGGTTTGACTTCAATGATATAAACAACTTAATAAAAGTAATTATATAGCGTAGCTATATTTCGGCTTTTTTTTATCTTATGCACTAAATTTACAAACATAATTCACGTTTTCAACTTATATAATCTTAATCACCCCAAAAGTTAAGTTATAAATTTCTTCAAATTGATTTAATGTATCCGTCACAAGTTTTTTTTTAACTAAAGGATGTATTATATATTCCTCAATGTAAATTGATGTAATATGTATTACGTTTATTAATATATTGTTTGTTTATGTTCTTATTGCTTGGAATAATCAAATGAAATGAAATAAAAATTTTAAAAAAAATATTGCCAAAAAAAACAATTTAACTCAGGTATATTTTCTAGTGATCGGGATAACAACAAATTTAAGCATGTGCATAGCAAGGAATAAAATTTGCCATTAGACATGCATCGAGGAGTTAACAAGTTAACGTTTCACGTTCAACGCGTTTCACTTATTTCTACAATACTTTAATTTCATCTTTAATCACTGCAGCGATACTATGTATCAAATCCTTTTGAATGTCATTTAAAAGACCCGAAGAAACTGGATTATTTGCACTTGAACACTGATCTGAATGGGATTCTAATAATGTGTCATACATATAAAACTGTTTCAGCATAATTGACACGATTATTAGAATCTGGCCTTTCAATGTGACCCCGAAATATTTGTTCCTGTTTGCATAAAAGAACTACTGTATCTATCAAACGTTCCATTAACTTACGACTTCTATCAATTTTTTTGTTGTGAGCTATAAAGGAATTATCTAAGGATGTTTCAATGCGATTAGTGCCGAATTCGTTCAAAGATACACAGCTACGAATGTTTTTTTGTTTTGACTTTTTTTTGCCAAATTAACTAAATTGTTTATGGCAGCCCGTACGGCTCCAAACATTAGGGAAATTTGGAAAAAGAAGACAAGGAAAACACAACATTTTGTTAAGTTTACAACTACCAATCAACCAGGTATATTTTTGGTATATGGATGCAATGAAATGCGAAACAAAACTATCCTTGCGGTTAGAATCTATTTTTATAGAAGGAGTAGAGCATCATATCTCTATAATTTTTTTTTTCTAAAGAAAATTTAACTTACAAAAATCATTTTCTTCCTCTAAAAGCAAATCTTCCAAACAACAATTTACAGTTAGTAATGCCATTTTCTCCTAATAATTATTTTAAATTAGCTGAATCTAATTGAAAATATCACAGTTTAAACTTTTCACACTTTTTACTGTTTTGAATTTAGTTTTTCTTTCACAACAATATTTACACTCAAAATTACTTTAAGTTACGCATCACAATCTGCTTCAAAACTGAATTTTTCAAACAGAAATAATATAATATGACATTTTCGTTTGGGCTTTGTTACTCCGGAGAAGAAAAGTGACGTAATACCATTTCCCCTCATTTTTTTCAGAAACAAAATTTTGCTTCTCGTTTTCATTTGAGAATCAAAATTTCTCTCTTGTATTTTATATCAAAATATATAAACGTTGTATAGTATTGTATGTCAAATTAGCAATCAAAACTAAAATCGGCTGGTTTTGGGCAATTTATTATCCTTAGGTGTTCAAATTAATTTGCAAGCAAACATATTTGAAAATTAAAAGAAGATAAGTACACAAAAAGAGAGCTTCTGACTGCCCAAAGGAAAACGCCAAAGAGATTCATACAAAATCACCAAATGAGACGAGGAAAAGCGGGTTATTTTTTTGCATAAGAAAGCGTGTATTAAACAGAGAAAAGTCAAAGACAGTGAACGATAAAGGGAAAAAAAGGAAAGAAAACTAATTTGTTCTAACCAGTCAAATATTTTATAACCCCACATTTTTCGGGTTACTATGCTTTGTTTTGATATCGCTTTGCGGTTGCTTATGATCTATGGAGTATGTGATGTTGGAGAATAGGCATGAACTGATGTGTGTGTGTGTGCGTAGAGCAGTAGAACGATATTTGTGGGTTTGTTGTTGGTAGAATTCGTCGCTTGCGTGTTAAGGTGTAGGAAACACACAAATATTGTGTTTATATGCACATATTAAGATTCATGTTTCTTGTTATATTATTATATTGTTGAAAAGTAGAATTTTAAATGTTAACCCGGTGGGTTGCTTTCGCCAGATTGGTGTACGCTTTGGTTCTACTTTTCGGTGAGACATGCCATCAAATCACCTGTGCACCAGTTGCTACGAAAACCGTATTGCCGGTCATTGAGAAGTTATCGGGTTTCGAGCTTACGGTTTATCAGCGTTTCCATGACCTTGGAAAGAAAGGACTAAAGTGCAATGGGTCTGTAGGAGAAGAGAAAAGAAGATTCGCCTTTTTTTAGGGACATTCCATTTTTTGGTCGTATTGAAATTTCACACGCTTAAGAAAGACTTGCAATCATTCCTGGCTGGTTTTTGATTTTCTTCTGTCAGATTGGTCTTATCGGACCGAAGAAACATTTCTCTAACCCTGACAGCCTCTTTACAGCTCGAGTCATACCATGCCTTTTCTTTTAGCTTGATACTCTTCATCCGATGAGAACTAAAGGATCTCATTCCAAAGAAAATGGTGTCTGTGATCATATCAGCAGCGGCATCCACGTCGGTATCGAGGAAACTTAACGACCAGTTAAAATTCCTAAAAAAAAGGTGTTAAGACCACTCCAATTGGCTTTCTCGTATTGTCAAACGGTTCTTTTAGGAACCTCTTTTTTTCTCTAACTATTTGGTGGGAGTACGAGAGATAAGCTGATATAACACTAAGATCCGACGAGCCTAGAGGAAAGAGCACATCAACGGTGTACTTATTATGGTGAGAAGTTAAAAACAAGTCCATGGTGTTGGCGGTTAACTATCAACGTCTGGCATTCCTGTGGGTTCATTTACAAGCTGGGTCAAGGTGTTCTCCGCAGCGAAGATTTCAAACCACCGTCCTTCAGGTGTTGTCTGTCCAGAATGTCGAAGCCACCCAAAATTGTGTATATTGAAATCGCCCGTTATCACGATACAGGGATACAATTCTTTGTATAGAGTCAGACAACGCATCAAACTCGTTAAAGGTCGAATTGTTGTCCAGTTTGGGGCTTCTGTATATAAAGTAGTAGTGGATATTTTGCTTAGGGTGATGGAATTTTAATTTAAATTGAATTTCGGAAACAAACTTCTTTTTGGTGGAGTTTGGTAAGCTACATATACATATATCCAATCCACATTTCAGAGTCATTATAAAGAAAAACACTGGTTAAGCTGGTTTACCAAATCAAATTGTTGTAGATGCTACGCTCATATAACAATACGGAACAGCACACCAACAAAATTCATACTCACAACCCGCTATACATCGGTTGTTACATACACTGAGTCACTGCCCGTGCTGTATGACAATGCAATACTCCAATGGTGACTGAGTACAGTATGACCAGGGGCAGGAATATTGAGATGCTCACACTGTAGATATGACGGCACTCGCCCATTTGTTTTCCCCACATACGTGTTTCCCCCCCCCCCCCCTTTTTTTTTGTTTGTTCACTAGACATGAGTAACATCAGCAACTTAGTTGCGCCTAACTAAGTTCACACGGTCAACTACTTTGGAACCCTCCATGCAACATCAGCACGTACTAAGTTCACACTGTCAACCTTCTTACTGTAATTTAATTCTAATAATTAATTGAAGATTGATTGCACAGCAAGCTCAAGTTCTTGGAATTCACTTCTGCAAAAAAATTAAGTTGAGAAATTGAAAATTGTATTCATTCTACTATATTGTCACATTCCAAAAACTTTTAGAGTTAAAAAGTTTAATTTTTTGCAAACCTTTTTTCCCAATACTCGTTTTTAAATTTCAAAAGTTTAATACCTTGCAAACCTTTCTTTCCCATACTCAACAATTTCCAACACTTAGATCAATTCTTTGAAAGAGATACAAGCAATATCCGAGAGGCTCCAAATTTTTCAACGCAAACCTCGAGTAATCAACCGGGTATATAGTTCCAATTCGGCACCCTACAGATTTATCTTATATAGAAATTTCTTCACCTTTCGGCAGGCCACTTTGTTTTCTCTTAGATACGGGAGCCTCAACATATTTCATTAACCCGGAGTATATACCACAGAACAAACAAATATCTTGCAACCAAGTAACAAGTACGACAGTATTCAAAAGTTATCAATGAGACAGACAGACAGTTTTACATAACTTCTCCGAATTCAATCAGACAATATCTCTCAAAATTTCTTCTTTCTAAGCTAAATAAATTTTTTTATGGCGTCCTATGCATCGACAGTCTTATTTCTCTAAGTACAAAGATCAATCTGGAAGAAAAAGTCCTAGTGACCATAATAGGGTGCAACATTTGTAACGAAAAATTTATTTATTACTTCATTTGATAATTCTTACAACTAATGTATGTGAGTGAGTTTTTTAACTTGAGACATCCAAATTACTCGAAAAATACGCAATATCGCGAAAAATGCTCCAGACAAAAGTCACAAGGTTCTGAAAGGGACATAAGATGGTGACCACGAGTTTGACCTCGAGCCCCATTTTCAAGGTCAAAAGAAGGTCACTTTTGATTTTTTAATAGGAACCCCTATTTTTTTGACAGATTCGTAATCTGTGTGAAAAATTACAGTTCTTTTACATGAAACACTTTTTTTTCAAAAATGCGTTCTTTACCCGTCAGAATGCGCCATAAAACTTAAAACATCAAAATTACTCGAAAAGTACGAAATATCGCGAAAAATGTTTCAGACAAAAGTTACAAGGTTCTGAAGGAGACATAAGATGGTGACCACGAGTGTGACCTTGAGACCCATTTTCAAGGTCAAACGAAGGTCACTTTTGATTTTTCAAATGATAATTCCTGATTTTCATTGCTCAGTCGTATTGCTCGAAGGTTTGTCATTTGTTTTTACATACTGCGTTTAGCATAACCCAGAAACAACGACGTGGACGTAGCAGTATTTTGTTTCCTTCAGGGTGATTAATTAGAGTTGGTCCCCTTGTCTCCCACTGTTGAATCATTAAATTGTTCTCATTTCGACGTTTATTTCCCGAGACTATTTCAAAAAATGCTCAAAAAAGTGACGATTCACTTCAATACACTTGTCTATCCGCGCTCTAAATGAACCAACAGAACTGAGAAGTATTTCTGGCGTAATCTTTCGGCAAGCTTCAGTTATTCGTCTTTTCATGCCCTCACGTGTTGTTGGCTTTTTTCTATAAACCTCACTTTTTATGTAGCCCCACAGGAAGAAATCAAGTGACGCAAGATCAGGTGATATAGCAGGCTTATGCCTCGGACCCCCTCGTTCGATCCATCGTTGATGGTAAACATTGTTCAATATGCCCCGGGCTTATTGGGAATAATGGGCTG
Organism: Volucella inanis; assembly: GCA_907269105.1. Lineage (NCBI taxonomy): Eukaryota > Metazoa > Arthropoda > Insecta > Diptera > Syrphidae > Volucella > Volucella inanis. The sequence goes on along the minus strand of OU026155.1, from coordinate 44,454,251 downwards.
GACAACTATCATGTTGAAACCACAATGTTTGTCGCAACTCCAATGGCAGTTCGTCTAGTAATACTAGAAAATGGTCCCGCAAAAAGTTTGCATACTTTTCGCCATTCAAGTTTCCTTCAATAAATTATGGACCTATTAATTTATCCCCAATAATTCCCGCCCAAACATTAACATTCCAAATGTGCTGGCGTTCAACTTGTCGCAACCAAAAAGGGTTTTCGGCAGCCCAGTAATGCTATTTCATTGTCCTCAACAGCCACCCTATCTGACCGATTCCTTTTATTTGGTTGCACACTTCCTTCTCCATTGAATTGTTGGATGACCCGATAAAAGGAAGCGCACGGTCGTATCTGGTCTGGCAAACGTTGGGCGTAAAGAGCAACAGCACCATCGATGTTCCTTCCACTTTCTCCATAAATCAATATCATTTCAATTTTCTCTTGAATTGAAATAGCCTGCATTATTAATCTGAAAAACGTTACTAATAATAATCAGTTCCTCAAAATAAATATCTGACTTCTAAATGAAGTACAGTTCCGTTCAAATAGAAAAAAAGGGCAGAGTGCACATCATAAACTATCAGATAAGTTTAGGACAATTTGTCTCTATCTGAAATTTCTTTGAGTTTTAAGTTCACTCGAGGCAATAATGACTTCCTCAAAACAAATCTCGATCTTTACAACGTTGGAAACCGATTAATGATTTAGGCGTGCCAGTGCAGTGGTATCTAGCACTGAATGAATAAAACCCATGTGCCCCATTGAGGAATACGACTGAGCAATGAAAATCAGGAATTATCATTTGAAAAACCAAAAGTGACCTTCGTTTGACCTTGAAAATGGGTCTCAAGGTCGAACTCTTGGTCACCATCTTTTGTCCCCTTCAGAACCTTTTGACTTTTGTTTAAAACATTTGTTTAAAGTATTTTTCGAGTAATATGGATGTCTCAAGTTAAAAAACTCACCCTGTATATTTGATTTAATATAATGAAAGAAAAGGGTGAAGAATAAAGAGAAGTTGTGCTGGCTGGAATCTCAGGCCGAAAAGAAGAATAATGGCCCCAAAGCCGTTCAAAAATGACAAAATGTTTTCTTTTGACAACTGGTGGCTGTCAATTACGACTCTTGATGAAATGACAAAGTTCAACAACACCCCTCCTCTCTGAGCCGGCACTAAGGTTCCTGTTACAAAGCCTTTCTGAGCGCCGTAATGTTGATGTCGGTTGAGCTGTTGACTTCATCTGCTCTGTTTGTGTGTTTGTCGACTGGCCTCCACTTCCAAATTTTTCGATGTCTCCGCATAATGTTACCTGCTTTTGCAGTGATATTGTAAGAGACCCGGCCAATTTGTTTTGAGACGCTGACTGGAACCCATAAAGGACCTTTCGATTTTTTTGCCCATATCGACTCATCGATTGCAAGCTTTTTAGGATTCACTTCGAGCAAGACCCTCGCCAGCCTCAGTTGCATACAACCATCAATATTCCGCTTGAGGTAGTCTTTTGTAGTGCGTACCATCCTTTCCGCTTGACCATTGCTTGTAGTAGACACTAGCTTTACTTTCAACCACCTAGAAAATAAATCTACTACAACGAAGAAAGCCTTGCCCTGAAAAGGAATGCCAGGCGTAATTCCTGGCAAGTGCAACATCGTTTCACGATGGTCTCAATATCCGCATCCATCCTCGGCCACCATGTAATACTTCTAGGCTCTTCATTTTTACCACTCTAGGATGACCGGCATGAAGTATTTTCAGAATGTCCTTACGTACTTTCTCTGGAATTATAATTCGATTACCAAGTAAAAAACACCCATTGAAGAACTCGCTGTAGAGATTTGTCCCTCAAAGTCATTTTGGTGATGGCATTTGATTGAGGAATATTGGCATCGCATTCTTCTATCATGTTGATGTGATTTTCGAGTCCAGGATCCACGTACGTATTTAACAATCAACTTAGCGCATCCGCGTTGCCATTTTTTTCACCAGGTCTATGTATTATTCTGAAGCTTCATCTGTTCAAAAACACGCTCCATCGCAACATCATTGGCGACAGGATGACTGGTATAGGTTTGTCTGGATTAAGCAACCCAATTAATGGCTTGTGGTCCGTTACAATTACAAATGTTCTACCATCGCATGTTTTCTTTCTCATTTACACCTCGCTTCCTGGTCTACAACCTATGCAGCGGTTCGGCAATAGTTGCTTTATTTTTAAGGAATCCGTGATAGAAATTAATAAGCCCCAGGAAAGCTTGCAATATTTTTTCTTTTGTCTGTTGATTCGGGTGTTTCCCTGATGGTATGAACCTTATTAACAGTCTATTGTGTATCCAAGAAACGTTACCGATTGTAGATCAAATTGGCACTTGTCCTTTCGTAATCGTAATCCTGGGTTGCTTAAACTGCCTGGTGCTGTTGAAATAATAAATTACAAATTTGCACAGATCCATCGGCTTTTGTTACGAGTACATTAGGCATTAGGTTTGTTGTTGGTAGAATTCGTCGCTTGCGTGTTAAGGTGTAGGAAACACACAAATATTGTGTTTATATGCACATATTAAGATTCATGTTTCTTGTTATATTATTATATTGTTGAAAAGTAGAATTTTAAATGTTAACCCGGTGGGTTGCTTTCGCCAGATTGGTGTACGCTTTGGTTCTACTTTTCGGTGAGACATGCCATCAAATCACCTGTGCACCAGTTGCTACGAAAACCGTATTGCCGGTCATTGAGAAGTTATCGGGTTTCGAGCTTACGGTTTATCAGCGTTTCCATGACCTTGGAAAGAAAGGACTAAAGTGCAATGGGTCTGTAGGAGAAGAGAAAAGAAGATTCGCCTTTTTTTAGGGACATTCCATTTTTTGGTCGTATTGAAATTTCACACGCTTAAGAAAGACTTGCAATCATTCCTGGCTGGTTTTTGATTTTCTTCTGTCAGATTGGTCTTATCGGACCGAAGAAACATTTCTCTAACCCTGACAGCCTCTTTACAGCTCGAGTCATACCATGCCTTTTCTTTTAGCTTGATACTCTTCATCCGATGAGAACTAAAGGATCTCATTCCAAAGAAAATGGTGTCTGTGATCATATCAGCAGCGGCATCCACGTCGGTATCGAGGAAACTTAACGACCAGTTAAAATTCCTAAAAAAAAGGTGTTAAGACCACTCCAATTGGCTTTCTCGTATTGTCAAACGGTTCTTTTAGGAACCTCTTTTTTTCTCTAACTATTTGGTGGGAGTACGAGAGATAAGCTGATATAACACTAAGATCCGACGAGCCTAGAGGAAAGAGCACATCAACGGTGTACTTATTATGGTGAGAAGTTAAAAACAAGTCCATGGTGTTGGCGGTTAACTATCAACGTCTGGCATTCCTGTGGGTTCATTTACAAGCTGGGTCAAGGTGTTCTCCGCAGCGAAGATTTCAAACCACCGTCCTTCAGGTGTTGTCTGTCCAGAATGTCGAAGCCACCCAAAATTGTGTATATTGAAATCGCCCGTTATCACGATACAGGGATACAATTCTTTGTATAGAGTCAGACAACGCATCAAACTCGTTAAAGGTCGAATTGTTGTCCAGTTTGGGGCTTCTGTATATAAAGTAGTAGTGGATATTTTGCTTAGGGTGATGGAATTTTAATTTAAATTGAATTTCGGAAACAAACTTCTTTTTGGTGGAGTTTGGTAAGCTACATATACATATATCCAATCCACATTTCAGAGTCATTATAAAGAAAAACACTGGTTAAGCTGGTTTACCAAATCAAATTGTTGTAGATGCTACGCTCATATAACAATACGGAACAGCACACCAACAAAATTCATACTCACAACCCGCTATACATCGGTTGTTACATACACTGAGTCACTGCCCGTGCTGTATGACAATGCAATACTCCAATGGTGACTGAGTACAGTATGACCAGGGGCAGGAATATTGAGATGCTCACACTGTAGATATGACGGCACTCGCCCATTTGTTTTCCCCACATACGTGTTTCCCCCCCCCCCCCTTTTTTTTTGTTTGTTCACTAGACATGAGTAACATCAGCAACTTAGTTGCGCCTAACTAAGTTCACACGGTCAACTACTTTGGAACCCTCCATGCAACATCAGCACGTACTAAGTTCACACTGTCAACCTTCTTACTGTAATTTAATTCTAATAATTAATTGAAGATTGATTGCACAGCAAGCTCAAGTTCTTGGAATTCACTTCTGCAAAAAAATTAAGTTGAGAAATTGAAAATTGTATTCATTCTACTATATTGTCACATTCCAAAAACTTTTAGAGTTAAAAAGTTTAATTTTTTGCAAACCTTTTTTCCCAATACTCGTTTTTAAATTTCAAAAGTTTAATACCTTGCAAACCTTTCTTTCCCATACTCAACAATTTCCAACACTTAGATCAATTCTTTGAAAGAGATACAAGCAATATCCGAGAGGCTCCAAATTTTTCAACGCAAACCTCGAGTAATCAACCGGGTATATAGTTCCAATTCGGCACCCTACAGATTTATCTTATATAGAAATTTCTTCACCTTTCGGCAGGCCACTTTGTTTTCTCTTAGATACGGGAGCCTCAACATATTTCATTAACCCGGAGTATATACCACAGAACAAACAAATATCTTGCAACCAAGTAACAAGTACGACAGTATTCAAAAGTTATCAATGAGACAGACAGACAGTTTTACATAACTTCTCCGAATTCAATCAGACAATATCTCTCAAAATTTCTTCTTTCTAAGCTAAATAAATTTTTTTATGGCGTCCTATGCATCGACAGTCTTATTTCTCTAAGTACAAAGATCAATCTGGAAGAAAAAGTCCTAGTGACCATAATAGGGTGCAACATTTGTAACGAAAAATTTATTTATTACTTCATTTGATAATTCTTACAACTAATGTATGTGAGTGAGTTTTTTAACTTGAGACATCCAAATTACTCGAAAAATACGCAATATCGCGAAAAATGCTCCAGACAAAAGTCACAAGGTTCTGAAAGGGACATAAGATGGTGACCACGAGTTTGACCTCGAGCCCCATTTTCAAGGTCAAAAGAAGGTCACTTTTGATTTTTTAATAGGAACCCCTATTTTTTTGACAGATTCGTAATCTGTGTGAAAAATTACAGTTCTTTTACATGAAACACTTTTTTTTCAAAAATGCGTTCTTTACCCGTCAGAATGCGCCATAAAACTTAAAACATCAAAATTACTCGAAAAGTACGAAATATCGCGAAAAATGTTTCAGACAAAAGTTACAAGGTTCTGAAGGAGACATAAGATGGTGACCACGAGTGTGACCTTGAGACCCATTTTCAAGGTCAAACGAAGGTCACTTTTGATTTTTCAAATGATAATTCCTGATTTTCATTGCTCAGTCGTATTGCTCGAAGGTTTGTCATTTGTTTTTACATACTGCGTTTAGCATAACCCAGAAACAACGACGTGGACGTAGCAGTATTTTGTTTCCTTCAGGGTGATTAATTAGAGTTGGTCCCCTTGTCTCCCACTGTTGAATCATTAAATTGTTCTCATTTCGACGTTTATTTCCCGAGACTATTTCAAAAAATGCTCAAAAAAGTGACGATTCACTTCAATACACTTGTCTATCCGCGCTCTAAATGAACCAACAGAACTGAGAAGTATTTCTGGCGTAATCTTTCGGCAAGCTTCAGTTATTCGTCTTTTCATGCCCTCACGTGTTGTTGGCTTTTTTCTATAAACCTCACTTTTTATGTAGCCCCACAGGAAGAAATCAAGTGACGCAAGATCAGGTGATATAGCAGGCTTATGCCTCGGACCCCCTCGTTCAATCCATCGTTGATGGTAAACATTGTTCAATATGCCCCGGGCTTATTGGGAATAATGGGCTGGACAACTATCATGTTGAAACCACAATGTTTGTCGCAACTCCAATGGCAGTTCGTCTAGTAATACTAGAAAATGGTCCCGCAAAAAGTTTGCATACTTTTCGCCATTCAAGTTTCCTTCAATAAATTATGGACCTATTAATTTATCCCCAATAATTCCCGCCCAAACATTAACATTCCAAATGTGCTGGCGTTCAACTTGTCGCAACCAAAAAGGGTTTTCGGCAGCCCAGTAATGCTATTTCATTGTCCTCAACAGCCACCCTATCTGACCGATTCCTTTTATTTGGTTGCACACTTCCTTCTCCATTGAATTGTTGGATGACCCGATAAAAGGAAGCGCACGGTCGTATCTGGTCTGGCAAACGTTGGGCGTAAAGAGCAACAGCACCATCGATGTTCCTTCCACTTTCTCCATAAATCAATATCATTTCAATTTTCTCTTGAATTGAAATAGCCTGCATTATTAATCTGAAAAACGTTACTAATAATAATCAGTTCCTCAAAATAAATATCTGACTTCTAAATGAAGTACAGTTCCGTTCAAATAGAAAAAAAGGGCAGAGTGCACATCATAAACTATCAGATAAGTTTAGGACAATTTGTCTCTATCTGAAATTTCTTTGAGTTTTAAGTTCACTCGAGGCAATAATGACTTCCTCAAAACAAATCTCGATCTTTACAACGTTGGAAACCGATTAATGATTTAGGCGTGCCAGTGCAGTGGTATCTAGCACTGAATGAATAAAACCCATGTGCCCCATTGAGGAATACGACTGAGCAATGAAAATCAGGAATTATCATTTGAAAAAACAAAAGTGACCTTCGTTTGACCTTGAAAATGGGTCTCAAGGTCGAACTCTTGGTCACCATCTTTTGTCCCCTTCAGAACCTTTTGACTTTTGTTTAAAACATTTGTTTAAAGTATTTTTCGAGTAATATGGATGTCTCAAGTTAAAAAACTCACCCTGTATATTTGATTTAATATAATGAAAGAAAAGGGTGAAGAATAAAGAGAAGTTGTGCTGGCGGGAATCTCAGGCCGAAAAGAAGAATAATGGCCCCAAAGCCGTTCAAAAATGACAAAATGTTTTCTTTTGACAACTGGTGGCTGTCAATTACGACTCTTGATGAAATGACAAAGTTCAACAACACCCCTCCTCTCTGAGCCGGCACTAAGGTTCCTGTTACAAAGCCTTTCTGAGCGCCGTAATGTTGATGTCGGTTGAGCTGTTGACTTCATCTGCTCTGTTTGTGTGTTTGTCGACTGGCCTCCACTTCCAAATTTTTCGATGTCTCCGCATAATGTTACCTGCTTTTGCAGTGATATTGTAAGAGACCCGGCCAATTTGTTTTGAGACGCTGACTGGAACCCATAAAGGACCTTTCGATTTTTTTGCCCATATCGACTCATCGATTGCAAGCTTTTTAGGATTCACTTCGAGCAAGACCCTCGCCAGCCTCAGTTGCATACAACCATCAATATTCCGCTTGAGGTAGTCTTTTGTAGTGCGTACCATCCTTTCCGCTTGACCATTGCTTGTAGTAGACACTAGCTTTACTTTCAACCACCTAGAAAATAAATCTACTACAACGAAGAACGCCTTGCCCTGAAAAGGAATGCCAGGCGTAATTCCTGGCAAGTGCAACATCGTTTCACGATGGTCTCAATATCCGCATCCATCCTCGGCCACCATGTAATACTTCTAGGCTCTTCATTTTTACCACTCTAGGATGACCGGCATGAAGTATTTTCAGAATGTCCTTACGTACTTTCTCTGGAATTATAATTCGATTACCAAGTAAAAAACACCCATTGAAGAACTCGCTGTAGAGATTTGTCCCTCAAAGTCATTTTGGTGATGGCATTTGATTGAGGAATATTGGCATCGCATTCTTCTATCATGTTGATGTGATTTTCGAGTCCAGGATCCACGTACGTATTTAACAATCAACTTAGCGCATCCGCGTTGCCATTTTTTTCACCAGGTCTATGTATTATTCTGAAGCTTCATCTGTTCAAAAACACGCTCCATCGCAACATCATTGGCGACAGGATGACTGGTATAGGTTTGTCTGGATTAAGCAACCCAATTAATGGCTTGTGGTCCGTTACAATTACAAATGTTCTACCATCGCATGTTTTCTTTCTCATTTACACCTCGCTTCCTGGTCTACAACCTATGCAGCGGTTCGGCAATAGTTGCTTTATTTTTAAGGAATCCGTGATAGAAATTAATAAGCCCCAGGAAAGCTTGCAATATTTTTTCTTTTGTCTGTTGATTCGGGTGTTTCCCTGATGGTATGAACCTTATCAACAGTCTATTGTGTATCCAAGAAACGTTACCGATTGTAGATCAAATTGGCACTTGTCCTTTCGTAATCGTAATCCTGGGTTGCTTAAACTGCCTGGTGCTGTTGAAATAATAAATTACAAATTTGCACAGATCCATCGGCTTTTGTTACGAGTACATTAGGCATCAGCCACTCGCTATATTTAGTCGGTTCAAAAATTACCTGTTTAACTTGTTTATCTAATTCCTCTTCAATAGATTGCCGTTGCGCGTAGGGGGCTTTCCTTACCGGATTGGAGAAATTGCTGGGTCAAGAGTTAAAGAAATGTTTTCTCACTTATAGGACCCCAGCTCGTTAGAAAATAACATCGCATATTTGTCCAGCAAGTTGTAGAGTGGGGAGCGAATATGGTAGACGCCCTGTTCCACAATGCCCAACTGGTCGAACCAATTACAACCAAGAATGTTTGTTCGCTGTCTCTCAATGATATATAAAAGAAGATTTTAAATTGTCTTTTTGTTGTAAAAGACGTCTACGTATGTCAAACCTATAATGGGAATACGATTATTTCCATAATCAAAGAGATGCAAACCTGGATCCAAGACTGTTGGGAGATTATGTATTATTTCAAATTTTCCTTGAGTTCATCTCTGAGATCAACGTATAGCTGGACCCGGTGTCAACATCGAACTCGCATTGGACTCCGTTGATTGTTGTTGTAGCTTTTTTCTTTGCATTTTGCTGTGGAGGATGGATGACATTAACTTGTTGACGCTTTGTGTTTTTACCACCCTATGAAAAATTAGCATGCAGCTTGGACTGGCAGATCCTCTTAATATGATCTATACGGCCCCACTTGTCGCACTTTGCTGATCGAAAAAGACAGGCTGTTCTCAGATACTTGTTACCACAGCCATAACAGTACTCCAGTAAGAAGGCATCGCTGATGCACTCTGTTGTCCAGAGTGGTCAGTTCGGTACTTCTATACGCCTCTCCGATATAGGCGGGTGCACTGGCGACATATGAGTGCAGGAGGAAGCTATCATCAGCTTACAGACTCTGCGCAATCAGAGTGATCAGCGGCTTCCGAACTATCTCCGACGAAGCAGTCTGCGTTTTAGCTGGGATGGTCCCAATCCTCACCCTTGCGGATGAGATGCATAGGGTGTACCTTAGGCGACCACCGAACCGGTAAGAGGCGAAAAGGATTAAGGAGGAGGAAATGGCAGTATCGACAATGCTGTTGCAAGCCAGGTGGGTCAACTCTACAAAAGGCAGGTGGACCCACAAGTTAATTTCCACCATAGAATTATGGACAAAGGGAGCGAGGGGGAACTGTAACTACCACCTTACAAAGTTCCTGTTCGGGCACGACGGCTATTGGAAACACCTCCATAGATTTGGACACGAAAGTTTGCTCCTGTGTCCAGAATGTCCAAATGAGGGGGAGGATGCGGAGCTTGCAGTGTTCTACTGCAGACGCTTTGCAGAAGATAGAGCAAACCTATCAAGTCTACATAACCTCGTAAGCCACATGACGGGATCAGAGGGCGAGTGGATGGAGATCTCCTTTTTCAAAGTGTGTGTGCAGAAAGCGCTGCGAAGAGCAGGGGCCATAAGAAGAGACCAAGAGTCGGCCTCGGAGACTAGAGCATAATTGCTAACCAGCCCCGCGAAGTAATACATAACGGTAGTCCCGTGGGGAGAGTGGTTGAAGAGTGCAGGATGTGGTTAAGTAGGCGTATTCCTGGCATCGACTATTCAGGTATTTGCTTATTAAAGAATGCGAATCGTGCATGCTAGTAGCACGTGCTGCTAGTAGATTACATATCCTTTGGGGCAAACATAAAAAAAAAACAGTTGAGTAGTCTTTGAATTAAGTCGGACTTCGGAAATTTTGTCTCGTCATTCTGGTATTGGTGGAGTGTGCATGCGAAGAAGTTGCATTTTCCTGGATCAATAGTTGGTTCTTTGATGCGGTCTCTGCAGCAATAGCTCGATCTTGCCTGATTGAAGTGTTAGTGTACTCTCAGCCAAAATGGCTTGTTGCTGGCTTTTTTTTTCTTAGATTTTCTTAGATAGACTTACACACAAGTCGATCTCTACTTCGTTCTACTACTTCGTCGCTAAAATTTATTGCAATCTATGATTAAATGACGAAGTTCAGCCAATGATTCTGAAGGTTGTTGATCGCGCTTAAAAAAATTTAAAAATGAGACGATTCGTTTTGGAAACCATTCGTTTTTCTTTCTACCTCGATTAAATTGACTAGTAGAAACATTTCAAAGCGCCGTTTGTACGAATTCCTTGCAGTTGGCTTTGTAATATCAAATGGTTATATAGATCCAATAGAAACCATTGTCCGGGTATAATGTAATGAATTAATAGGAACTGTATTTTCTTTTGATTTCATCTTATGTCTCGTCTTTTCCGTCTTATCCATGTGGTGGAGAAAAGCTGCCAATTTCAGTAAAATGTTAAGCACGTGCAAGATTTCTTAAATAAGCAAATCGTATTCCCGTCGCTAGTATTATGTTCAACATTATTTACAAGAAAAATTAATTTATTACTTCATTGGATGATTCTTACAACTAATCTATATATTTTTATTTAATATAATAAAAGAAAAGGGAGAAAAATTCTGCTGGCGGGAATATCTGACCGAAAAGAAGAATGATTACCCAAAACCCGCTCAAAAATGACAAGACGTTTTCTTTTGATAGTTGGTGGCTGTCAATTATGACTGAAGTGACAGAGTTCATACAGAACCCAAATGCAACAAACCATACTTACCTCAAACATAATCAATTATCTAACGTTGTATCAGTCCCCAAAAACTGCTTATAAACCTACCTGTTAATAAGTAACATGGCAGTTTCTTCCTAAACTCAATCGAAATCAAACCACTTCTTTTCCTTAGTCAAGGCCTGTACGAAGTTGAAAATTGGCATAACACCATAGAATTTACAGATTATTCCAACAACTACAAACCCTATTGCTGGAATCCGCTCTCACCGTGGAACAATATGATCATATAGAATTCATCGAAATTAACAATCAGAGTTAAGCATTTAAACGAATAAGAAAGCAAAGAAACACTTAGAACTTGCAAAGTATATGAAGATATTATATACGTTAACATTCACGAACCAAATTAAACATTAAATTAGCACAACGGATGATATTGTGATCTACACGAAGTCATACCCCTTTATATAAAAAGAAGAGGTACAGAAACAAATCTCTATTTCTTGGAGCAAGGAATAATAATTCACAGCTTTTCTCTATGTAGTTCTCCTGTTTTGATCGTCTCCAAAAAACTGGATGCTAGCGAAAAATGAAAATGGAGACTTTATTTTTGATTACAGAAAGGTCAACGAGAAAACTATCTCTGACAGTTACCCTTTACCCAACATTAATGAAATTTTAGACAAATTTTGAAAAAAATGGCTTCCACCAGATCGAGATGCACAGAAAACAAGTACAGAAAACAGTATTTACAATCGAAGGAAGACATAACGAATACCTCAGAATGCCCTTTGGGTTAAAAAGCGCTCCATCAACATTCCATCGAATGATGGATAATGTTCTTAAAAAATTGGTGGGAGGGATCTATATCATCTACTTAGACGATATAATCATCTATTCAACCTCATTCCAAGAACATATCGAAAGCATACAGAAAGTTTTTTCCAAACTTAGGGAATCAAACTTTAAAATACAAATGGATAAATGTGAATTTCTGCAAAAGGAAATAACTTTTCTAGATCACATCATAACACCCGAAGGCATTAAACCAAACCCCTCAAAAATTTACGCCATCAAGATCTTCCCTATTTCGAAATCTCGTACTGAGATAAAAGCATTCTTGGGATATTACAGAAAATTTATAAAGGATTTGGGAAAACTGACCAAACCTTTAACAAATTGCCTTAAAAAATAATCAGATATAAGAATAGACGAACCCTATAAAGATGCCTTTAAAATCTGTAGAAATTTATTAATCAATGATCTAATCCCACAACACCTGGATTTTATAAAGCCATTTATTCTCACAACGGACGCTAGTGATTTTGCCTTAGGAGCAATTTTATCCCAGGGACGGGTTGATAGCGCTAAACCAATCTGTTTGGGAAGTCGCACGCTCACTACCACGGAGTGTTATTACTCCACAATAGAAAAAGAACCATTATTTGGGCCACACAATACTTTAAACCATATTTATTTGGAAATTCCAAAAAGTGACGGACCACAGACCACAAACATGGCTTATGAGTTCGAAAGAACCAAATTACAAACTCGTAAGATGGCGGCTCAAATTAGAAGAGTTGGATTTTGAGGTCGTTTACAAAAAAGGGAAAATAAATACCAATGCAGATGCACTAAGACGTGTAAAAATTACAAGCCCGATTAAAAAACAAGAACTATTCAATAAAGACGATACACTTAGCATTGTTCATAGTGAACAAGAAAATCATAACGATGGGAGTTGTATGTCCAAAAGGCCCCTAAACGAATTCAAAATCCAAATCGTGCTAAAAATAAGTGATAAGGGATGTCCAATGACGACTGAAAATGTATTTAAAAATAAACAAAGACGTATCATACGCAGATCAACTTTCAATGAAGACACCATAACAGATGTTTTCAAACATTTCTTTCCCCCTCATAAACCAGCTGCTGTGTACACAAATGGCCAAAATTTTTTCCATTAGTTAGTTAATTTTTTTCTCTCATCACTTTTAAAATTGTAAACGACATAAAAGACCAAAACGAACACGAAGAAGTTATTCGTAATTATCACGAACGATCAAATCACCGAGTAAACATATCTTTATTTAAAACGTGAGTTCTTCTTTCCAAAAATGAAAGACAAAGTCACAAAAACTCTTAATAACTGAGAAAAATGTTAACTATTAAATTACGATAGAAATCGTCCTAAACCACTTTATTCAAAACCCGAAAACATTTTAATTAAGACCTCTAGAAATTATCCACAAAATTATCAAATACTTACCCTGATCGATAAACTTTCTCGTTTTGGATACATCCTAGAACGAAGAAGCAGTGTAACCATTCTTAAGTCCTTTAAGAACTTCATCAGTATTTACGGCGTGTCAAAGAAATTTGTGTGTGATCAAGGCTCGGAATTTGTGGCAAAAATTTTTAAAGAATTTTGCAAACAACTTCACATAAATTTACATTTCACGTCCTTCCAATAGACAAGCAGTAACTCCCTTGTGGAAAGGTTACACTCCACGCTAACCGAAATCTACAGAGTCATATTTTCAAAAAGAAAAGAGCAAAAGCTTACAAGGGATCATGATGAAATTTTAGCCGAAACTTTAATCACATAATATATTATAACGCTATTCACTCGATAACGAAACATACACCTTATTAGCTTTTACTTGGTAGACCTTATCAACTCTGTAAAACCTTAGATTTCTCCAATGAACACGAATATTTCTCCGTACTAAACGAATTCCTTAATGAAATATATCCCAAAATCGAAGACAAAATAGACAAAATTGCTACAAACAGAAGCGATAAACTAAATATGAATAAAGAGCCTGAGAAGATTGAGGAAGACGAAGTCGTCTTTACGAAAGAAGCGCGAAGGAATAAGCTTACGCCTAGGTTTTCAAAACACATAATCCCTAAATAAGTTTATTATCCTTACAAGCAAACTTAAAAGAAAACATCAAAAGAAATATGTATATAAAGAAATAACTTTTATCTGTATAAGAAACAAACCCATAGTTTAACCTTCGTTATGTTATTAAATAATTGTCATTCATTTTATGCGAAAGTATCAAGTAAATTAATGTAAAACTTATTTGTAATTAAAAAAAAAATAAACATATATAGGGTTTTCTAATAGGGACTTGACAACTTTGAATTTCATTTGTGAATGCACTCTTTCACTAATCATCAAACTGTCAATGTCAATTTATTCAGTAAGCCATCATCATGGTAAAGTACACTAACAAGCAACGTCTGAAAATTATAAAAATTTTCTACAGATATTCGGAGTCGGTGACTGCAACTTTAAGCGCGTTAACTCCAATTTTCGGTCGTAATTCTCTCCCTAGTAGACAGGCAATAACAAGTTTAGTGCAAAAATTTGAGTCTACATACTCGTTGTGTGACGTTTCCGTGTCAGTGAGACAACGGGTTGGTCGAAGTGTCGAAAATATCGCTGCCGTTCAGGCGTCCGTAGCAAACGATCGAAATCAGTCAATTCCACGGCGTTCTCAAGAATTGGGCATCGCTCAGACCATATTATGGCGTATTTTGCGTAAGGATCTTGGTTAACACTCATACAAGATCAAGCTGACTCAAGAATTGAAGCCGATGGACCATTTGGACCAAGTGACGTACGTTCTCCGATTAGGTTCTGGAGGAGATGCGCCAAGATGATGAATTTCATCGCAAAATTATCTTCAGTGAAGAAGCTAATTTTTGGCTCAATGGGTTCGTCAATAAGCAAAATATGCGTTATTGGTCGGGTGAAAACCCACATCTGCTTCATGAATCACCTCTTTATCCACAAAAAATAACTGTTGGGTGTGGTTTGCATGCTGACGGAGTTATTGGGCAATATTTTTTCGTCGACGATAACGATCGTCACGTTACTGTGAATGGTCAGCGTTATCGCTCCATGATCACCGATTATTTTTGGCCCGAATTGGAAGATATGGACTTGGACGACATGTGGTTTCAACAGAATGGTGCCACAAGCTACACAGCACACGCTACAATCGATTTACTAAAAAGTAAGTATGGTGAGCGTGTTATCTCAAGACATGGGCCAGTCGATTGGCCGCCTCGCAGTTAAACCGTTTTGGCCGAAATGTGTGGTCGAGTCGTTAAAAATTGGGTCCAACGAATCGACCGCTGCAAACGTGCCCGCGGTAGAAATATGAACGAAGTCGAGTTCCATTCATAAATGTTTTGATTGTACTTCAAGCCAATAATAAAGTTTTTGAAATATCTCAAATGGTTTGCCTTTTATTTAAAAAAAAAAAAGTTGTCAAGTCGTCATTGGAAAACCCTATATGTATAACTCTTTTAAAACATATAAATGTAAACATGATAGTGAAATAACGGAATATGATTTATAGGCTATCCAAACAATGGTTAAATATATATATAATATATATAATAATAATATATATAATAATAATAAAATAATAATCCCATAGATTAAAGTATAATACGATTATACAGATAAATATAATAATACCATAGATTTATATAACCCTAGACTTCACATTTTTTCCTTATTAACACGTCTTCTAGATTATCCTACGTTTCTCCCCAACTAATTGAAATTTATAACATACCTGTTTTTCTGAATTGATTTTTATCAAGCACATAAACTTGATATTGTGTTCAAGGTATGTAATGTGAAATAAGCAGTTAAACCTGTTCACTAAAAACCGCTGGTAGCTGAAATTAAAAAGTGAAGTAAAGGCGGATGGTATCGATATTAATCAATACTGACTTTATTCGTGATTATTTCACGTCTTTTATACAAAAATATTGCTTATCCTAACATTTACAATAAACGCTTAAAATTAAAGTCATTGGCGGTACTGCAGCGTCACCATAATAGGTCGTTGGCCTGACCCAATAAATTTTGTATTCATGTAAGCTGGCGTCAGCACGATGGTTGTTGTAGATGTGAAGTAGTTGCATTACCTTGATTTATATCAGGCTATTGCGCGTCGTCATTCTCCCCCGTGTTGAATGGCTATTCAACGAACTAAGCAATGGTGACAGCGAAATCCGAATTTGATTGTGTTGGTTGAAGTGTTGGTAGTGGTGTCTTCGTGATAACTGCTGATCTTGTTGTTTTATGTTTCTGGACTATGTAGATTATTAATATAGTTGACAATGTGAGAGCCAAGTATCCAATAGCGAAATTGTGTTGACTGCTAACTTTTTCGTCTGCGGGTGTCTCTAGAAATGTTGGTAAGTGAGTGTTGATGATGCAGCGCACAATTCCATTCTTGGCAAAGTTTGTTTCTTTAGTGGAGTAACTCTTGATTTGGAACATACCAATCTTATGCTTGCCCTTCCATCCTTCATAGTTGTTCTTAGGTAGATAACTGCTTCATAAGCCTTTTCAGATGCATCGCAGAAGGCGTGGATCTGTGTTGCTGTTGGAACACCATTGTTAAACATGTGGCATTGAAATTGAAAGTTTTTTAATTCCTTTAAGTTATTTCGAAATGTAATCCATTGTGTATGTAGCTCGGCTGGTAATGCTTCATCCCATGATAACTGCAATAGCCATAACTCTTGGACGAATATTTTTGCTGTAACCACTACTGGAGCCATCACGCCCAATGGATCGAATAATCTGGCAAGATCTGAAGTGACAATCCGTTTTGTTACTCTAGTTGTCGCACATGAATTGGTTTTAACACAAAATGTATCAATTTTCGGTTAACATGTTAGTCCTATTTTCGTTGCTGAAGTCGAGATCGATTTCCTTATCCTCTGGTGCGATGCCTTGTAGAAGACGGGGATGATTGGCGCACCATTTTCGAAGTTTAAATCCTGCACTGTTTAAGATGGTTGTGAGTTGATTTTGTATTTCTAATGCAGTTGATAAATTGTCATTTTCAGTTAGGCAATCATCGACATAAAAATCGTTGTGTAGAGCATGAGCGCCTAGTGCCAACATTTCACTATTTTCCTTTGCTAGTTGCTGCAAGCACTTCGTGGCTAAGCATGGTGCTGCTCTTGTGCCGTAGGTCACCGTTATAAGTTGATAGTAGCGTAAAGGTTCCTTTACATCTGTTCTCCATACGATTGTTAGGTATCTTCGATCGTCTGGGTGAATGATTATTTGCCGATACATCTTTTGAATATCTGTTCAAAAGACATATCGTGGTAACCGGAATCGAAGTAATAATGAAAATAATTCGCCCTGTATCGTGAGACCAGTATACATGATGTCCTTTAACGATTTTCCGGATGATGTCTTGCACGAACCATCGAAAACAAATCGAAGTTTAGTAGTGCTACTGTCGGCCTTAAACACGCAATCATCCTCCTTCACTTCCTTGTTTTTCTCCAAATGTCGCTCCAGGGCCAGGAACCTGTTAACTGTTATTTTTCTGGATTTGCCTAAAGCTTACGGATCTTCATGAAACGGTAGTTTCACAATGAAGCGGCCATCACTATTTTTGAGTGTGTTTTGCACGAAATGAGCTCCGCACATGTTTTCGAGTTTCGATAGAATTCTACGTGCTGGTTCAACTTCGTCGAGGCTCCACAAGCGTTCAATCATCTGATGTAAGTCATTGTCATCATAAGTAGAAATTCCGCATGTTGCTGTGATTGATCTGGTTTTACCAGCCAATATCTAATCAAAAACTGTGTTTTAGAGGATCGGTAGATCTTGTGCCAAACGTATCTGTCCGATCAAGAGTAGTTGATGATAAAACTCTGCACCGAGAAGTATATACAATACATCGATTTTGTCTGGATGATTGAAGTTAGGATCTGCAAATGGGATATTTTCTGGTATTGCCCATGACGAGATATTAAAATGCTGCGAAGGTTGTGCTACTATGATATGTGGCAGTACAAAGGCTTCTAGAAGAGTACTGAAAGCAGTTGTTCTTGAGTGTAGTTGTACATTTACGCGTTGTTGGGATTCTTTCCTGCCATCGCCAATGCCTTGGATATTCATTGAGGTATTTCTTGCATGAAGGCCTAATCTCTTCACTACGCGTGTGGTAATCAAGTTCACCTGAGAGCCGGAATCCAAAATGGCTCTGCATGTCAACTTCTGTCCATTGGTTGCCACCAATTCAACGATGGCTGTACTGAGGAGGATGTAATGATGCCTTTCTGAGCCCTTGGATGCGGCTAGTGTGACTAATGGGTTAGTTTGATGTTTATTGCTATCCGACCCGTTGGCGTTGCTCTCAATATGTGGCAGGGTGTTGTGTTTTTTATTGAACAGTGAACATCTTCTTGAAAAACAATTGTTGGCCCCATGGCCTCTTCTTAAGCAGTTAAGGCACAGCTTATGCATTTGCACAACTTGTATACTTTCTATTGGCTTTAATTGTATGAACTGTGTGCAGGCAAATAACGGGTGTGTACCGGTTCCGCTAGCCTTGCAAAGGGCCTTATTACTGTGATTGGACATTAATGATGCACAAGCTTGAGGTGAAGTCTCTTTCTGGAATTCTCTTTCTGATTGGAATTGGTTTTCAAAAACGTTAGGAATTCCTTGATTGACTGCAATTCCTTCGGCTTCTTGAAAAATTGCTCATATAGGATCCTTGTTCCTTGGTCTAGTTTATTTACTAGCAAATGAAGCAGAAGAGGATCCCATGTTGAAGTGTCCACGCCGATGTTGCATAATGCCATCAAGCATTCTTGCATCGTATCGTGAAGGGTTTTAATGGCTAGTGCTGATGGTTGAGCTTGCGTTTGCCTTGGTTGTCCAATTATTTTTTGCACAAGGGTTGACGTGAGCACCCTAATGTTGCTGTATTGATCTTGAAAGATTGCCCATGCATCTCTGTAATTGTCCCCCGTGAGTGATAAATGACGGATGAGGCTCTCGGCCTCTCCGCTAAGATGAGTTTTTAGATACCACATTTGGGAGAACATATCAAAGAATTGTCTCCACTTCAAATAGTCGCCATCACATTTTGTAATTGTTACCTTTGGTAAGGCTAACGAATTCTGAATTGTTAAGCCCGTTGATGGGGCATCTCTGATATTTCCATTCTTTTGTGCTTCTAGCCTTATTGCTAAACCAATAAGGTTTTCTTTCACCATTGCTTTCATGGTGATGAATTCTGATTGACTATACCCAGCTGCTGCAGGGTCGTCAGTCAACTCCCATATTGTGTAGTTCAGACATTCTATCTGTTGCCAGGACTGTTCAATTGTTCTACGTTTCAACTCGTAGTACTGCATGAGTTCGTCTTGCCTCAGAGACAATTCCTCGATTACTCTTCTGAGGGCGCATATGATTGCCCTTTGTCTTCGTATCGCACCACTGATTTTTGGTGGATTTTCTTCCACTGTTTTGGTCGATGCCTTAGTGGATCAACCCTTAATGTGGTTGATTGGTTGTAGATTTCTGATGTCGACAGTATCGCTTCTTGGAAACGTTCGGTAATGAATTTATCTTCGAATCTGTGCGTTTGGACGTACTTCAGTACTCTTGTAGACGTTGGAGTCGTTCTTCACAATAGGTCTTTGACTTTTTCCTATCTGAGGAATCCTTTTTAAGGTTTGTTATAATTCGTTGAATTTCTTGGCCAGTTGCCAACTGTGTCACAATGAGTTCTTCAAATGTTGTCATCTTGATTCCGGAAAAATCAAAGTCCGTATATGTTTGTCAGCCTTGTCTGCTCTTCCTTGGTAGTAGAAGACGGATTCGCGGTATATATGATCTAATCCGTTACATATCACGTCGGGGTCACCAAAATGTTCAGAATCGTTTTTCTGAATTAATTTATATCAAGCACATAAACTTGATATTGTGTTCAAGGTATGTAATGTGAAACAAGCACTTAAACCTGTTCACTAAAAACCGCTCGTAGCGTAGTGAATTAAAGGCGGATGGTATCGATATTAATCAATACTGACCTTATTCGTGATTATTTCACGTCTTTTATACAAAAATATTGCTTATTCTAACATTTACAATAAACGCTTAAAATTAAAGTCATTGGCGGTACTGCAGCGTCAGCATAATAGGTCGTTGGCTTGACCCAATAAATTTTGTATTCATGTTATGGAGGCGTCAGCACGATGATTGCTGTTGATTTAAAGTAGCTGGATTACCTTAACTTATATCAGGCTATTGCGCGTTGTACACAGGTACTTGAACTGAACAATAAACAAAAATTTAAGTATTCTACCACTTCAACTGGGATCTGCAAGAACCATCCCTAACTTATAAAAGGAATAGAATAAAACATTAGCGCGTTGTTTTAATTTTTGTTTTGAACTACCGAATATTTTTGTCCTTCAAGCCGAATTAGAGTCAGCGCGAGCGGAATTGAAAATTATCAAAAGGGGCCATAATATAATTAGTGCAGTGCAAAAACGCAGTTTGATAACCAGGGAAAAGAGCAATGGGCACAGTGCAATGCAAGACATAGTTTTAATTAGTGCATATAAAGAACTAGCAATAGGTGCAACATAAATTCAGTGCAGTGCAGAATCGTTTCCGATTACATTGCAATAAAAAGAACATCTCTCAATGCCATTTATGCTCCGAGTGGTCACCGAAGGGTCTACCTGGGCCGCTGGGGGTTGTATATGGTCTTACGGGCCGAGAGACAAATATAACATTAACATTCTTAAAAAAACACTTTGAACTACAGTGTAAAGATGTGCAAAGTGGTGCGAAGGGACGTTCGTTCCACAGTAATTAGGATTAGGCGTTTGACCACAAGTGTGGACTTCAAGTCATCGGATAAAGCACTTCTTAGGGCAAAGCAGGAGGTGGCAGAAAATGCCTACGAGAAGCTTCTGCAGGAGCACATGCTATTAGTGCAGATGGCAGTATCACAACTGGTACTAGAGGTACACGACAGCTACATGGCGGAGCTTGAAACCACATACCACGGGGAGCTGGCAAAGCTGTCACTGTGCATAGAGGAGGTAGAGCGCCAGGATCCAAGTGCGACAGGAGCGGCCCCTGAAAATCGGAGTATTCAAGGGCGAATACACCAAGTGTAGAAAGCAATCGTTAGGAAGTATCCCGCGGAACTAATAGAGCGATGGCAGATAACAGAGAGCAATTACGAAGAAGCTTGGGCGAAGGCATATGAGATCTACTACAACAGGCAAAACATTGTCGACGCGCACCTGAATGCCCTGCATGCAATTCCTAAAATCACCAGAGAAACAGCAAGATCAACCAAGCGAATATCTATCTAAGCTCGTTGCGCGTAGGTTCAAGGGAGGGTTGACAGCCCAGAATATACCATAAGAACTATCCCGGTTTTTAGTTAGGAATGACGATATCTATGTCTAGGCTACTCTAGTTTTCTACAAAATGCGATAGAATGACTTTGGTTCTACCTTTTAATACTTGCTCTTGACTTAAATACTTTAATGTAATTTCCTTCATTTCTTAAATTTTTTTTTTCATTATTTTTTTTCTTTTTTATCACTTTCTTTTTATAATAAATAGAATAGTTTGCTTCTTTTAAAAACCGACTGCCTAATATGCTGTCATAATCATCTAGGAGATCACTTTCTATAACCAGTAATAGCTCTACTTCCTTGATCACTTTTCCTAAGGTCTGTCATTCTAACCCTTTGAATTAAATTGTGTTTTCAGAGTCCACTTCGCGATTGAGGATGAACTTCGCAATAATTACAGAGACCTCGGTTCCTGTGCCGACAATCAACTTCCTGACATTCTCATTTATTATCACGTTGACATGAGGGCTTTCCGATTTACGTAACTCACTAAGCACTCTACTTTTCTTGACATGTCTACAGCCTGTTGATCTGCTTTTTTACTTGATCTGGAATTTGGATTTAGTTCTTCAGATAGAACCATCCTGTCGCTTAGGTAATTGGCAATTCCTGGCGATATGACCGATTTTAACACAATTAACGAACTCTGTCCCTGCAATATTTATTTTAGTTTGGTTTATTTTATTTTAAAAACACCTTCCTAGGCATCCGACATTCGCTC
This sequence comes from Volucella inanis, assembly GCA_907269105.1. Lineage (NCBI taxonomy): Eukaryota > Metazoa > Arthropoda > Insecta > Diptera > Syrphidae > Volucella > Volucella inanis. Next base: position 44,432,368 of record OU026155.1, on the reverse strand, counting down.
GGCTAAGTTCTTTGTCCTCTGAGTAACGACATAATATAATGGCATTTCTAACAATTCGTTAATGAAAACAGTAACTGGTTCATTTTTAATATATTCCATTTGTTCTTGCTGATGTTCTCATTTCACATGTATTTATAGCAAAACTGATTCATTCCGATCCTGATGTATGCTTATGATCTCCCTATGCAATTCGAAACTGATATGTAATATATAAATATATGTAAATATATAACTTCATTCTGCTTTCAATGTTTCCCAGTCCTTTATGTCCTTATTCATAAATCATAAAAATTAAAAAAGAAAATGTGTTAACATAAATTAACTTACACTAAGGATAAAACAGCGATGATCATCTTTATCTGAATCGATGTAGAACTTGGTCCACAGTTCTTCTTAGTTATTTCTTTTGTTTTATTTTTTATTTGTTTGACTCAATTCACGTTTTTTTATTATTATTATTATCAAATATTCGATATTGCACAAATTTATTGATCGTCTAGGGGCCGTTATAACAGCAAAAATAAATAAAAACCAAAAATATTGGTAGATTATGAGGGTAAGTGTTGAGGAAAATAGAGTTGTAAAGGAATGCGCATTCAATGTGACCTGAAAGGAATCGATGAATAAAGGGAAGGTCGGCTGGAGGAGGTCGAAATGAGAAAAGGGCCATGTGGTGAGGAAATGGTTTTGAAAAATTTTGTATTGTCGGCGTAAAGGGAGATAGTCGAGTGCTTAAATATCCTATCGAGCCTGCCGTGTAGAACTCCGGAGGTGGCCAAAAATGGAGTCGAGTGGGCTGACCCAAAAGGAGTACTATAAAAACGGTTTTTCAGGTAAGAGGATATTCATTTTAAAAGTAGGTTCAATGCCGAGAGCAGACAGTTGAGAGATTTTATCGAAGACCTGGCTAAAATCGGTTGCAAAGAGTTTAATAGATTTTTGACTTTTAAAATACACAGCATAGAACTTCGTAACGCACAGCGTTACTGGGCAAATTTTATTTAAGCTTTTGGTTGAGACATTTTACAGGAAATGCAGGAATTAATGCAGCCATACTTTAAAAAAATCGTAGAAAATTCTACCAAATACAAATCGATTGATTAAGTAACACAAGATGAAGATAGCGTTGACCCTCCAACCGAATTTTTGAATTTTTTATTTTTTCATTTTTTATTTAATTAATTACTTTACTTTGACATTCTAGACAAAAAAAATGCTTCAAAATTAGCTTAAATAACTTAAAATTATCTTATTCTAACTTACATGGGGCCAGCGGCACTCTAAGTTAAACAAAATACTTAAAAATTATGTCTGTCGACGTGTCTTAATGTCTATTTTTTTTTTTTCGCTTATAAAAATTAAAACTAAGAAAATAAATTTTAAGTAAAAACTTAATAAATGGACTTTTTCTAAATTTTTTTATGAAACTTAAAATTAAAAACTTACTGACTATTTAAAAACAAACCTTAAACTTCATAATCTACTTACATCTATTACATAATGTAAACAAACATATCATATATATATATATAATATATATATGTGCATATGAATGACATGAGTTACTCATTATAATTATTTTACCGACGGAATAGATTTTCAGCCATCCGATAACCCAATAAGTTCAATGGGGTAATAAAAAACCATCCAGTATAAACAACGATAAAGTGACCCAGTTAAGTGGGGTAATAAAAACATTTGTAATAACAAACCATCCAGTATGGATGAAGCATAAACAAGGATAACAGTGACCCAGTTAAGTGGTGTAGTAAAAACATTTAAAATATATGAAGTGTTAAAAATAGCAGCGTATCCCCATGGCCAATTAAAACGAAATTGCGTTGCTCGTGGCTGGATTTGCTATTATGGGTATGATTTGCTCATGGTGTTCAAAAGCCTGGGGCTGGTATAAGGTCCTAAGTTCGCTGTAAGTAGCTGTTGAGGGAAATAGAGAAGCGAAGAAGAATCAGTCCGTACTTTACCAGCAGCGTGGTCGTGTCAGCAGTCTCTCTAATACGTTTTTCTCTCGTTTTATATATTTTGTATTATCTTATCATAAAAAAAAATAATTAAAAATCACACACTATTCAACTTTTATTTTCTACATATATATGTAATGTATAAAGATATGTTTTGTATATATATATTTTTTTATTTTATTTTTTTATATATAATTTTTTTCCTTAAATCTAACTTAACCTTACCTAAAATTATGTAAGCCGGCCAGGGCTAAAATAATTAGGCTGACTCACTTTGCTGCACGTAAAGAAGCTACCCAGTACTTGATGAATTCAATGACTAAGCATCCTCGCCTTCAACAAGCCACCAAAACTGCTGATGCTACTGAGCAACATCCCTCAACTCGAACATTAAGAGTTCACTTAATGTGCTCAATCAGATGACTGTTTTACTGCTTTACTCCAACAAATGCTTACAAACAGCGACTATGCAACTACAAACAATTCTCTACTACACTACCAAATGGTTTGATGACTGGCACATAAAATTAAACGAAAACAAAACGGTCCAGGTTGTTATTTCTACAAAAATGAAAGTTACACCGCAACCACTACAAAATTGACAACCAAGATATCTCTTTAGTCAAGGTAGCGAAACACCTTGGAATCTACAAGGTGTGTTCAAAAACTTTATATTTTTATAAATAAAATATTCATTTATTCATCAGTATTAATGTTGTCTCCTTCAAAGTAATCATCCTCAGATATAATACACTTGTGTTAACGCTTTTTTCAATTGTCGAAGCACTTCTCATAAGCACTTTTTGGTATAGCCTTGAGCTCTTCCAGCGATGCCGTTTTTATTTCCTCAATCGATGCAAATCTCCGTCGTTTCATAGGTCTCTTCAGTTTTGGGAACAGGAAATAGTCGCATGATTCCTGTATTGGCCAAAAAGAATTGGGCTTTGTTTTCGACGTCATAACCATATACCCATAACTCGTCATCATTTATGACCCTCTTGAGAAAATCAGGATCAGCATTGACGTCATTCAAGAGTTCCTAAGCGATTAAAATTAAGAAGTTTTGGACGAACTTAGCTGACACAGGCCTAGCCCAAAACATTCGAGAATTTAAAACCCGATCGATATGTCAACATCCTCAACAACTTTTCTTGTGGTAATTCCACGATTTTCCAAAACAATTTTCTTCACAGCTTCGACGATATCTGTTGATTGCTAGGGCGTCCAGAGTGAGGTTCGTCCTTGCCATCTTCTCGGCTTTCTTTCTTCTCTGGAAGAGGGCTGGACATGTACATAGAAGGTGGAGGATTGTCTCCTCTTCCTCCCAATCCATGCAACTTCTACATAAAGTGTTTGTAAAAGTGCCAAGCCTTATTGCAAACTTGCCTATAAGACAGTGTTCAGTGATGACACCTATGATGGCGGTGAGATGTTTCCTACTTAAAAGAATCAGACTTTAAGAGCGATTCAGATACAGCTTTAGCCAGATTTATTTAGTCGCTTGAAATTTTTTTTATTAGCATCCAGCTTAAATAATAATTCGCACTTATAACTCGATCGGCATACCGATGCTACCCTTTTCCGATAGAATGGAATGGAATGTCCCTGTGGCCCGGCACCCAAGAAAGGTGTGGGTTGAATTGCTCTGCCATCTGAGTTAGATATGATAGGCATTCAAGAGCGGTTTTAGAGTCTAGTGAGACCGATTCCATGGACTTGATAGCGGCCTTACTATCCGAAAATATGTGAACAGCCTTTGCAGATATCACGTTTTTCTTCAGTCAGGACAGAGCTTCCTTCCTAATGTGGAAAAGTAATTAAACAATCGGTTCCCTTCCTCCATGCTAACGTGAATGCAGACGTGAAAAAAACTTTTTAGCGGATTACCTCTTACGATGAACTAATTTTTCATCTTGGGCATCTCTTGTTCTTTTGTTTCCAAGTCTGTATTCAGTATATCAACTGATAGATTGCAAGCTGGATCAAAAGTTTGTAAGAAACCTGGGCCATGCCACCACTGGCTATTTTTGATGAGATCCGCTGGGGACAATCCTCTCGATGCGGTGTCTGCTGGATTGTCCTTGGATGCCACGTAGTTCCAACAGTTTTGTGACGTTAGTTCCTGGATTTCAGCCACTTTGTTGGCTACAAATGTAGTACGAATGTGAGGTGGTGTCCTAATCCACGCCAACGTTATTTGCGAGTCGCACTAAGCAAATACTCTTTCGTTTTGCAACTCCACACAGCTCTTACCGTGCTACCGATTTCTTTCTTAGCGGTGCTACACGCGTTGGAAAGAAGAAGATTTGTGGATTGTATGTCTCCATTGACAGAACGAATATAGACGGCCGCGGCATACGCTTTTTCGGATGAATCGCAAAATCCATGAATTTCAGTTCGCGTGGCCTTACTAAAACCTATCCAACGAGGTATCCTTTAAACAACCCCAATTAGAAATTATATCTGGTAATAGATCGCTGTCCAATGTTTTTCCTTCTTTCCAAATTTCTTGCATTAATATCTTGGCGATGATAACGCAGGGCGAGATCCATCCCAGTGGATCATAGAGACGAGCGATGTCCGCTAAAATTGTACGGTTTTTGTCTTTGGATCTCGGAGACTTATGCTAAATTTGAAAACATCTGTTGCAGTATGCCATTCAAACCCTAAGGTTTTTATAGAATTTTGTTCATTGAACGAGAGTGGCAACTGCACCTCTCTATCATGCTCTGGAACAGCCGCTTACAATCTTTCGTTATTACTCGCCCAATTTCTCAATCGAAAGCCTCCGCAGTGCAGTATATGAGTTAGTTCAGATTGCATTTTCAGAGCCTCATCGATTGACTCTGCAACATGAATCACATCTTCTAGAAGTTCTTCATATCAATTTGAGACGCCAGTGGATAGTCGTCTCGTTCATCTAAGGCTAATTGGTGAAGAGTACGAATCGCTAAATATGGAGCAGCTGTAGTGCCAAATGTAACTGTATTTAGACAATACACTTTAACGTCTTCGCCTTCTTTATCTCTCCATATAACCAGTTGATATATGGAGTCTTCCTTAGGCACCCAAATTTGTCTGTACATTTTATTTATATCTGCAACGAAACAGATTTAGTGTTTTCGGAACCGAGCAATTTGATCAAAAATCTCATCCTGCGACCGAGGGCCCACTAGGAGATGATCATTCAGGGACGTCCCGTTTGAAGTTTTGCAGGATGCATCAAAGACAATGCGTAATTTTGTTGTGGAACTGGATTCTTTTATGACCGCATGGTGGGGCAAGAAAAAATGAGAATTTCCTAAACTCTTAAGATCAACTTCCGTCATATGACTTAACTCTTTGTATTCTTCGAATACATTTTTATACGCTTTTTAAAATACTGGGTTAGATTTAAATCTTTGTTCCAATTGAAGAAACCTTACCAACGCTGACTTGTAAGAAGACCCAAATACAGCACGTGTGCCTCCTTTGAAAAGAAGGTGGACTATATACCTTCCGTTTGATTGTCGGTGATGCGTTCTGCATCCGGTGAAAGAAACTTTTTCGAGTGTACTTCCTCAAGTTCCCAGAATTTCAACAATATATATTGTAGGTTCGTATGTTCTGTAGTTGTGTGAAGTGATTCTACGGTCGAGGAATTGATAGTAGACGTGCCACCGGAAAGTACCCATCCCAGTTCCGTCTTCTGCGCCATAAGTGTGCCTAGTGCTCCTTTCACAATCCCTTCAAGAAGAATTAATGGATAGCGTCAATACCAAGTAATATGTCTATGTTACTTAGCTTGTTGTAGGTTGGGTCAGCCAGTACAATATTCTGAAGGTGACTCCAGTTGGCATGAGGCAATTTTGTATTGGAACTACAGTTGTTAATTTGGGTAGGAACAACGCGGTTAGCTGTAGCTTGAACTTATTGTTGAAATTGGAATATATCGTAAGTGAGACTTTGTGCTTGGAAACACCTGTATGGATTCCCCCAACGCCCAAGATCCACACGCAGCCTTTTTTTCTTTTCAAGTTTAATTGTTGTGCTGTCGATTCAGATATAGATGACACTTTTGATCCAGGATCAAGCAGAGCTCGGAGCATCACCGGTTGGCCAGCGGTTGTAAAAACCTTAATGAGCGCGGTTGCCAGAAGAACTGTTTGTAATTTTCTGTTTTCGGCTATATAGGTGTTATGAGCTGAAGCTGATCTGTTACAGACGGTATTTTTAAGTAGCTCCAACTGTGAGGGTTGAACTTGAGAAGAGTTCATTTGAGATTTGGACTGAATAGGTACCACTAGATTTGGTTCATGAATATGCAATAGTGAAAGAAGTCTCCGCTTGCAATAGAAGCATGTGAATGCGATTGTACATCCTTGTGTTATGTGCGCACCCGAGAGACAATTGAAACACAATTTGTTTCTTTTGACAAGATCATGTTTTTTCTTAGCACTTAGTGCCTTGAATTTGAAACAGTTACGAATTGAATGTAACCCTTGACATATAGAATATTTTGGGATCGTGGAGTTATGAGATCGAACTGTAGCTGAAATGTGTGATTCCCAAATGGCCTGTGTAGATAAAGATAGTTTCTGTACGGTGTGGAATATTAAAACGTCTTCCTAGGATTTAACCGCTACTCCAAGATTTTCTAAAGATTTTTTTGTTTCGTTAGTAGTATCTAGGAGTAGTTTGATATCATGTGACGTTTCCTTCCAAAATCGTAGATTTTGATACCGTTTGACTAACGTTACCCAAGCAGATTCAAAATTACTCTCGGTTATTGCGGTATTTAATTTTAGCTTCTTCACTAGGTGCAGCAACAATTTTCTGATGCAATCCTCTTGCTTCTTCCAACGATTTCTCTAAATTGTTTAATCGACCTTCACTCATGTGATTCGATTTTTTTGATGGTTTTGGTGCTAAATATGCCTTGTAATCGGCACCGAATCCAAGTTAAATACTTTGAACAACTTCAACTAAACGCGACACCCTGCTTTTGCTCATAGTGAATATATTATAAGTCGCCAGATATTTATTAAATCAAAATGACTGCTTAATTAAATACTAAAGATTATAAGTGCCACACACCTGTTAATGGGCGTTGATTTCCCTATCTCCGCTTCTCCAGTAGAATTTCAGTAGAGAGCTCTACAAGCAGCAACTCCTCAGCAACACCAACAGTAATTCCAGCAGCAACCCCACCAGCACATAAATTGGGTGAGCAAGTCGCCACACGTTTGGCTTACGGAACAGCTTTAGCTGTTTAGCATAAATTAGCTGTTAGCGTAACAATCTATCAAACCAAAATTTATTTATGGTATCCTAATCTATTAAGAATAATAGCGTGGCCAAATAAATTATTTGTCAACTTTGTTGTCGTTTAAAGGCAATTTACTTTAAAAAAAAAATGTGATCAATCCGTAAGTTCAAAGTTAGTGTGGAATGACACAGCGATTAAATTATTGTACCAATATAAGTATAAATTTGATGAGGGGGAGACATCGATTTCTTATAAGTTTGATGTTTTTGGACTTTAGGAATTAGAGAAAAATTGGAAGAGCAATTTAGAAAAAAAAAAATTAATTAATTTACCAATTTGAAAAATCTATCTCACAGTTAATTCATAAAATGATATTAAATAAAGACATTGACTTGTGCTGATGATTAGGATAGCAGATTACATTGAAGAAGCGATTCAAGGACTTCATGATTAATAGTGAATAACCGGTCTTTAACCTTTTTTAAAAATTAATTTAGATGTATGACTGTCCGAACAGAAGAAGGTAACTTACTGAAAATTAATAATGGGTTCTGTACGCGATTTTAATATTGACAAGATTCATAGGGTTATACGAAACTATGTTTATGAAACTATGAAGTTCTATTAGAAAAATTACCGCTTTGTTTAAAAAAAAAACTTTTATTACTTAAAAATGCAGGTAATTAAAGGTCAGCTCTGAGTTAAACGATTTCTTTTTTACAAATAATCCTAGTTAAGTGCTATGTTATTATAACAACCACCCCAACTTGATGTACCATACTGCAACTTGGAGTGAGCAAGGCCGTAATAAATTAACTTTAATACTTCTTTAGAACAATATTCTTTTATTAGATACATTTTGTGCGTTACAACGAACATACATATGTAAATTAAAAGTTTTGATATGATCTTTCCAATTTAAATTATGGCCAATCAATACTCCAAGGTACTATAAGAACAAGTTAAATTACTAACAAAATTACATTTTTCACAAATATGTACTCATAGACAGATTTTTTTACAATCATAAGCATGGAAGAATAAATTAAAATCATTTAAGATATTCGATATTTTGAAATACATGAGTTTCATCTTCTCGCTTATAGTCAACTTATGTTTCGTAGGCCAAAGTCTCAATGTTTCCAGATCTTCTGAGATCTTTGTAATAATTTCGTAGTTTGTATCAAATTTGTAAATAAAGGCTATGTCGGCCATTTAGATTTGGTGCAAAAAGAGACTTTACGTAAATTAGCGCAGGACCAAGAACTAAACCCTGTGGTACACTATTTTTTAAAATAAGAGAGTCACTAAAGCTTCCATTTACATTCACTTTTTGATTCCTTCCTTTATATATATAAGAAGTAAACCACTTATGATTTTTTTTCTCTAAAACCAGCATTATATAATTTTGTTAGTAGCAAGTCATGGTGAACTCTGTCGAACGCTTTTGTCATATCGACAAACAGAGCCATGGTGGATTTGTTGCAATTAATACATTTACACATTACACATTCCTCTTCTAAAACCAAACTGATGACTATAAAAAAAAATTGTTTCTATCTAAGAAAGCCAATATTCGTGATTTTATAAGTTTTTCAAAAATCTTAGAAAACGTTGGCAGTAGGGAAATAGGTCTATAGTTTGAAATATTACTTTTATTACCTTTTTTTAAAAACGTAAGACTAAACAACTAACATAAAACATCCACCACATAAAAGCACATTTTCTTCAAACAATTTACTTGATATTCCATCATTAATGCAAGGCTTTTTGTTTTTTAACGACCTTATAAACCTCATTTGAGGAAAATGATTGAAAAACAAAACTGTTTGGTTGTGTGTTTTCTGTGGTTCTTATAAAACAATTGCAGTCTACTGAAGTCTCTAAAGATGGTTTAAATTTTTCTGAAATTTCGGTAAAGTACTCATTGAGCTCATAAGAAATGCTGACTGAATCATTGACATTCTTACCATCTACATCTAAGTTTTCTTTACCTTTTGTTTGTCTACTTTTTACAAAATGTTATCAACTATCTTGAATTAATAAATGAATTTTCTAGTTTTTTCTAGTGATTTTTTTAATGTAAACGAACAAGATCAACACAATTAAGGGAATTGGCTGGGGGATTGGGGATTGGGGATTAATAGGTCCTTTGGGATATCATGTGAGGAATGAAAAATTCATTGACTTCTCCCCATACTAGTGGAACGCGGATTATTTCTACACAGCTCTTTATGTATTCTTTAGCGTGGGCAGAATAATATCTGAGGACCTTTGTAGTTCGACCAGTTTTATACCGCCCGGACCCGCAGACTTGTATGGTTTGAAGCTTACCTTTCTACCTGTTAAAAACAAATTAAATATGCTATATATTGTACTTGAAACTATGAACATATATTCGGGATGTGTACCACCACTGTAAAAAAAAAATCGATAATCGAAAGTACGTTGCCCCCGAAACTTCAAAGGTTACCTTACTTGTTGAACACACCTCGTATTAAGTCAGCAAGCTAATTTGGAAGCACCATATACTATAAGCAGAAGTGGGACCGATTAAAAAACAAGTTCAGACAACTTTACTGGCTACTTAAACGAAGATCACTATTCTATATATATAAAAAAATGTTGTCAAAAACGTATGACGGTAATGATCTCAGTTGGCATTCGACCATTTTCAATATACTTTTTTTTATGAAAAATATGGTTGAGAAGAAGGTTTTAAGCTATGTACTATGTTTGTTTGCATGTTTCGGTCATGTGATTGTTATATTTCATCCTCATTGGTTGCGCGCCAATTCCCGATTTCGCTTTTGTTAGTTTAGCCGGGGAATTTCTTTGACATAAACTATTTTGCATTTGTTCAATACATATCGTTTGACCGCTGAGTGAAAATTCTTTTTTGTGTTGCGTAAAAAATTAAAACGATTTCTAAATAATACGTTTTGAATACAATAATATGGTACATCCACGTAGTAATTTGGGCCGATCAACTCGGAAAGTTGCAGCTAGAAGAGTAACCAGAGCTGCTCAAACAAATCATGAACGAGCTGATGTTTATGCGGTTAATCGGCAGCGTAATGCCCTTGTGAAAGCTGAAAACAAATAAATTTGGTGCGTGGTGCGTGGTTTCAATTGGATTAATGACTGTTGTGTGCAGTCATTGCAAGGCATTCAAATTTAAACATGAAACTCCTGGATTGTGTTGTGCAAGTAGTCAAATGAAAAAGTATACCATCGACTTGGTTCTTTATTGCCTTTTCCCGATCAAAGCTATCAATTTCTGCAGATATACTTCGTTGGCAATCCATCTGTTGAAACTAATCGACGTTGTGAAATTTCGACACATTTAAAAAGTTATATTGTTGAGCGATTGCAAACAATGTTGAGAGATAAAAATCAATTGGTACATTCATTTCAAACTGCTTTGGATCGCATGCCATCTGACGATTATGCAATCGCTATAAGTGCAAATAAAACACCGCCAGGACAACTACCGGACGGTTCAATGCACCGACCATCGATGAAGTCGCAATAATTATTGTAGGTGATGAATTCAATTCACGCGATATTGTTTTGCATCGTCGAAATAATCAATTGCAGAGAGTTTGTGAAACGCATTGTTGCTACGACGCATTACAGTATCCACTTTTGTTTAGTCGTGGAGAGGATGGATATCATTTGAATATTAAAATGAGAAATGCCTCTACCGGTAAGTAATTATATTTTTTGTGATTTTCAATAACTTTTTAAATTTTTGAATATTTAGATTTTAAAAGAAAAATTTATTGACTTTCATTTTAGGTGTCGAAACTAATAAAAAAATTAGTTCAATGAATTATTATTATCGACTCATGGTGCGTCGAAATGAAGTGAATTACATTTTACATTGTCGCCAACTCTTTCATCAGTTCGTTTTTGACATGTATGTCAAAATTGAAACGGAGAGGTTAATTTTATCAGGTTCAATCAAAAGAAACTTTGTTCTGAAGAATACATCCATTTGCGAGATGCAGTAAACAGTGATGGAAACATTAAAATGATGGGCAAATGATAATATTGCCATCGTCATATCAAGGCAGTCCGAGACACATGCATGAATATGCACAAGATGCCATGACGTATGTTCGTCACTATGGCCGGCCGGATTTGTTTATTACTTTCACTTGAATGATAATTTGTTTACTGAAAAAAATTCAACAGATCGCCATAATATTACTGCCCGTGTGTTTAACCAAAAGTTAAAGGTGCTGATGAATTTAATTGTGAAAAGCGAAATTTTTGGTAAAGTCAAGTGTTGGATGTGCGTGGTTTGCCGCATGCACATATCCTTATTGGGTTGGTTGACAAAATCACATCAGATCAAGTGGATGCTGTGATTTCTGCAGAAATCCCTGATCCAGCTGTTGATCCGGAATTGTATAATATTGTTTTGCAGAATATGATCTATGGCCCCTGTGGCGAATATAACATTCATTCTCCATGTATGGTTAATGGAAAGTGTACTAAGCGATATCCAAGAGCCTTAGTGTCGCAGAGAGTCACTGAAATTGATGGCTATCCGTTGTATCGTCGGCAATCTGTTGAAGACAATGGTCGATGTATTACCATCAAAGTACGAGGTCAAGATGTTGAAGTCGATAATCGTTGGATTGTACCGTACAGTTCGTTGCTATCGAAGGTATTCAAAGCGTATATCAACGTTGTATACTGTAATTCTGTTAAATCGATTAAGTATATTTGCAAATACGACAACAAAGGCAGTGATATGGCAATGTTCGGAGCTGCTGATCCGAATAGAAATGATGAAGTGTTTCAATATCAAATGGGACGATATATCAGTAGTCACGAAGCAATTTGGCGTATATTTTCATTTCATATACATGAAAGGTATCCAATAGTTCTTCATCTTGCTGTACATCTTGAAAATGGCCAACGTGTGTGTAATTTACAATTGCAAATGCTGCTGACAAAGCACTTTCACTACCAAATACGACGTTGATTGCTTTTTTTAAATTGTGTGCAGTTGATAATTTTGCTAGAACGTCATGTATGCTGAAGTACCAACATATTTTACTTGGAACGCATCAAAAAAAGAGTTTCGGAGACGTAAGCAAGGAAGTCCTGTTGATGATTTGTTGTTGATGTTGATGCTTTGGGCCGTGTTTATACTGTGCATCCAAACAATGATGAATGTTTTTATTTGCGGTTGTTATTGGTTAATGCACAAGGACCTAAATCGTTTTCTTATTTACGAAGAGTTAATGAAGTATTATGTGCTACGTACCGAGAAGCTTTCCAAAAATTGAATTTGTTGGAAAATGATGTGGATTGGGATGAAACTCTTGCTGATGCATGAGTAAGTGCTCATCCAAATCAAATACGGACTTTGTTTGCAAACTATTTTGGCTACGTGTTTTCCATGTAATCCATTGCATTTATGGACAAAGTATCGAGACTATTTATCGGATTGTTCGTCGATTGTCTTTTGATCCAATAATGGACAGTTGGGATTGACATCACCTAATCGTTCTATGCATGATATTTTCAAGCTGAAGTTGCAAAGTGAATTGCGATACGATTGCGTCGAATTGAATGCATATGTTGTGGAGAGTCATCCGAAATTGAATGTTGAACAAAAGGTGGCATATGATACAATCATTCGAGCTGTTGATAGTGGAACAGGTGGTTTTTATTTTTTGGATGCACAAGGTGGTACTGGCAAGACATTTTTGATTTCATTAATTTTGGCTACGTTGCGTTCTACAAATAAAGTTGCGTTAGCATTGGCATCGTCTGGCGTAGCAGCTACTTTATTTAATAGTGGTCGAACTGGCGCTTAAATTGCGATTGAATTTTCAAATTATTGAAACGCCAACTTGCAATATTTCAAAAACATCTGGAACGGCAAAATTATTGCAGCATTGTGACATAATTATTTGGGACGAATGTACCATCGCACACAAAAAATTTGTCAAAGCGTTAGAACGAAGTTTGAGAGAAATTCGAAAAAATTCGGTGGCTGTTGGATGGTAATTGTTGCATTTTTCGTTAACAAAATTCGAATAATGATGGCATGGTGCAAAATCCACGAATTTTCTGCCTTCTTTATGGTCTCTTTCGGCTAATTGCTTCACGCAAACGTCTCATAACGCTAAATAATACTCAAACATTCTTGATTCACTACACCGTTGTAATCCATGAAAACCGTGAGCATTGCTTTCTTTTTTGACTGAAAACGACGTGTTTTTTTTTTTTTTTTTTATCCCGGCTCATTTAGTGAACGCCATTCACTTGCCCGATGTCTGGATTGCGTGTCATACTCATAAACCCACGTGTCGTCTCTAGTAATGATCCTTTTGATGAATGTGGGATCGGATTTAGCCTCGCAAATCATCTCTTTTGCGACGTCAACACGGTCTCTTTTTTGCATGAAATTTAGGTCTTTTGGCACCAACTTTGCTGCTACACACCGGAAATCAAAATGTCTTCGACGGATCCATAGGCAATGTTCAAGTCCTCCGTTATCTCCTTGATGGTTAATTTGAAGTTATTGACCAATGTCGATGGTGTGCCACTGCGTTCGTCATCTTCGATTGACTCACGACCACTTTTGAACCGCTCGTGCCACTGGTAAACAAATCGTTGACGAAACACTTTTCCAACGTTTACATCGTTCGCGCACTATTAAATCCGTTTTTTGCGCAAAATTTAATACATGTTCGTTGTTGCAAATTTAAATATATTTCTAAAATTGTAAAAAATCGCCAACACACACAGAGATGGATGTATGGCTACGTAACTTTTGCATATGTCAAGCTATAACGCTAAGATTTAGAAGAAATGTCAGCAACACAACTCAAATCGGAACAATGAGAGCGCCACACGGTGACGCTACCGGGAACATTTTGATCAAGCTGGTATATTTTAAGACATGATGTGGGACTTGGAGATATTTCAGAATTTTTTTTTTTTATTTTTATGTTCATGTTTTTTTTTTTGTTGTTGTTTTGTTTACATGGTTAGATCAATATGTCTTGTTCTATTTAGTCGTCTTATATTTACCGTTTCTTGTGTTAGCAGGGTGTTGAGATCGCTGTTAGTGTGTGATATTATTCTTGCTAAGTGTTTTTTGCTCGTTTCAGATACTTCTTGCGTTATTGTGTGAATTTGAAGATTTTTGTGTACATCATTGTTTGTTATATACAATTCACTATTGTTATAAGTATTTTAGATAGTTGTCGTTGGAATATATTTGTGTTCGATTATTTTGCTGTACCCCAGATTTGAGCTCCATATGTCCAGACTGGTTTTTTAATAGCTTTACGGGTATATAACAGTTATATTTTTGCAAAATTTAACTTTATTTATCAATATAGTTACCTTCGAGGGCGGTACACTGATTGAAACGATTTTTCAATCCTTCGATACCAGTTTTGTAGTACGATTTCGGTTCAGCCTCAAAATAGGCCTCTGTTCCGGCGATTACTTCTTCATCGGTCTTAAATCTCTTCCCTGCGAGCATTCTTTTGAGGTTTGCGAACAGAAAATAGTCGCTGGGGGCCAAATCTGGAGAATACGACTTATGACACGGTGCATTGTCAAGATAGTTACCTCGATTTGGCATCAGCTTTTTAACAGCAAGCCTCGTACCATTGCACAAACGTGGTTGATTTAAATTCCGTTCACCGTGCACCATGCCATCATTATTTGAATTTTGTTGACGAAAAATGCAACAATTACCATCCAACAGCCACCGAATTTACTTGATTTGGCTCCATGTGACATCTTTCTGTTCAATCGAGTTAAAAAACCACTGCGGAGAAAGAGTTGCAGCCGCCGAGAGGAAGTAATGGATTGGATTGGATCAAGCGCTCGCATAAGTGTGTTGCAGTCGATAAGGATTACTTTAAAGGGAACAATATAGATTTAGATGAATAAATTTGTATTTTTACTTTTCTGAATAATTTCCGGGAACTTTTCAAGGTAATACTTGGAAAAACAAGCAAAAAAACAAAAAAACTTAATGCGGACGGATTGCCACCACATGCCACCAACGCTAAAACTCGGTACAGTTATCATTTTGCTACAACTATTACTGCTGAACATAATTGAAACCACAGTTCTGACTGGCAACTTGAAAGGAGAAGATATGTTATTGCCACAGATACGGATAATACCATTCCAATTCAAATGGTTGCAGTTTCCAGTACGATTGACATGTGCAATGACAATCATCAAAGCACAACGTTTCAATTTAACTTGAAATGCTCAGTTGAATTAAAATTTTGAGTACGTCCCTGAGTTGGAAAGTCAAATTAATATGCATTCATCTCATTCAAAACTGTGGGTTTGTTACACAAACATAACTTATAGAGTTTTTTTTTATATATTTTTTGTTCTGTTTGCTTTGTTACACAAACATGTCTAATAGCATTTTCTATTTAGTTTTATAGTTATCCCCTTTTATTATCTAATGTTGGTAATAACAAACATTCTTATTAGGAATATGGTATATCTATTTTAAATGATAAATAAGAACACCGATTTTCCATAGGATCCATAACTTTTATTCGTACATTAAATTACATAAATTCTTCAATATTACAATATTATTAATTAAATAAAGTCTAAATGTTTCCAAATATTAACCGTCAATCGGTTGGCCACTTCTTATTTTTAAGGAAACGTTATAAACCTTGAAACTACGAAATCTGGATTTCAAAATCATTGAGAATTCTGAAAAAGGAATTCTCTTTATAACTTTTAGATTAAAACTCAAAGTAAATAAAGCATTTAATAAGAATAAAATTGCAGTCAACCAAGGCGAGTTTAAAGAGTAGCCATATCTTCATTTTTAAACCATCCACATTAAATTCAGCCCAGTTCTAAAGATTGATTGTCTTCTAAAAGTATGTACTTATGGTTGATTTAGTTAGCATTTCATTTCCTTACCGATTTTTTATGCCCCTCCATGTAATCACAGCACCTTCTGCCCAGACATTTTCGTAGTTTACGAGATTCAAAAGAATAGAAAGTTTATGATTTTAATTGTTTTCTGTTGGATCTATGTTACTGAATTAAATAACCTATAGATTAGAGAAGTATTTAATGAAGCGCTTGTATTTTGGTACCCCCGATAAAGAGTCAATTAACAATTTTCGAATTTGATGATATGGTTTCTACGATACTGCAAATGAATCCAATGATGCTGCCAATTTAACGAAATATGTGAAATGGTTTCCATGGTGCAGTTAATTGAAGCAAACTCAATGTCATCGCTGAAGAAGCGACTTCTATAACTCAGTATACCCTTGGTAAAACAAATCCTGTTCTTTGATAATGTATGTTTTTACGTTTTATACGGCGCAGAAAACCCAATTTACACTTTATTTCTTTCATTTTTTCTAACTAATTAGTAAATTTCTACACACACTTATAGTTTTATTTTAAATATAACACACGATTGGTTTTATGCTCTCCGAAGGATCAAATATACTCTCAAAACTTAAGAAAAAAAAAAACGTTAACGTTAACAAAAGTGGTGCTGTATTATATATATATATATATATAAATATATATGTATTATATATATATATATATAAATATATATGTATTATATATATATATATAAATATATATGTATTATATATATATATATATATAAATATATATGTATTATATATATATATATATATATATATGTATTATATATATATATATATATATATGCATTTATACATTTTGCAAATTATAGAGATTTTTTTTGTGGAATATGTTGGGGTATCTTAGCTTAATGTGTCATCTGTGGCATCATCAGTATCTAATTTTTTTCAAAGTCTCCATTAGACATTGTTTAGCTTAGAAAATAGGTTTTCCAGAGACAGATATAATTACAAGTTAAAAAATACTTAAAACAGTTACTTATGCTTTTATATATTTGACCACAATATAAATTGTTATATTTAAGCACTTAATGCGAATACCAACTAACATACGAGTATATAGAAATCTTTCCAGATTTCACCCTTTTCTTTCACTTTTCACTGATTGCTTCAAATTGTGTAATTTTATGTCTGTGAAAACATGTGATGAGAAAAGTGTGTAGCTTCGTCGGATTTTTTTTAATGAAGTTGGTCAAGCAAGTGTGACAGCAGCGTATAACTGTACCTTGCAGAAATTGAACATATTAATACACAAAAACGACTTGACTTGATTAATGGTAAAGCTCTAATTTTGCATGACATTGCTCATATCGGAAACATTGTTTCCAAAGATGATGCAGCCTAAAAGAGTTTTCTAATCCGCAGTGTCTTCGGCTGTTGAACAAAAGTGTTAAGCTGACTGACGTATCAGACCTTCAAAGACGTTGAGAATCAGTGAAAGGGAACTTCACTCGTTCCACCCCAAAAAAGTATTTTCAATGTTCGGGTTTTCACCCATCGGCACAAACGTATTGTACAGCCCAAGATAAGGCAACGTGGTATCAAGTCAGGCCAAAAGACCATACATTATGGATACAATTTTTTTTTAACGATGTAATTTATTCAATCTATAAATGTTTGGCATATCAATTTGCCACATGCTGGCTTCGTTTCCAGGTGGGTTTTCGTCGAATTAACCGAAACCGTTTTATACCATAAGGTTATTTCATTTTTTTTTTTTTTTATCTTCTCTTCATAATTGTTCATTTTTACAAATAAAATCAAGTATTGTACAATAATTCTAGGAGATATAATAATGACATAAGTATTTAATAAAAAATAGAGATAATGCCACTTCAAAACTTTTTCAAATAATACCATACTTAAAATAAAAGAAAAAAAGTGGGTGGGGTGACTTTGATAATAAAAAGCAAGAATTAAGACATTTTAAACAAGTTGGTAATAAAAGTAAATGATAATTGAAAACGAAGCATTACACCAGAATATCAGAACATAACATCAAATAAGGATTCAATACTTTTGAGATCAAAGCAAAAAAAAAACATTTTTTTGTATATTTCACAAAGGCAAGATAATGTGAAAAAGTTCTGATAGATTGAGAAATGAAACAATACTATATGCTTAAAGTTACGAAACGCGGTTGAAAGAAAAACGGGTATATGTAGCTGATTTAAAGAATTGCCACGAAAATTGTGATTGAAGACTTGTCTGAAATTAAGATTTCCTGACCTATTAAAGAAATTCCTTAGCACTTTACAACAGTATAAATGACGAACCGGAAAAATATTGAAATCCAGCATGTAAACCGGGCTTACGGCAAATTTTCTTCAAAAGGTGTTTCTGAAGTAACAAGAGTGGCTGAATTTTATTGAAATAAACTCCTCCCCAGCAGGTGATACCATATTGGAATCGAGAATGAAAGATTCCATAACAGATATTTATCAACAATTGGATAGAGAAAACCTTGAATTTTTTTTATAATCCCGCGCACGCACCAAAGGGATCTGAATACCCTTTTACTGGCTTTTCTCCAGGGCCGGGCGGGTGGTGTAATATTTTGAAACTCAGTTGTATCAGATTGCATTTAGCCCAGCCAGCAATCACTCCAACATCAGTGTTATGCCTTCATGTCAGAGCTGGCGCCGATGGGATTTTCATATAACTACATACAAATTCTATGAAAAGACTTTTCCAGAGAATTGTCTCGCATTCGAACCCGCGACCGTCTGCTTGAGGAGTCTATGCATATACCAGTACACCATGGCCACCCTCTGCAATAGAAGTTTCTGAGAGTTCCACAAAAATAATTTTTCAAATTTTCTATGTGATTTTAAAACCCATCTTTGAGTCAGTAAAAAACCCCAAATATTTGAATTTATTAAGTCTCAATTTGGAAACAATTATCACTACAGCTTTCACAATTATAAAAAGTACAAGAATACAAACTTGTATAGTAAGTGCATTGTGCGAGTCACTTGATTGAAAGAAGACTCGGCATCAAAACTGTTTTGAGCTACCAAATTGAAAAACTTTTTAGTTCTTGAGCTTACGAATAATTTGTGCTCCGCAAACCATAACCTTAGTCGATGAAGATCCCAATTGATATCTGATATATAATTTCAAGCACTGACTAAACCATGAGCAAAATTTATATCATCCGCAAATGCTGTCAGAAATCATTTAAAGGGCAGTCTGAACTTATTCATTATTATAAATTAATTAATATTAATTAATGTAAATCAAGAAGGGTATTGGTCCCAGAACGGAGCCTTGAGGCACTCCTAGATTAATGAATTAAATTTCGCTTCTGGTATCATCAATTTACATTTAGTGATCTATTATTCAAGTAAGACTTGAACCACTCCCAAATAAAGCCTCGAAAACCAGCATTTTCAATTTTACTTAACAACATATCATGATTGACCATATCGAAGGCTTTGGTAATGGCAATAAACAAGCCAGATGAATACTTCTTTTTATCCAGGTTAAGTAGATCTACCCTTCCGAAAACCAAATTGCACAGAACTGAAAAATTTAGTTTTATTTAAAAAGCTCAACATCCTCTTTCCCACAAACTTTTTTGAAGATCTTGCTTATTGAAGGTAAAATAATATAGGCCTTTTATTACTCAGTTTATCACCAGATCCTTTTTTAAAGAGAGGAAATGTATCGGCACATTTTAGAGCATCAAGAAATACTCCACAAAAAATGCTGTTATTAACTATGTTATAGTAACAACTAAGAAATATGCAATGTTTTTGAGTACAAGATTAGTAATGCCATCATACCCAGAAGAATTTGTATTTTTCAACATACCAAAGGTTAAAAGCAGTTCTGATCCAGTAATTGGCTGGAATAAGAAGCTATGACTCTGCAGAGGATCACCAGGGTTACAATTGTCAGTACGTACACAAGTTGGCTTTTTTATGACAGTTGTTATATTAAGGATGCTATTGACTTATGCCCATTCACCTCTTCGATCACTTTTGGCTGAATTGAATTTGTTATTGTAGTAACTATCACGACAAACAGGAATTTCTCTTTTTAATTCTGAAGATATCTTTTTATATTCTTGTTTTGAATAATTATTTACTGGTTTTCGTAAACATTTTATTCTTAATTTGTTTTTTTTTTTCTTAACTTTATCTTATAAATAGTCTGTTATCGAAGGCTAAAGCCGTTTTATGGATTTGTTAGGCTAGACTCTAGAACTAGAGTCATTTGAATTGTTATTCGTCACACTATCGACCTGCAATCCTGTCATACAATGATCTGTGATCTCCAGATCGAAAACGCACTTCTCACAGAAACCGCGAAAAGAGGACGCAAAACGCTCATAAATGTGATCTATACATTTTCCCGATCTAGGTCTAGTTATTTTTCATAAACGATACCAATCCATGAGAAGCTAACAAGTCCAAACAAGTGAGTACAACTTTACTTTTCTCCAAGATAACAATATTGAAATCTCCTTAAATTATCAAATTTTTTTTATTTCTCACTATCCAAAAAGGATAGAAATTCTTCCACAAATACTGAAACATTGAACATATGAAGCCCATAGACACATAGCATGGCATAGGCCTCACCTTTCAAAAAATCGGTACTCGGAAAACCTAACTCCGACACATCAAACACATTATAATCTATTTTCAAAAAACAGCCAACACCTCCTGTAGCGTAATTCTCATTCGTATTTGTGTAAAAATTACAACCAGTTAACACGTAGTCGCTTTTTTTCAAAATCATAAATCCAGACCTCCGAGACAACGACAAAATCAGGAATATACTTTGTTGAAGCAGTATGTTTCATTAGTAAAAACTTATTCACAATTTGTGATCTTAATATTAAAGGTAGAGAAATCATCAATTAATTCATTTTTGAAAATCATTTAAAATAAAAATAAAAAAGACAATGCACTACATTTGTACAAGGTCATTAAAAGATATTATTGTGATGATTTTTCCACCTTCCACCTTTCTTGTTAGTATTTTGTTATTGTTATACCAAAAATATTTTAACCCCTTCTACTTCTGAGCCTCTTTCGCCACCATAAACAAAGCACGCATATATTTTGTAGGCGTATCATTGATGTAAATGTTGGTTCCAATACTTTTGCTCCCACCACTGATGCCACTTCCTCTGCCTTCGCTGCTTCCAAGTAGAAAAACTTAAACAGAAGATCGATGAGCATCATTCGCTTGAAGAGCTGCTTCTGTCTTTCACATTTCTTCTCTACACCTTTCGTATGTAGTACTTGTCAATTTCTTCATCAGAAACCTCCAAAGACAAAGCATTATTAAAAATTTGTTGTGCTATACTCTTCGCAGTTGTGTCATTGACCTCGGAGACACCAGTTATTTCAATGCATTTGCTTAGTTGGTGTTGTTGCTGCCAATTGAGTATATTTTCGAGCATTTCCACTTTGGACTTTAGCTCATCATTTTCTGCGCGCAACTTGTGCAAAAAATGAAGAAACTGACAATTTATTTCTTCAAGACTAGTGAGTTTTTGGTATACCATTTGTAGCGTTATTAGAATGTACGTTTTGCTATTTGAAAATATAACTGCATAGTGTCGAGCAGCGTTTTGACTTTATTTCAAATTTCTGTCAGTTTATATTCAATGACAACAGATTTAATTTTGACCGTAATTGTAATTTGGGACTTTTCATAAACTTTCAAGATAATTCATGAAATAAAATCAAATTTATCATATTGTAATCAAAATTCAAAGAAGAGATATTGTTTTCATATATTTGAATATGTTAACAATCGCTTGTACTTCAAGCTTTTTTTTTTAAGAACTTAGCACTCAATAGGGCATGATTACTCTTAAAAACATATACAATATTGTGAAACTTGCCTAAGGAACGAGCATAAAATAAAATGCTCAACCGGAAATTGTTGATGTAACTCTAAATAAATTCGCACATACCAAAAACCAATTTTTTCCCAAATCTGATATACCAACACACAACAATCAATAATTAAAAGAAGTTCGACAGACTTACTTAATGGAGGCTTAACGTGGGAAAAGCTAAGGACTTCTTCTTCAATCATCCTTTCGTAAATTGTACAAATTTGAAAAGAGAAATCCTGACCATGAGGTTGATTTTAAATTAATGTTTTAGTTTACAAGATTAAGAGATATCAATTTAGCTGGAGAACTAAGAAATGCATATATTATAGCATTCAATAGTGATTTCAATTTTGTTACATGGTCTAAGATAATGAAAATATTCAGAAATAACAAATCAGCAATGAAAGAATATATTCAGGGAATTTAAGACAGAACTTTCACCATATCACTATCTCTTCCAAAATTTTTAATCATAATTCCGTTTTCCAAACAACATAGACAAAACAAAACAGCGAGTGACATAAAATGAATAACATGAAATTCTCAAGCAATTGCGATTCAAACACAACAGGCATTTGTTTGATTCAAAAATCATTATGCTATCAACATTAAACTTTCGCTACGGTTTGGTTTTTTATTTAATTCCAAGCTAGGAGAAAGAAAATGTTTCAGTCCTTGTTTATTCGCGGAGAAAGTATTTTTTGTCGAAATTATTTTTTAAAATACCTGACTAGAGAGTTTCAAAATCAAAATAAATAGTATACGAGTATTATAATTCCTCCTAAGGCAGAAGGGAATGACAGTTATTTCAATTAATTAACATAACAGGGCTAGCAATACCGACAAAATTAATTGTAAAGAATATGATGAACGACTTACTAAAACCAAAAACAGGCTCAAACAATTACCTAACAGGATTGAATGGAAAATACGATCTCCCAAGTATCGCCTAGAGCAATGGCAAATGACCTTAAGTGGTCCGTAAGGTTTATGAATCTCATGAAACTATTGGGTAAGTGCTTTCAAAGTACAAACCTTCATAAAGGGCGAGTGAAATCCTGGCTCTTAGAAATAACATTTCAAAAAGGTTTTCATACCTAGAAATTATTCTTTACTCTGATAAACATTGGATTACCTTATTTTTTCTGAAATAACATCTGTAATATAAGAGGCCGAAAAAAGGATCAGAACAACCGTTTAAATGTTGGATAAGAGGAATTTTATTCTAATAGTCAAAATTGGAAATTGTTGTAATGTGACATACCATAGTACAGTCAATTGCTGTACAATTGCACTAAAATATAAAATGCACTTGCCTAGATTACGGACATAAAGGAAATTTGTGGCACATGGTAATGACGAAATCAATTAATACAATTCAACTTCATTGCATGTTGTCAAACGAAGTATTAAATTCAAATATCGTGAGCAAATTGTACCTTAAATACTTGCTCCTTTACTTATTCAATGGCGCTAATTCGCTAACAGTTTTCAAATAAATTTTTTCGTCATTTTGCGTTATGCTATCATAGCTGAGAATCTATCTGTATTACCGGTTTTGTTTAATATACAACGTATTTTGAATTGTTTAACGGTGTGACTTGCACCAAATAAAAGGTTCGATACTTAAATTCCAAAAACAAAAAAAAAAAATCGTAATTTTGTCCGATAAACATGTATGTATGTATGTGCTTTCTCTGAAAGCAGACATGCCGCTATCACTTATTAGTTCTTAATGCACCACAGGCGTATCATTAATGTAAGTTCTATTGATTGTTCTAAATTTGATCTTTTGCCATGTGTCTACTCAAATCAATATTATTTGACCTTTTAATTTTAACCTATATTAACTCATGTATTTCCAAATAGAAGGTTATTCATCGTGAGGTTTAATTTATAATGTAAAATAAAATACACAAATTTGAAAGTGAACTTAAAATTTTTATTATTGGTTAAAAGAGCAATTCATGACATTTACATTTCAAAAATGATATTATGTAAATGTTGGCCACGACTTCGTCGGAAGGTCTAATTTTGGGCGACTCGTTCGAACATAGCGACTGGTATCTCGCGGATAACACGAGTAATGTTGGTTTCCAAAGCGTCAATCGTAGTTGGCTTATTCCTAAAGATCTGAGACTTTACATATTCCCACTTGCACAAGTTGAATTTTATATGCTTGAAGCCGTGTTCCTCATATAAAATACGTCAAGTTTTCGAATACGCCAAGCCAAGTTGCTAAGAACGACGACGAATCGATTCGTCACGGTATTCGCGTACACTCTCAGCTACATCTGCTATAGTCTCTTCACTACGTGCTGGATGTGGTCTAACCGGTCCAGTATCATTCACTAATGGAAGCTGGGACTCAAATTTGCGAATGGTGTTGGCAATAGTGATTACAGTAGGTCGATTATGCGCACCGTAAATTTTCGATTCGCACGAAAAACATTTCTTACAGAACGCTGATTTTCGTAACACAGCTGAACAATTTGGGGACGCTGTTGAGGTGTGAGCCTTTTCATGATGATTTGTCAATTGTTATTGAATATAAATAACAAAGCAGTTTGATAGGAGTCACGCGTAATTTGTCAAAAAAAGTCTATTGAAAATCATACCTCACGATGAACCACCCCTTATAACGACCCTTACGAATAATAATACATTTGACAGAGTAAAAAGTGCATTTAAGTTAAATGACGTGGGATAAAATAAATGATTGGCTTGTTAGAGTTCTGTAATCAAACTGAGCTGTATATATAAATCAGCTTTAAGCTTATTATAGTTAAGAGTGATGCGTATGACGTTTTTGACCCCATCAGTGAGCAAGTGACAGCTCATCACATGTATCTGGAATTGTGCTCACGTTTAATTACAATCTGATTTTATGTTGATTTGTCGAAATCTTAAGAGCACAGGGGGTGCATACACCAGAGGCTGAGACTCTGTGACGTAATTACAAAAATCAAAATAAAGACTTTAACCCTTAACCCAAATATTTTACTTACAGCAGAAATCGAATGGTCTACACAGATATAATTTTCTGCAAGCGAAGCCTTAGATTTTTGTATATGTATCTTGAGCTCGATGAGGATGCACAATAAAAACATTAAAAGAACATTGCTTCATCTACTTAGCTATCGCTTCAGAAAGCATTCCATGTTTATCATTGTTCTACAGTTTAGTATTGTTGCTCTAGGAACGTCAAGATATCCTGCCAGTTTTTGCTGTCTTTTGTTTGACGAACACTTTGTTCATAAGCCTTCACGATCTGCTTATCCAGCTTACGAGCCATAACCCGAACAAGAATTAACTCTGCACCATCTAATTTTTCAAGGCGTGTATATATAAATTGTTAGTGTCCAGGACACATTTTATTTGAGTTATTGACTCTGCATTCATTTCTGGAAGGTCCAATATCCGAACACTATAAGTGGCCGTCTCGTTCCAGTCAGGATATCTTATGTTGCTTCATAATTCGCTGATATTACTCATAGATGCTGGATTAATTTACCTGCATCTCCTTTGGCTTTTCACTTCAGGTGGTACATCTTCTCTTCATTCGAGAAATCGTGTCAATGAACGACGTCCTTTCATCAATATTTCCATATAACACTGGAATTTAAATTTCTTTCAACTTTATTATCAATTTTGGTCTCGTTTCTATTTGTGGCGTTTTGCGCCTGTCTTCTATAGATTGAAAAAATAGCTCTATATAAATCATTTAATTTGGTTTGCAGAACATTTTAATTTTTATTAGTGTCTAACAAGCTTCATCAAAGTTTTTTCAAATATTTTTAATTTTCCCGGAGGTAAATTCATCCTCGTTGTTACTGAATTTGCCAATAATTTATTAAATTTTTTTTAACTTAAGGTGAAACTGGTTCATTATTTTTCTATTGATAATTTTTGCCGACTCATCCTCAATACCAAGCTGTGGTCTGTTGCATGCTTCTCATACGCTATAATAATTCGGACTTTTTTGGCTTTTAAATAGGTATTTTACGTATATTCAAATTGATCGTTTTAAGATAGTCATCTTAAGTGATAACTAACATCATAAATTTTTTTTTTTGTTATCATATTATTTCCAGCATTGCTTTCTTTTTGGAGTTCTAACTCGTCATTGCTCTAGCACGGTGCCTATGGAGACAATTTTTTTCCCTTATTGCAATCGCTGCCATCGTTGGTTTTTAAATTTAGTATTGTATATAGCTGGTGGTTATAGGTCCCGAGAACAACCTATAAGAAAACTAAATTTCTTTGCAAAATTCGACTTTATTTATTAACATTGCCGCCGGAAAATTCACGAATTTTACGAACTGTTACCTTTGCAGATCGCCCAATTTCGTATTGAGATTGAATTAAGTTGACTTCATAACTAAGATTGGCAAAGATTTGTATTTGTATATTGTATATGTCAAAAGATCAACCACATCGAATTTAATAAGTGACAGTAATTGATAGCCAACATTCACACCATCCGTTGGCCCACTGTTTACATGTCATTTATGTTCCGATGTTCTTTTTTTTCAAATAATTGATTATTTCCAGGTACATCAATAGTTGCTTATTCACTCTGAGTCTATTACTATTGGTGTTGGAAAAAAACAGAACTTCTCGAAAGACCAAATGATTGGAGAAAAAACTACCTCCTTGATATCTTACATTAAAACACTTATTAATTTCATTTCCAATTTGAGTTATGGATCTAAGTTATGGATGGACAAACATATCAAACATTCAAACATATTTTCTTGCATCCGCTCAAATATATGAGGTGTGTTTAAAAAATAAGGTTACTTTCAAAATTTCACGGGCAACATACATTCGATTATCGATATACATGTGTTGATACACATGTTCCGAACATTTTTTTACAGTTTCAAGTATATAGCATACTTAGTTTGTTTTTGACAAATAGAACGGTTAGACGTTATATGGTATGCTGGACGATTTTTAATTATTATAGAAAATGGAGCAAAGAATTTGCATCAAATTTTGTGTAAAATGAAGTACTCTAGCATACTTAATATGTTGACATTGGTATACGGTGAGTCTGCTCTAAGTAAAAAAAAATGTTTACAATTTACAATTTACATCTTCCCAGATAGCCGAGAAGATGTCAATGACGAACCTCGCTCTGGACGCCCCAGCACATCAACAAGAAATGATAACGTCGAAGCTGCGAAGAAAATTGTTTTGGAAAATCATCGAATTACCGTAACAGAAGTTACTGACGATATTGGCGTATCGGTCGGCTCGTGTCTTGCAATTTTTTCGGATTTTTTGGGCATGAGACGTATTTCAGTGAAGTTTTTCTCCGAAACTTCTTAATTTTGATATTCTGAATGACGTCAATTAAGATCCTGACTTGCTCAAAAGGGTCACAACTGGTGACGAATCATGGGTATACGGTTATGAAGTCTAAACCAAAGCTCAAATGTCCCAATGGAAGCACCCAGAAGAGCCAAGACCAAAAAAGCAAGCCAAGTTCGATCAAATTTCAAAGTTTTGAACACTATTTTTTTCGATTACCACGGCGTAGTGCATCAGGTTGGGAGAAGCAATACAAAAAAAAACATCCGAAATTGTGGAAAAACATTTCATGGCTATTGCATCACTAAAATGCACCTGCTAATTCATCGTTGCTTGTGAGACTTTTGTTGAAAGTATTCTTACCTTTAATACAAGTGCATAAACAAATATGTTAACTATGTCATTATAAATATAAATATGAGACCACTTCTGGCTTTTCACGTATTGGTTTTAACATTCTGGATACATAACTTTATTGGTTACTTGAAGCACAAACATCTTTCTTAACGATAGGATCGGCCTCTGGTGGGACTATCCGGACAGAGATAATTGAACTACGACTATCGTGCGATGTCTTGTCACACAAGGTCCGTAATAACCAATTCCGTACTCGCAATGGTTACAACAGCAACAAAAGAACAAACCGATATACATCCCCCAATCAATTTGGTGATAAAGCCGGAAATTGTTGTCCAGCATTCCGTTAGAATCAGCGGCCGGAAGACAAGTTTCGTTGGTGCGTATCGAGGAAGCCCCCGACGTATCTTCAACCTTTAAAAGCTTTCTGTTGCAAATCGAAAGAAAAGAATTCAATTTATAATAGACACAGGAGCCAAAGTATTTGTGATACCACTACAAACCCTACTACTACCCGCTTACTGAACGTAGGATCGACACATATGGCGAAACTCGATTAACACTCGATTTGGGCTTGCGACAACATTTCGTTTAGATTTTCATAGTAGCAGATGTCACGCAACCCATTATCGGGAATGATTTTCTACATAAATTCTATCTACTACTTAATATTAAAAATCGACCGATGCTCCAACGGTGACCACAGTCAGCAAAGACTCTGATTATTACACGATAGTTCGAGAATTTATAAATGTCACTCTACCCGCAAGACTTCAAGAACCACAACACCAAGCAAAGCGCCATATGATAACGAAAGGACCACCGTGCTACGATCGAGCTCGACGACTTTCTCCTTAAGGGCTACGTTGGTCCGAACGAGAAATTGAAACATGGATGGCGGACAGCATCATAAAACCTTCGGATAGTCAGTTTTCTAGGGCAATACTCATGCGACGAAAGAAGGATGCAACCTAGCGTACCTAAGGCGACTACAGACGATTGAATGTTGTGATAGTGCCTGATAAGTACCCTGTTCGTCATATAAGAGACTAGACACATTGTATATGGCTGTCAAATATTTTTCACAATAGATCTCAAACGCACATATTTCCATATTCTAATGTTACCCAAACGTCGCTTGAGGATGGCAATAATTACTCAGTTTGAATAGTTTGAGTTTAACGTAATGGCATTCGGTTTAGCCAACGCCGCTTAAACTTTCCAACGCTTCATCGATACAGTGCTTCGAGAAATGGATTTCATATTTTGCTATATCGACGATATTTTAATAACTTCGAGAACGCCAGAAGAACATGAAGAACACCTAAGACAGGTTCTTAAACGGTTACAACAGCACGGATTACCATCAAGATTGGAAAATACCAGCTTGAGAAATCAGAAGTCGAATATTTAGTCTACCTGGTAACGACCACTTCCTTACTACTGAGACCACTACCTTAAATAATCTAAGCCATGTAGGATTGGAAGTTGCCGCAGACGGAAGTTGAACTCCGCAAGTTTTTTTGAGCCATAAACCTTTTCCGACCTTTGATTTCCAACGCAGCAGAGGCACAAGTGCCATTATAAGCAATGATAGCAGCTTTCAGAAAGAAAGTCAACAATGTCCCACAGCCACGGTACTGAAACATACATTTTTTGCGAAATCACTCAGGAAACGAGCAGAGCAAGTCGAAAAGCAATCGCTAAAAAAATTATATGGCCATGCATGAATAAGGAAATCACCAGTTGGACCAAAACTTTTCTTCCATACCAACACTCTATAATCCACGGTCATATGCGAAATCCACTTGAGCATATCAGTGTATCAGACGAACGATTCTACCACGTACACCGTGACATAGTAGGGCCAATGGCCGATTCGCAAGGATAACGATGATAGACCGTTTCACACGTTGTCTAGAAGTAGTGTAGATAGAAAGCGTCACAGTCGAGGTCATCATCTACGCCTTTTTCCCAACATGGATTGCACAGCTCCAGCTATTATAAGGACCGATAAAAGTTCACAATGCAACTCACAACTATTTGACGCATTAGCAGCAATGATAGGAAGCCGGACGTGTCGAACAACTGACTGGGCAAATGTGTTACCCCCTGTCAACATCAAAGAAGAAATTGGTATTTCAGTAGCCGATCTAAAATACGGCATGACATTGAGAATACCAGGAGAATATTTCATCGGTGGCCTGAGACAATCCATCCATTAAGTTCGGTCGCAACGTACTGCCCATTACCACGAAACTCGAGTTTCACACACAAGTCACCCTTTTTAAGCTCTCTTGTGTTCGTAAGAGTCGACAGCCTTGGTAAACAATTGAAACAGCCGTACAAAGGCCCATACAAAGTACCTGAAAGGAAAAAACAAAATTTAAGATCTACTTCAAAGGAACTCCGACCGAAATTTAAATTTAAACCCGCTTTCACGGAAGTTTTACTAAACGATATTTGTATGAACAATAATCTCACGAACCAACAGGGAATTATAATAAAGGATAAAGTTGAAAAAATAATATCAGCATCCCACAAGATATGCAATTTATAATAGTTCTAAGGTGGAATTTAAAATGTGGATTACGAGTAGTAATAAAGTGGTTTAAGTAGAAGATAAAGAAAAGTAAACGGAGTTGAGAAATGCCATTTAATTATAAATTGTAAATGTATTGAATAAACTGATTATCTTAAAACGAATAAGTTCTATCATTTGTACCCACACAAACATTTTACATTGGTGTCAAAATTGGGATAGGACTTATTGTGTAGAAAAAAAAATAATAATTAATAAATATCGCTTTTTGTTTTTAAGCTGCTATAGATCGAAAATTATTGCCGTTGACCCTCGTCCAACTCAAATTCAAAATAAACAAGAGAAACCTCAGTGCCAGTGGAGGAAAAAGCAAGTTGATGCTCCGACTTGAAAACGCTACGAACAACGAGAAAAATGATTCAGATACATACTTCTTTGAAGTTGACGAGGAAGAAGAAGAAATAAGTACCGACAACGTCAGAAGAACAGCCTCGATGAAAAAAAAAGAAAAATCTGGAAGAACATAACAACAGTCCCGAAAAAAAGCTGGAGGAAAAGAAGGATAGCATCGAATAAAAGTAAGAACGTCCAAAAGAGGCTGTTTCAGATGAAAACATCAAAAAAGTCCACAAAATAATTACGAATGACCGTAAAGTGAAGTTGATCGATAGCTGAAGCTCTGAAGATATTAAAAGAGCGTGTTGAAAAAAAACCATACACGAAAGCTCTGTTCAAAGTGGATACCGCGTTTGCTAACAGTCGACCAAAAAAAAAACAACGTGTTGATGATTCAGAGGAGTGTTTAAAGCTGTTCAACCGCAATAAAGCCGAATTTTTGCGTTGGTATGTGACAATGGATCAAACTTGACTCCATCACTTCACACCAGAATCAAGGACGAAATCGCAGAAAAACGGCTGCATTTGAAGAAAAAGAAAGTGCTGTTTCATCAAGACAATGCAACGTGCCACAAGTCGATGAAAACGATGGCAAAATTGAATGAATTCGGCTACGAATTGCTTCAGCACCAACCGTATTCTCCAGATTAGGCTGCCAGCGACTACTTCCTGTTCGCAGACCTCAATAGAATGCTCGCCGGAAAAAGATTTAAGACCGATGAAGAAGTAATCGCCGAAACAGAGGCCTATTTTGAGGCTAAACCGAAATCGTACTACAAAACTGGTATCGATTGAAAAATCGTTTTAATCAGTGTATCGCCCTCGAAGGCAACTATATTGCTAAATAACTTTGGAGTTTGCAAAAATTTTGTGTTTTACTATAAAACGGCACTGACTTCTCAGCCCATGTGTTAGTATTAACATATTCTTCCTTGTTATACTTACAATAATGTTTAAAAATTTGTTAACAACGTATAAGTTAAGAAGATCCTTGCGGAATCTTCTAAAAAAATCTATTCCTAACAAACAACTTATTCGGGGGAAATAAAAATCAGTTTTACAAGGATTTATTCACGACCGAAGCTGTTCACAGTCAGACTAACAATGCCAAATTTCCATTATATTTCATACTTAATTCTAAATTTCACATTTGCTGATCTGCAGTTCCCATGCAGATCCATTCATTCTGCTCGCATCAGGTGGGAATCCAATTCTAAATGCAACGGAAGCTCGTGTGCAACGTCGACACTCTTTTTAGCTGGGTAAATGCGTGATCCTGATAACAGTCGCCCCTTCAAATATCTGCGTCCCGCAGACCACTTTTTGACCTCTCAATGCTGTCTTTGACCTTCGGGTTACACTTAGGTACAGTCATTTTTCGACGAAAGGATAGGCGGAGATCTATGATATTGCTCTTCCATATACCTTTCTACAGAATAGGCAGATGATGACTACAAAGAAAGCAACTAAAGAAATTTCTGTGAATAATTAGTTCTATATTTTTTGCACTTAGTTTGTATGTGCCAGATTCGGGATTATCCTTTTGCTGATTAAAATTGATTGGAGAGTGGGAAATGCTTCCTCTGAATGCAGAAGATCACTATTAACGATACTTTATTTTTGGCCCTTATTAATTCGTTTACCCGATCGCATCAGGAGAACCACCTATCCACAGTTGATTGACCTTATTTTCCTAGTTTTTACATCTTTTAATACCTCGAGGAAATACTTGAATGACTTCAAATGGTAGCTTAGGACAACCTTCATCCCTTTGTCATTAATGTACTTTGTCAACAATCGTTCGATGTCTCTCAAGAGTACTTCGTACTTCCCTAAGTTAATAATATGTATCAATTTAAAAAAAAACCCAATCGTCACCCAGGAGTTTCTTTCTTTGATTGTTACCACCGGAGAATTATAAGCGAATAGATAGATGTAAGGTCTGAATGGGAGTGAAAAAAGCTACAGTCAAAGTTTATTAATCAAGAATTTTACATTTTTTGTTTACAATTAATGGCGTGAATATTAAATTTTTATATGTTTGCCATGTTTGATAGCCTTATTCTTTAGATCTTATTATTTCGTCTTTTCTTTTTTTCTTTTGTATAACTTTTTGTATTCGGTCTTTATGTTATTTTTCTTGGTGCCCAACGAGTAAGCTCTCTATTAAGTTTTCGGGATAGTCACTGCGGATCGGAAGGTTCGTATTAATCCGCCTTGGTTGCAAGGTCCTTGTTAATCTTCGAACTGATGTTTAAAAGATTTTGGTAATTTATTTTTTGCGATCTATTGAATAAGACTGAATGATCTGTGTTGTTATATCGATCAACAACCTTATAGAGTTCCTTGACGCTCAGATCTTTATATTCTGCCCTAAGGCATCTATATATCTCCAAAACGGTGGAGTGAACTCGTTCTATTTGACTGTTAACCTCGCTTCTATGAGATGGAGTCAGATAGAGTTTTACGTCTTGACTTTTGATTAGATTTAGAAGAATTGGACTTAGGAATCTTTTTTCGGTGTCTGTGACCAAGATGAAAGGAACAGTAAAGAATTGCAAAATTTTAATAACCTTTGATCTGACATTTAAAGCAAACCTGTCATTTATGTAAAAAAAACTTTGAGAATTTTGAAAATTTATCGACAACTGTTAAGAATCTCTCATTTTGAATCTCCATTATATACATTCATATGAATTATTTCACATGGGTATCTGGGGATAGGTGTTGCTTGTAATTCCAGATTATGCGGATGTCAGTCGTTCCTGCTACTGTTACAAATATAGCACGAAGCTGTATAACTTTTTATCCTTGCATTCGTCAGTGGATTCTGTTGGCAATGATATGATTTTATGAGTAACCATATCCATATCCATATCAACGATGGCATTTGGCATAGGCCTGGTTTTACACCTAGGACCAGCCAAACATTTCAAAAGCTTTTAGCAACAAGTTGGTAGTGCAGGACATGATGGTTATTCCGCTAAATGTGTGACATTTTTTGACGAAGACGATTTATTGCATCGCAATAAAATTGTAAGTATTATATTCTTTTGGTTTATTCTGGCTTTTCAAAATGATACTATAAAATCTTCACATTTATTTTATCTATTTTTTCTTATAATTTTATTTATTCTTTAATTTTGGTGCGCAGAATCGGGGCGTGGAACCAGATTGGCCTAATAAAATTGTTGTGTGTCCACTTAGAATTTTAGCATCCTGTTGTTGACTGCACACGTCTCTGCTATTTGGAAGTCTATCGAATTGTTCTTGGCCATATCTACTCCGACAATTAGGGACTATATCCGAGCTCTTTACCGGTACATGGCGCACCCCCTCAAGTTTGAAATCGTAATGCGCAAGAGCAAAAATCGTATTCGACTAAGTTCTTCCTAAATTTAAATTTTGCATCTCGAAGCATGCCGAATATGCTTTGTGAAGCGTTTTGGGTTTTTGAATTACGAATAGTTTAGATGTATCCTTATTCAAAAATTAAAACCTCATAATCCTGTGCACATAAGTTCCAATGATTTTTTAATTCCTGTTGAAATTCAGTTCATATTTAAAATCACTAGATATTATTATTATATATACATACATTTCATACATTTCACTACAACCGACCTAGAAAATATTTTAAACACACTCTCTACCCAAGTTTTTCTAGCAGGTGACTCCATGAGTTAGAGTCTATTATGGGGCTCTCCTAATGCTAACGTAAGAGCATCTGAATCAATTCAAATTTAGCTGTCTTGAACGATGGCAGCCCAACCCACTTTTCAACACATAGCACTTTACACTGTAGTGACCACTTCCCGTTTATCAGTATTTTGTTCTGCCCTCAAAAAATCTACCCAATTCTAACCCCAAAATTTTAAATTCATCGCGCAGATTGGAATGTTTTTCAGAAAAAAGCCCTCGATTTTTAGCCAAACATTCCTGATCCTCCAGCATCAACAAAGAAGTAGCTATCACTACTAAAGGTTTTAGATCCGCTGCTAACTAAGCCACCCCATAAACAAATCAAAAACCTAGCAAAACAATTGTACCATGGTGGAACGCCTAACTTGCTGCCAGAACAAGAAAACATTATGGAGATTTTGAATTTGAATTCAAACACCTCAATTAAGAAAATATGAACAGATATAAAAACACTAACGGGAAATTATGTACCCTCCTCAATAAAAGTCATAATCTCTAATTCAATTCTAATCACTGATTCATTCAAAATTTCAAAACATTTTGCTAATATCTGGTCAAACTATTCTCAAGATAGTAATTTCTCTCATGAATTCTTTAAATCAAAACACATTGCTTTGTCAAGAAATCACCTAGATTACATTCCCTCTCCAACCGCAAAGAGTTGCCAATAAATGTGGTAGTTCAGAGTTCGAAAGTTGTTTAAAGTCTCCTAAAGTCAACAGCCCAGGTTACGACAGAATTTCGTATCCCATAATACAAAATGCACCTATCGAAGTCAAACGACTTTTTTACTTAATCCTCAATAAAGGTATCATACCTTAAAAATTGGAAAACGTCTATAATGATTCCAATCCCCAAACCAAATAAAAAGTAAACGACACAAACGGATATAGGCCGATCTCACTTTTGCCTTGCATTAGCAAAATATTAGAGAAATTTGTCTCCAAGAAATTGTTTTGGTTCACCGAAAGGCATAGTCTCATCAACCCAACAGAGACAGAGACGTGGCACCATTGATTCGCTCCTTCACATCGATGAATTCATTTCATCTGCCCTTTCAGCACAAAATCATGTATTTTAAATTTCGATTAACTTTGAGAAAGCTTTCGACCAAGTTGGTGTTAATGTTATATTAAATACATTATACAAATGGCAAATCGGTCCCAAAATGTATCATCATATAAAAGCCTTCTTGTGCATAGAAAATTTAAATCAAAAGTAAACATGATCTAAATAATGGCATCCCTCAAGGATCGCCACTTTCAGTTATCATTTTTATCTTAGCATTTCATGAACGAAGAGAAATAATTTGTAAATTTAATGATATTTGATAGATCACACTCTTTATGCAGATGATTTGTATATAATGACTTAATGCAATAACAATAATTGATATGTCAATCTCTTTATACAAATACCTAATAATATAAAAGACTGGTGTAACAAATCGGGAGCAGTTATCTCTTCAGACAAAAGTAAACACCTACACGTATGCCGTAAACGCAATTGCTCCAGATTTGATATAAGTCTAAGCGATATAGTTACACCAAATGTGAACTACTTAAACTGTTTTTGGCGATAAATTTAGATCCCAAAAACATTGTTCAGAATTAAAAAAAATCACTAGTATCCACCAGTATCCAGACATCTTTCCTCAAAAAATATTTATGCTCACATACCATAAATACTTTAATCTATGTAACAAAAGCAATCATTTTATCTAAAATCGATGTTAAGCTGGTTATATATAGCAAAACTTCACGATCAAATATAAAACAACTTTACTCGTCTTAACATGCTGCTAAACGAACCTCTTTTAAGGCGTTCAAGACCACCCCAATACACAACTAATTGACAGAAGGTGGCTTCTTAAGCATCGAAGATCAGATCAACGTCTTAATCCCCCTGCTCATTAACAAAATATTCAAATCATACAACTCTCCATTGTGACAGATGCAAAAAAAAAAAATAAACGTAAATCTAACAATATCCAGAGAACCAAAGAAAATAATAAACACCAGTTTGTCGCATAACAACAAAGACTCAACACCGAAAGAAATTTTTATCCAACTGTTTTAAGAATTAAAATATTCCTTTAATCCTATTATCTGGAAGTCTATATTTACAGACTGCTCGAAAAATGGCCAAATTACTGGTATGGCAAAGAAACTCCCAAAATTCTTTTCCATCTTTGCGGTAAAAGCGCTGGCAATTCTTAAAGCAACAAATATTGCACTATTATATATACAGGCAGCCCCGCTGTTGTTCTAACTAATAACACATTTGTCATCACTCAAATCAGGGACAATCTAATATCCCAAAGTCCAAAAATAAAAATCGTTTGGGTTCCAGCATATATAGGTATACCTGAGAACGAAGCAGCGGACATCGCAGTGCTTCAACGGACCCCAACGTCGCCGTACCTTTATATCAACTCAACAAAAATAATTTAAATAAATTATTAAAAGCACACTGGAATGCAAAAAAACTTGAATTATGGAACAATTACCAGAATCATTACTCTGCAATAAACCCTAACGCAAACCCCCAACTAATTCAACAACAAAAATGTTAAAATGCTTCATCCGTCTTCGTCTTGGTCACACACGCTTGACGCACAAACACTTCTTCAACAAAGATCCTCCCCCAACCTGCCATAAATTTAAAACTTAATCTTATTACTTTCATATTCTGACAGTCAGGGGTATCCACCAATTCTGTGGATGCCCCTGACCGCCCCCAATTATTTAAATATATTGTCAAAATTAAAACTCAAAATAATTCAGTAAGCCTGCGATGTATTTTCTATGTATTATTTTCTACATTTATGTAACATAATAAATAAATTTAAAAATATGTATAAATTTTGTTGGTTTGATTTGAAATGATTTCAGTATAATTCCTGTGCCATTTTGATTACTCCAATCCGGCTGAAATTAGAATGATAACAACTTCAGTTCGTAATTGTTGCAAATATTCTAAGTCATCAGCACCTGTAACCATGCCGTCAACATAAAAATCTGATCGAATTGTCTTGGATCCAAGGTGAAACTGTTGCTCATATTAATCTGCTAAATACTTAAGACACCGAATCGCAAGAAAAGATGCTGAAGTTGTTCTGTATGTGACAGTATTTAATTCAAATGCCTCTATAGGCCTCTTGTCATCCGATCGTTATAATATACATTGATATTTTCTATCCGATGGATGTACTAAAACCTGTCTGTACATCTTAATTATGTCCGCAGTTAAAGCATATTTACGCATTCGAATTCGAAGCATTATGGTAAAAAGATCATCTTGGATAATAGGACCTGCCATAAGAATACCTATCAACAAAATTTGTGTCGATGTACGACCGGAACCATCGAACACAACTCCTAACTTTTTAGAAGTACTGTTTGGTCTAAGTACGCCATGGTACGTCAAATAATAATGACACTGTGTTAGATCAACCTTTTTTACGAGAGTCGTATGACCTAAAGCTTGATATTCACGCAAGAACTCCACATAAGATTGTTTTAAAGTAGAATTTTGCCTCAGCCTACGTTCCAAGGAAAGAAAACGACGAAAAGCTATATTGTAGGATTCACCTAGGGATCGAGTACCTTTTTTTAAAAAGAAGCGTAACCAAAAATTTTCCAACTGGTAATTTCTCCAGGAATCGTGTTAAGTGGTATTCGCACTTTTCCCGCTCCTCCGTTCACTTTGATTTTTGTCCAGTTACAGCTGCAAGCTCTCAAAATTTTTTGACAAAAATATCAAGTTGGTTATCTACTGATACCATACAATTATTGCTCTTATGATCACATGAAATTGATCTATAACGACCAGATACAATCCATTGAAGCTATGTATTTTGCAATAATGATCGTTCCGTTGCTAATTTTATCTGACCCACTCAAAAAATGACTCCGCTCCAAGTAGAATACGTATATATGCAGGTCGATTAAATTGTTCATCTGCAAACTCAGTATTTTGAATAAGGTTCTAATCCGATGTATTCAAAGCACTGCCAGGCTGATATCCTGTAATAGGGGAAACTAGAATTCGAAAGGAAGCTTGAATGTTGAGATACGGGATCTTATAATTGTCTGGATCACAGAGCTAACCTTGGTTTCGGTACAACCTCTTCCTACAATGTCGACCTTTTTCTTTCTGTTGGAAGGTGAAATGATCGAACAAAATGTTCTCGAATAAAGTTAACCTGCGATCCTCAATCTAACAGTGCCCTTTCCATCTAAAAACTACCAGAAGCATCTTTAATAAGGACAAGAGCTTTGGCTAACATGACTTGCGTCGTTGTATTTGGTTTCTGTGGCATATTCATTGCTGAGTTTACAATAGCTGTTGACGAAGGTTCCCGATGATTTGAACTGGTGACTGTCTGATTATTCCGATGTAGTAACTTTTGATGTGGCTGGTGACAAGTTCGACACCTGTAACTAGATGGACACTTCGCAATACTGCATCCCTTCCCTAGGCAGTTCAAACATAACCCACGTTTTCTTTACATTATTAAAGCAATCAATGATTGATAATTTGAAAACACCTGAACAATTAATTATTGTGTGCATATTTTCTTTACAAAATGAACGAGATTTCGGTTTAACTTACAAAACTGATCGCCGACGACTTTCAT
Source organism: Volucella inanis (assembly GCA_907269105.1). Lineage (NCBI taxonomy): Eukaryota > Metazoa > Arthropoda > Insecta > Diptera > Syrphidae > Volucella > Volucella inanis. Next base: position 44,393,378 of record OU026155.1, on the reverse strand, counting down.
GGCGCTCCGATCTATGCTTTCCTTTGGTGGTATCACAAACAAGTTTGTTTTCTCTTGCTTTTAGAAATTGGCAAAGTTAACTCACTAATTTTTGCATTATCAACACACGCGCTGCAACTTTATTGTTTGCACTATCAGCACACGCACTGCATGGGCAAAAGAACTTTATTGCTGAATAAGGTATTATTGTAGGTTCAACACAGGTTCAATATTCCCGTCTGGAATATTTTCTAAAGCGGTGTCAGCATTTATAGACTATAAGTAATTGTGTAAGAACAATTTGTGTTTTGAATTGAGTGAGTTGACAATAAAGAGACTTGTGTCTCATAAAAAATATTTTTCTGAACCTTATTTTTATAAATAAGTTTACTGGCGCCCGAGCAGCAGGGACAGAATTATGTTTTAAAGTAACTTCCGTAAGAACAGTGCGTAACACGAACAGTGCGTGAAACGAACACAACCCATAACAGTGCGTAACACGAACAGTGCGTGAAACGAACACAACCCATAACAGTGCGTGGTACAAACACTTACCGTAAGAACAGTGCGTGGTACGGACATTTAACATATGAACAGTGCGCAAAGAAGACAGTGATCGAGGATTGTCCCACTAGTAGGCCGACTGCAACTCTAACGCCCTCAGCCAAAAAGAAACAAGACGTCCCATCCTTCAAGAAAAGAAACACAATCAAATCCGGAACCCACACAATGAAGTTTTTAAAAGCATCATTGTGAGTCCTTAATTCTCATTTTTAGATTAAGAAAAACTTAAATTTCGTACTTTCCTATTGTATTTAAAATTGTAAGGAAGTGCATTATTTTGAAATTCTACTAGAACTATAAGAACTATCAATTCCAAAAAAATATAATTGCGTTATTTACAAAAAAACAATCAAACTTTAAAGAAACACCCTTTAATATATTATTCAAATATTAAGTAATTTAAGGTGTAATTTCAAAAATCAATTAAACTTTTAAAGAACATTTTTATATATACAGTAAATAAGTTTTAAGTAAAGCAATTGGTTTATATCCTTATAAAATTTTAATTTTAATTTTAAATAAGATTTAAAGTAAGATTCAAACATAGAAGCTATACCGGACGCCTTAACGCAATTGACCGGTGCATTGAACGCACAAATTGCTTCGACAAGAAGCATTCTAGCAAATTAACGCTAGAATCTCGAAATGAAGTGAATGCTGTCCAACAAATGGCATTACAGTGTCCTAGGAATGAAGATAAGAAAAGGAGATAAGCAAGGTCCCTGACTCTATAAAGGAACTCCAAACTTTTGATGGAAATCCTGTTCAATATACGTCCTGGATACACAACGTAGAGAATATCCTAAAAGACTACGAAATAGTAAGAGATAAGCCTTTATATGGTGCTATATTGCAGAGTATAAGGCAGAAAATCAGAGGAAGCGCAGACACCGCGCTCATTTCATACAATATCTTTAACGAAAATTGGTCAGGTATAAAGAAATGTTTGTCACTCCACTACGCGGACAAACGAGACATAAGCACCCTTGAATACCAATTGGGTATACTTCACCAAGGAAACAGAAGCATTGACGAATTTTATGCTAACGTCAATCACCAATTTTCTTTAATAATAAACAAAATAAAGACAGAAGGCTACTCTTTAGAGACAGTCAATGCTCTGATCGAAAGTTATAGAAATCGAGCAATTGATGTCTTCATTCGAGGACTAAGTACACATCTTTCAAAGTCCTCATAATACAAAAACCACAAAACCTACCGGAAGCTAATGCTTCCTGTCTAGAAGTTCAAAATTTAAACTTTAGAAACATGACAATACATAACAGAAACACACAAAATACAATTACAATACCCATTAACCAAATTTTAGAGCTTAAACATAAACATCCAAAACTGTCACTTCCGCAAGGATATATACCACTTCAGCAAAGAAATCAAGCGTACAACATCCAGCACAAAAATCAAAACAATTATTCACAGCCAGCAAGACAACAAACGAATTATCCTCCACCACCTAGACTTACATAACCTAAGCCAGCATTGCCAATGGAAACTGATCAAAGCATTCAAAGCAAACAAGTAAACTACACGAATCGTCCGAATAACAGCGTTGTCATGATGGAAAATTATTGTCTCGTGTCTGGTCATTGATGGTTTCACCCGGTTTTAGCAGCTCATAATACAATACACCCATCTGATCCCACCAAATACAGAGCATTACCTTCGCGCCATGGATATTCGGCTTTGCCGTTGATTTGGCTGGTTGGCCGAAATGGATCCATTTCTTGTGTTTGGCAACAAACTGCGACCACAACTCATCCATCAATTAAAGCAAATAGAAAACTTATTTGAAAAGCTAAATGGGAGTAAGGCTCGAAGAACTTGATCGATTAACTGGATATGATCCGCATGGAAGTGGGTCGCCGGAATACCAGATGCGACGGATTGGGATAATTTACTGAAAACTCAGAATATGGTAATAGAAAATAACAATAACCAATACAAAATAAACGAACATATAACAGCAGTTACACAAGGAATAATAGAAAATTATAACAAAATAATTCAGAGAATAGATAATACAAGCATTGATAAATACGAGTAAATGATGTATTAAAAATTATTAATAATAAAAGAAGAATTTAGTGAAATAGTATCAGCAACTCAATTGACAAAAATAGGAATCGTGAACACTAATCTTTTAGACAAAAAAGAAATTCAAGAAATAATTGCAGAAATAGAAACACTTCCATTCGACAACGAAATCGAGGCAATCGAGTATGATGAACCAATCATCCTACAAAAGAAATCGATTATGCTGGTATACACTATATCTATACCAAAAACTTCCGCTAAAGAATACAATCATCTTATATTTAGAACCATAGTTAGAAATAACAAAAGAATCTATCCCTATTTTCATGAACTACTTTCAACCCATAACGAGCTTTATGGAATAAAAGATATTTGTTCAAAAATCCGAGACAGGACAATCTGCAAAGAAAATCAACTTGAAAAGCTTACGTCTGACCATTGCATTACCCAGCTATTAAGAGGAATAAATGCTGGATGTGATCATCAGTAAACCAATAATCGAACTTCTCACAAGCAACTCTCTTTTTTTGAAAAATTTCAAGGGAAATTTAGGACATGTAAATGAAACCCGAACTCTTAATGGAACCTTCCTTATAGAATTTAATAATGAAACCTAAACAATTGATAACAAGACTTTTACCAATAAGGAAATAAAAACCTTCCACGTCATCCCACCCATAATTCAAGCTAATTTAACAATTAAAGATGTAAAATTAGATTTAGAATATCTTCACTTTTTGCACAAGGAAAATATGAAGAAAATAGAGAAATTTTCATTCGGAAAAAACATGTCGGTCATATCAGATTTTAAACTTTACATTTTAATTATGACAATTGTAATATTTTTAATATTTAAATTCAATTGTAAAAAAGAAAAAGATTCTGTTAAAATACGAGTACCTCCAATAATACCAATGATCAATGACATCACCCCCCAACCCATTCAATTAAGATTTTAATCTACGAGACGTACATTTTGAGGAGGGAAAAATTAACACACCAATTTTTGCATCATCAACACACGCGCTGCAACTTTATTGTTTGCACCATCAGCACACGCGCTGCATGGGCAAAGGCACTGTATTGCTGAATATGGTATTATTGTAGGTTATGTTTCGCTGCACCAGACACAGGTTCCCGTCTGGAATATTTTCTCATGCGGTGTCAGCATTTATAGACTATAAGTAATTGTGTAAGAAAAATTTGTATTTAGAATTAAGTGAGTTGACAATAAAGAGACTTGTGTCTCATAAAAATGATAAAATATGTTAAAATATTTTAATAAATAAGTTTACTGCAACGTTTCATTTCAACATTTGAGCGCATTGTTTCCCAGTTGGTAACTGCTGGTAGTCCATGTGTTCATCCCACTTGCCTTGAAATTCTGCATCCAATTTGTTTATTACGATTGGTACTATATTATAAGAGTATTACAAATATCTGATTCTGAACCAAGAGACTGAAGAGAATTAAAAAGCGCTAACACTTTATTTATTATGCTACGTAGTTGTTATGCCGACTGTTTGAAAACCTTTGGTAATTCATATCATATCACTCCTTTTATCGATTAAGAGCCTTTATATAATTCTGTTTAGTGACTTGAAAAGCCTTCACTGTTCCTAAGGCTTGATCAATAAGAAAATTGAATAAATGATTATATTTTTCAATATTAGACAGTGAATTATCATTATCGACGAGAATCGTGAATGTGCTAATAAACTTTTTATATTCGGAATATTTTCCAATAAATTGTGGTAAGCGTAATTTAGGTAAATGATTTACTACATGAGATATTGCCCATGTACCATAGTCTCTAATGTACTACTTCTTCTTTAATTTCCCATTAGCGAAAAAGTTTTGCTTTGATTGAAACATACAGATCTTCCAATTCTCTTCAGGTTAGATGTCTTCGATTTTTGTCTGATATGTCAATACTTGTTTGAATTCCAAAGCGGCATTCTTACTCCGGTGGGGAGAGCGACTTTGTCTCAACTAGAGTTTTAATTTTGGGACTACTACCCTTGGTTGAAGATCGTGATTGTTTTAACTCATCTAACCTTGATGGCATTGTGAAATGTATTATTAAATATCCAAAGAAATTAAATATAGTTGGAAGCGGTAGACAATTTGCATAAAGGTTAACAAACTTGACGTTAATAAGGAACGAGCGACGGTCCAGTGCGACGAATTTCTTAGTTACGACAAATGATTACCACTGCGATCGTGTGACAAACTGTCAGTACCTTGACCATCGCAGCGATTATGTATTGTGATGACTGTACCAAAAAATTAAAAAAAGACCCTTATGTATTTAGTTCAACTTGTACCATCAGTCCTTCTAATCAGCGAATGTACATGTGAAGAAAGAAACCTAAATGAGCAACGAATGGCAAACAGACGAGCGAAAGCGCAATACGGGGAATTTCTTAGTTACGACAAATGATTACCACTGCGATCGTGCAACGAACAGTCAGTGAATTGACCATCGCAGCGATTATGTATTGTGATACGTACCAAAAAATTACGAAAGAAACCCTTATGTATAGTATTTTGATCAACTTGCACCATCAGTTTTTCTAATGAGCGAATGTACATGTGAAGAAAGAAACCAAAATGAACAACGAGTGGCGTGTGAAAAGAAAGTTTCATACGAAAAAAGAGTATGACGAAAAAAAAATGTGCGATCTGCTTTGTGAGATCTTTTGCTTCGTTCTAAATCATTCTTTCAAAGACACGATAAAAAAAAATCAGTTTTGCATCGAATTGTTACTGGCGATGAAAAATGATTTTATTTTCGGAATCCTAAACGGAAAAAATCATGGGTTAATCTGGGACAATCATCAACTTCGACTACCAAACCATATCAATTCGGCATGAAGACAATGCTGTGTTTCCGATGGGACCAGAAAGGTGTGGTGTATCACGAGCTCCTAAAACCTGGTGAAATCGTTAATACAGATAGCTACCAACAAAAAATGATCTATTTGAACCATGCATTGATCGAAAAATAACCAGAATGGGCCAGAAGACACGGCATGGTAATTTTGCTCCATGACAATTCACCTGCACACAAAGCAAAACTGGTTCAGGATTCAATCAAAGCACTTGGCTGGAAGCTGATACCCCACCCGCCGTATTCCCCAGACTTGGCTCCTTCCGACTGCCATTTGTTTTCATCGATTGGATACGCATTAGCTGAGCAGCACTTTAAATCCTACGAGGAAGTCGAACATTTTGTGAACTTTTGGTTTGCTTCAAAAGACGAACAGTTTTATTGGCGTGGAATCCATGAAATGCCTGAAAGATGGGAAAAATGTGTAGCTAGCAATGACCATCCTCCATCCTCCTTTTTTTAAAATTATACATTTGTTGTATTTTTTATGTGGGTTTTATGAATCCTTCTGCCTGTTGCAGTGGTAACGATGACTTACGATTATTATCACGCGCTACTTCTTCCTTTCGGGAAAGTGGCTTCTTTCTAGCCTGAATATAACATCACCTTTTTTATAAGCCCTTGGGGGCGTTTTTTTTTTATTTCTATTTTTTATTTGATTCTCTCTGTTTTCTTTTTATTTCCTGCTTTAATTCTCTATTAACTTTAGTACGGAAATCAATCATGTTTGGTAATTAATTCTTTACGTGCGGTCAAAAAAGATATCGTTTGGCTTTCGCTTTGTCACCGAATGAATTGAGTTATCGAAATATTTCAATTATAGTTGAATAAAACCTCTCAACCCGACCATTTACTTCAGAGCAACGTACGGGTGTCTGGTAGACCTTTATTCCTAACATCTCTATAAAGTTACTTATGATTGGGCTTAGGAGGCTACTCTCATTGTCGGTCACCAATATTTTTGGTGCCGTGAAGTAATGAATAATCTTTACAGTTTTTTCCCGAAGATGAAGGACACTTCTGTTTTTTATGTGAAAAAGTTTGCCAAATTTTCAGAATTTGTCAATACAGCTGATAAATTTAAAATTTTAGAGTTCAACATTATCCAAGTGAAGGATTTCTCAGGGATAGGAAGGAACGGGAGTTGGTTGAAATTCAGGATGAATTGGGTGTCTATCGTATTTATTAGCATTGCAAACTTCACACGATTTTGTGTATCCTTTTATCAGACTATTCATTTCCGCTAAGTAGTACTTCTCAAGTAGATGTTCCTTGTTCTCGCTAGGATTTCGATGTGCCCTTCTAAGTTCATTCATAATTTTTCACATCTTCCACCAATCTTTGCTTTATTCGAATCTTATAATTCGCAAAGTGCTCTAAAAAGACTTTCTGTAACATTGCAAGGCGAGACTTTAGAATTTTCGTCCCATTTATGATATTCGGTCTGAGTTTGGTTTTAGTATTTTGGTCAGTTTGATTTTTTCCATATTCTGATCGGCGGCATAGTGTCGAGAGAATCCTGGGTGTAGTTCTTTATATATATCCAGACCTCTTGCGGCCCTGATGATTATTTTATTTCGGAACACGTTTCTGTTCGGCACTGTGCACTGTCTAACTATCGGAGTCCGTCGATGCTTTCGCTTCGTAGGTTGAGTTGGTTAAGGCGTCAGTGCTCAAAGCAGTTACCGTTAAGGAATTTTGTTCGCTGGCTGTTTCGGTCGCATAGCCATTCTCAGCTCCCGCTGAACCGGACAAGTAAAGTACATGACTTTTGAGCATGGAGAGAGCAAAATTCGATTTACCAGATTTGTAATTCAATTCAGAGTTAAACTTCTCTATGCGTGCCTTCTAACGATTAAATTTAGCATTATAGTTTCGATTCCCAAGTGCGAAGGTCAAAAGCTGGTGATTTGTGCCATATATAGGGTAATTCATTTGAGGTTTGATTTATAATGTAAAATAAAACACATAAATTTGAAGATGATTAAAAGATCGATTAAAAGAACAATTCATGGCATTTACTTTTTGAAAATGATATCATGTAAGCGTTGGCCACGACTACGTCTGAGGAAGGTACAATTTTGGGCAACTCGTTCGAGCATAGCGACTGGTATCTCTCAGATAAAACGAGTAATGTTGGCTTCCAAAGCGTCAATCGTAGCTGCTACGACATAACATATCCCCAGAGAAAATAGTCCAAAGGTGTAATATCACACGATCTGGGCGGCCAATTTACCGTAGCAAAACGTAAAATTAAGTGCTCACCAAAATGATTTCTCAACATGTCCATTGTTTCACGCGCTGTACGGCTCGTAGCGCCAGAGCTCACCGAGATCGTGTGCTTGAATTTCAGGAAGCTCATTGTCCGATAACATGTCCTGATAACGGTTACCATAGACGGTAATATTCTGATTTGCCTCATTTTTGAAGAAATATTGACCAATGATTCCACCAGCCCATAAACCACACCAAACCGTTGGTTTTAATGGACGTAATGGTAGCTCTTGGTACTCTTCGGGTTGTTTACTAGCCCAAATACAGCAGTTTATTGAAGCCAGAAATAGGTTTCATCACTGAACAAAATTTCGCGATAAAACGAAAACGAAAACGGATTTTCATTGAGTTTTTTCAGAACGCATTCACTGAAAATGAGACGCAATTCAACTCGCCTGGCTTCAATGCTTGCACAAAATGTATTTTGTACGCTTTTAGGCCGAGATCCTCACGTAAAATACGCCAAGTTGTCGAATACGCCAATCCGCGCTACTGAGAACGACGACGAATTGATTCGACACGGTCTTTGCGTACACTCTCAGATACAGCTGATATAATCTCTTCACTACGTACTAGATATGATCTAACCGGTCGAGTATCATCCACTAATGTAAACTGAGACTCAAATTTGCGAATAGTATTGGCAATAGTGGTTTCAGTAGGTCGATTATGCGCACCGTAAGTTCCTCGATTCGTACGAAAAACAATTCTCACAGAACGGTGATTTTCGTAATACAGCTGAACAATTTGGAGACGCTGTTGTGGGGTGAGTTTTTCCAAGAGGATTTGTCAAACGATACTGAAGAAAAATGACAAAGCAGTTTGATAGGAATCACGCGTGATCTGACAAAAAAAGCCTATTAAAAATCAAGCCTCACGATAAATCACCCTTTAGATATGATTGTAAATTATCTAAGGCCCAGATTATTGCCAGCATTTCTTTTTCGTTGATTGCCCAGCGAAAGAACTACTCCGAAAGCGTAATCTGAAGCATCGGTCGTGAGGTCAAAAGCTTTATCGAAGTCAGGGAAAGTTTTCAGTTCGCCTAAGGACTTCAGTTCTTCCTCATCGAGACTCACTGGTATTTTCCTCTTGAGGTTGGCATCTTGTAATATGGCGAGAGCAATTTCAGAATTTTCTAAATGGGCTTCCTCATTGTCACCAAAGATGATAATATTATCTATGCTCACATAGCAAATTTTGCCTATGTATTTCTTAATAACGTCATCAATCATCCCTTGAAAGATAGAGGGCGCATTTTTCAACCCGGAGGGTAATCTGAGAAATTCGTACTTCACATTCATGGTGGAGAAGACTTTTTTCGGTATAACTGATGGTTTCATTGGTATTTGATAAAACCCCGAAGTCAGATGGAGAGTCGTGAAATATTTCGCTTTGCCAAGACTTGCTTGTGTGAAATTTACATCCGAAATTGCGTACGCATCTGATACGGTCACTTAGTAAAGACGCTTGTAGTCTACCACCATGCGATATTCGCCTGATTGTTTTGGCTTCTTTAGCACGACCCAGATGGGAGAGTTATATGGGCTTTTAGAAGGGCGGATAATTGTTTTCCTTAAAAGCTCATTTATTTCTTTTTCTATTACCTCTCTCATGCAGGACGGGTAAGGATAACTTTTTGCGAATATAGGTTCTTGGGGTGTGGTTCTTATCTCTGCCTGTATAGTGGTTTTTACAATTTCCCTTTCACTTATGGGCCCAAAGAGGGTCCCATATTTTAGGATCAGGCGGTTTAATTCTGACTTGGCATCTTGAGGGGTTTGACAGCGTAAGGGTATATTGTTAGGATGTTCTGTTTCCTGTCTATGACAGCCCTAAATTCTCTTAGTGTATTATCGCCAATGATGCCGTCGAAAGATGTAAGGCCAGGCAGAACGTAGGATATTAAAAGAGTATTATTTCCAATTTCTTCAAAGAAAAAGATGCCCGCAGGGGCATCTCCAAAAACGATGTTTACCTGCTTGGAAGGTTCTTCTTTGAGGAGGATGACAGCACCAGGGTATATTGTTAGGATGTTCTGTTTCCTGTCTATGACAGCCCTAAGTTATTTCAATGTATTATCGCCAATGATGCCGTCGAAATATGTAAGACCAGGCAGAACGTAGAATGGTAAAAAAGTATTATTTCCAATTTTTTCAAAGAATTTTACCTTAATACATTCTTTAATTTTAATGTTGCCGCCTGCAGAATGAACCATAAAGAGTGATTTAACGCGGGTTGTTTTTAGTGATAAAGATGGACTAATGAAATTCTTGTTAGCCCCGGTATCGACAAGAAATTTCAGAATAGTTCCGCTTCGGACGATGTATTCTGTGTATAGTACACTGGATAGCCCCCGGCATAAAATTTTGTTCGTCGATCGGTAAGTCTCGACCAACGCCTTGACTGTTTCTTGTAAGAAACTCTCTGTCTTGATCTTGTTGATCATTAGAGATAGCTGATGACTTACCGCTGCATAGAAGTCATCGAGCTTGGAGCCCCTTTGAGATATCTGAATAAACTGGTGCCCTAATGTCCGCATGTCCCTCTTATCTACGTAATACAGCGAAAGACATTGCTTTATTGTAGGCAAGTCATCATCGAAAATGTTATACGAGATCAGCGCAGCATCAGTTCTGCCCCGAATCTTTCCCTTATGTGCTGCAAAATGGCAAAATAAATCGGTTTTAATTTCACGAATTCAAAAATATTCAATATAACCTCGACGGTATGAAATGCTGGAGTTCCTTAACGCAGTGCGGCAGTCGACTTATGGCCTGCAAGTCGGACATTGTCTTAGGACCGCACAGCTCTACTGGATTCTGTAGCGCTGCCATTGGCACTTGCTTCCCTTCAAGTACTTTAAGGCGCCCTTCGATTCCAATAAGCTGGCTGAGGATACTATTAATCGATCCGGTTAGTTCCGTTAGGGACCAGTAACATCTTCCATTTAAAATGATAAATTTTGTTTTAACAAGGGAAGAAAATATATATTCTATAATAATACTTACTTCAAGCCGATATTTCTGCACTATATGTTAATTTGCACTTTCTTACTATTTGCCTTATAATATTTATAACAAAAATTTTCACTGCAAATATTACAATATTGCAAATATTACTAAGCACGTATTTTACACCAATTTTTTTCGCTTTTTCCTCTTTCAAAACACTTCCCTTAGGGTTTTTATCTTACACATTTTCTTAGTTTGATCACTCGTTATTATTCTTTTTTCACTCACATTAATCACAGGCGAAACCTGCCATGTTCCCATTCTTATGACAAAATTTTCCTGCTGGAGAGTTAGAGTAGTTACTTTGTTTCCATGGGTACAGCAACGTGCACTCATTAGAACGTACTAACTTCCTGTCCTGTATTAATGGACATAACAATTCACACGGGATAAAAGGACGCCTGCTCGGGCGTCAGTTCAGTTAAAACCGAACTCCTACTGTTCGGATAATAAAACACGGATTCAATTTAAACAGTTTCTTTATTAAAATTAAAATACTGAGGTATTTATTATTTTACTTCTTCGATTCCACTTGATGCGTGTACTTCATCAGCATAGGCTCCATGCGAAGTATTCCCACTGCAACCTTCGCAGTACGTCGGGTTTTCAGGTTGCTGTCTGCTGGATCGTGTTAACTAGCATTTCAAATTAAAATGTTTACATCGCTGACACAAGGTCTTTGCGAATTTAGCAAAAGCCACTTTATGCTTACTCTTAATATCCATTTTTTTTCATTTCAATAAAAACAGGCGACAATTACTTTAAAATCGTGATATGATGTTGTAAATTCTCCTGCAATATCAATTGTTTACTCTTTTTATAATTTTTTATTTAATTAACTCGGGCGAACTAAAGCTACGATAGGTAGGAAGGAGAGAGAGGTTCCGATGTAGGCTTGTTTTGAATGTCAGGAAATAAAAAGCTCTGCAGAGCATTTCATAAGCGAGATGTACGACTTAGGAAAGAGTCACGATGTTTCAATGTACGTGCAAATTCGGGCTTGAGTGTAAGCTAGGAATACTGATTATCATAGCGAGACGGGAGTTACGGTTAAAGGTTTGAAGGGGCAGAATACTACTTGTGATGAAAATAGCGAAAGAGCAAACTAAGATAGGAGACATTCGTCGGTGTTAGTAGTTTTCAATTGACTGGGGTAATATAAGCATCACCTATGAGTCTTATCGCGCGATTTTAAATTTTATCTAGCAGGTGCGGAGAGGTTTTGGGAGCACCTGACCAGATATGAGCATTGTACCCAAATTTTTGGCGGATAAAGGCTTTATTATAGGTGCCGATATATGCCATATATATGTCGAAAATGCTTTAATTTTTGGAAATGGCGGAAAATGCCAATTCTACTTTGACATTTGTGAGGTAAGTTGCCGGCCTCGGAGCAACCGTTCAGCTGAGAATATCGTAGCTGCGGTTAAAGATGTGGCAGAGGACCCCGGAGTATCGGCGAGATTACGTGCCAGGCAATTGGGCATCAATCGGCGGTCTTTACAGAGAATTTTGACAGACAGACTGTAAGATATTCCTTTACAAAGCACACACAGTGCATCAGCTGCTAGCTGTTGACCGTCAAGCGCATACAACTTACGCTCAAGCCATCCTGAATCTCGAATACGAGAGAAACAACTTTTCATCGTGAGCGACGAGGAACATTTCCACCTCTATGGATATGTGAATAAGCAAAATTATCGCTTCTGGGGCCCCGAAAGTCCGCGCATTACACAAGAAGAGTAATGCATTTAGTTTGTGGATATCAGACAAGATATCCTATAAGACAACTTGAATTGAATGTTCCGAATGGCGCTTGTGCCTCTCGTTGTTACAATATAATTGAGGTTTCCGTTGCACTTGTTAAAATGAATTCACAGGAATAGGGTACTTCCATTGACAAATCGAAAACTTTATTTAGTATTCTTTGCAAATCGGAAAAAGGTTTTAATATATGTTGTTTAAATGCGTAAAGTCTAAAAAACAAAATTGATGAGTTTCATTATTTGTTTAGTGATTTTATAGCCGATATTGTTTGTGTAACTGAGACATGGTTTGACTCGGAGTTAAAATCAAATCTAATAACCTTAAGCAATATGCAGTTTTTTTCCAGATCACTGATGCCGCAAAGGAGAAGGTGAAGTTGGTATCTATTTAAAAAAGTGTCATAAGTGTCATATTATTAAAAAATTATCACCAACCGACTTATTGGAGTACGTATTCATTGAGGTTAGGACTATTAACGAAATTTTCCTTCTGGGTTGTATGTATATGGCTCCGGATGTTTCACACCATACGCTAATAAGAGATGTGCTCGAGGAATTATCTCCTCTATATTCCAAAATCGTTTTATGTAGTGACTTAAACCTAAACATCTTAGAAAAGGGAAATAATGCTTTTAAAGAACTGATTGAGTCCCTTTGTCTGAGTTTCGTAAATAG